>LPNX011154496.1:8036-91101 GCA_001517045.1 Pseudotsuga menziesii | reverse complement strand
TTTACATTGAAAATTCTCTTTTTTACTGTGTACATTGAAAATGGGTGGTTTCTCTTTTGTATTGTGTATATTGAAAATTAGGTGACATCTAATTTTTTGTTATTTAGGGTTTTATTGATGGTATTAAGATTGTGTATGATCTTTCATCCTTGTCGCAATTAAATCTAGCTTTTTTGAATTGTGTTTGGCCTAGTTGGCCCTAGTTGGTTGTCAACTTTGGCATAAGGATTACAAAGAAGATTTCAATAGATACCCACTAGCCTAATGGGTAGGAAATGAACCTAAGCATTGGATATGCGACGGCGCTCTCCATGTTAAATAATTGACAAATTAAAGGCGTCGTCTCTTAAGCGACGGTTATGAGAATAGTCGTCGCTTAACCGACGGTTATGAAAATAGTCGTCGCTTCATCGACGTTTGTGGCCACATTTACAAAAAAAATGTATCCTTGTGATTTTTGGTAAGTTTAAAAAGAGAAATCCACGCGCCGTTGGATTTTGGATCGAAATGTAGTAGTGTCATATGCGATTTGCCTATATTAATACTAGCATATACCTAAATTTGACAATAAAAAATAAAAATCAATATTAGATGA
This sequence comes from Pseudotsuga menziesii, assembly GCA_001517045.1. Taxonomy (NCBI): domain Eukaryota; kingdom Viridiplantae; phylum Streptophyta; class Pinopsida; order Pinales; family Pinaceae; genus Pseudotsuga; species Pseudotsuga menziesii. The sequence goes on along the minus strand of LPNX011154496.1, from coordinate 90,506 downwards.
GATTAGTTGGGGCCTAATCCATAACTATCCCAACCATCTCAACCATCCCAATCTTCGAAACCACTCTATTTCCCAAAATATAAATAGAGGCCTTGGGGTGGGGACTAATCAATCAATTTTGGAGAGTAAAGTTATGCTGGTGGTATGCCTTCAGATTCTTGGAGCAGAAGAACTCAGAGTCCTTTGGTTGCAGAGGAGTTCTTGTCTCAGAAGCTGGATTGTATTCTTATCTTATTCATCGATTGTTAATAAAGAGAATTTTTCTTCCAATCTTGTATTGTGTATATTTCATGTGTATTGGTTAGTGAATATGTTTGTTTATGGTATCAATATGTTTTTCATCTAACATCTGATATATATATATGCATGAGATATTACTTGAAGGATTTACTCTTTCCAGGTGAAGAGGTGTATCCCTAGAAGCTTTGGAAAGGAGTGGAGCGAGAGAATATCAAGCTTGGAACAACTGTTGTTAATCGGGTAAGTCAAGACTTTCTTCCTATTCTCTTTCTATTTCCTATAAAAAGATGATTATATGTAAGTTACTAGTAGTTGGTAACCCCAGACCCTAGGTTACAAGGGTGTAATATCCTGAACAACAAAACTAGCGACTCCGCTGGGGAGTCCAGCCTGTTGTGGATTCATCTTGTAGGTTTTTCACCAGTGTTTGCTCTGATTCTGTGTGGTTCTTTTATCTTGCCTTTGATTTGCAGTATAGTGTGTCCAGAGACCTTTTTCTTTTTTCCTTGGAAAAAATTTTGTTGTATACGCAGGTTGTTGTTATACACAATCGCTTATAGCAACTTGTATACACAGGTTGCTCTATAAGAGAGTCGCGTATGGTACGCAATTTTCTCTATAAGACAGTTGTGTATATTCTATAGCAGCATAAAAAATTTGTTAGGGTTTTCTTGTCCCTATGTTTTTTGATTTTTTCTAATGGTCTTCTGTTGTTGGCATGATCTTGTAAGTCCAAAATCATGTACGCCATACTTTTCGCTTGTTGTTAAGCCTTTGAGTTTGATTTTTCTGAATCTTCTTTCATTTGGTAATTTGAAGTTGGCCCTCCTGTTTGTTTTATAAGTCAGGTGTTGTGTGTCTAATTCAGTGATCAGGTCTTTAGATACCTTATATGATGTATTGCTATGTGTAGTATTAGTTTAACACTTGTTCTTCATCAAATCTAGTGGATTTTATTCATTAGTTTTTCCCAAGTCAGGTTTTTCACCAAGTTTTCTTCTTTTTTGGTCGAATTTGGTTATTGTAGGTCCTCTATACTTCATTTTTCTTTTTATATGTCATGATTATTCAAACTCACTAAAAAAAATCATTTAGATGTATTGTAGTTTTTGAAGAATTTGAAAAAAGTGAAAGAAAAACATTTTACGCTTTTGCATTTAGTTGCACTTAGTAGTTTTCTTTTCATTATTTTCAAACAAAATTTCAAAAATTATAAAAAGTATTAGTTTCTTGACACTTAGTTTCATTTTCATTAGCTTTCATTTACAAAACAAAAAAACAAGAAAAGAAATTTGTTTTAAATAGTTTCAATTTACTTTGGAATTTACTTTATACATCATTTTTGCTTTTTCTTATCGAGTATATAATATCACAGTCCTTCACGCCATTTACCTTATGACTAAGAACAACCCTTAAAATAAATGATATAATTTAAAATTTATTAGTAAGTTTTATTTTGTAGATTCATACACCAACTAGCTTAAGCTATACTTGTGGAATAGGGAGTTTAAACTCTCCACAAGTGTTTAAATTTAGACATAGTTGGCCAATCGATAAGTAAACCCTTTTCTATGTTGGTTGTATCTGGGAAGCTCCTCTCAAACAAGAGTTAAGCACAAGGCCATGTGGAGGCTTGGACTGAGGAGATAACCCTCTGATTCCTTATCAAAGCGTAGACCAAGGTTTTTGTGCATTTGGGGATTCTATCCTAGACAGGGTTTCTAGCTTTGCTACCCTACCCATGTGTATGAACCATGCTTACGACTGTCCCCCTAGACTGTCAATATAGTTAAGGTAGCCTACAGTCTCTTTGACATCTAGGGTTCATACACAGGTACATCAGGAGGCTATTTCTGGTTGACCTTGGATGGGCTTGGAAGGTAACCCTTGTAGAAAGTGTGGGAGGGCGGTGGGTGATTCCTCCACTTGTGCCTAAGAACATCTTCAAGGATGCCAAGTAATTGTCTCTCAACTTTCTTCTAGAAAGCATATCTTATACCCCTTGTGATTGTTGAGACTTTAGGAAATTTTGTAGTGATTTCTCTGTGTTTTGTTTGTGTTTATCCGGCCTTAGGGTGTGAAGAGTCAAATTTTCAATCGTGGAGGATCAACCTCTTAGAAGGTCAAGAAGGTTGAAAAACTTCCTTCTCGTGTTACAATGGAACCTCCACCACCCCCTCAAAGGAGGAGATTAGACATAGACGGTTATTTCGAACCAGTAGGAATTAGTGAAGTTTCGGGTGAACCAGAACTTAGGAAAAACCAAGTTGATACAACCACAGTAGAGATAGAAGACTTGCAGGATGACAAGTTTGCAAGAAACTTTAATTCACCTCTTACTAACCTAAATGATCCAGTGATCGTTCAAGTTCATCCTTTCAATTCACCTATGATTGGTATTCCTATGGGTAGACTAATGTCTAGTGTAGGATAAATTCCTTATACCTCCACCTCAGCCGCTCTGGCTGAAGGAGTACCACCTCCCCTGGTTGGTGCCCCTAGAAAAAATATACCTACTACTCCTTTAACTCCAGCTAGTCAGGTAGTTCAACCACCGTCTTCAACAAATGTAGCAAGCACTTTTGGTGGGGTGGTCACTAGGATCCCTAGTGTACCTTCTGCTTCAACTTATTTTGCACGGGTCCTCTTCATTTGTCCAAGGTTTCCCTTGGAATTGGGGGCACATTCCCCCATCTATATTGTATGTAGGTCCAACACCTACATATATAGGAGTGCAGTTCAGAAACACTAACCCTTATGGTCAAGGTTTCCAAACATCGGGTTCAGCTCCCTTCACGAGCTCTCCTTTTTCGCTTTTTAGCGGAGGGATACTTGCTCCTATTTTTCAAACTCCAATTTCAACTGGAAAAGCCTGAACCTCATACACTGCACCACATAATCCATTGGCTTATGGGTGGAATCCTTTCCAAAGTAGTCCGACTACATCACAACCGGTAGCAGGGGGAAACCCCGCCTTCACATTTAAGAACCTGGGGGCAAGTCCTTCTACTTCCCAAGCTAGTACTTTTCATGCTCTGGTTAGGCCTAAGCTTCCTTTCCTGGAAACTTTAAATTTGCCATATTTTTCTAAGCTAATGAATGATCTGGTGATACATGATGCCTCTTGGCCACCTGTTCCTACCAAGCTACCCTCAAATATCCCAAAATCAGAAGGAAAAGTTAGTGAAGACCCAGGGGCTCATATCACCACTTTTCAGTTGTGGTGCTCATCCAACTCACTGAACAATGACACCATTCGGTTGAGATTGTTCCAAAGAACTCTTACTAGTGCCATATCAAAGTGGTACATTGAACTGCCCACTGTTGCATTTGGTATTTTTGGGGACTTATCCAATGTGTTCCTTAACCATTTCCAACTTCATGTCTGGTATGATTCCAAGACAAACTTATTGTCCACTTTTTGACAAGACAAAGCCACTCATATTTTGGATCACATCCAAGAGTGGAGAAGGTGGAAGAGGCTCATTAAGGCCACTATCCCTCCCAAGTTTTTACTAGAATGGTTCCTTAAGTCCTTATTTCCATATATATTTAAGTACGTGTCCACTTCGGGAGTCACTAATGAGGAAGAGGATATCCTCAGGGACCAATAGTTAGATTTGATATATTCTCATTTTGGGATTCTATATGAAATCATCCCTGATGCACCGAGACCAACCCATAGTGTCGAAAAACCTAAGCATGGACCCCATGTTGATGGTGTGGTTAGTTCAGTGAAATATCCCACTATGGAGTCTTTTGCTAAACAACTCCATGAGTTGTCCATCAAACACTCTATGGCGGAGGCAGCAAAGGCTGTCCCCTCACCCAGAATGCAAACATTTTTGCACAATCCTCCCAAAAGGGCAATTAGCATTCCGATGGGAAAAAGAAAAAGGGGAAGAAAGGTGAGGGAAACCAAAACAAGCCAGAACCCACAAACAATGTTGATGGGTGGTAAAAGGAGAAAAATAACATGAAATTTCCATGTAAGTTGTGCCAGGAAGATCACCTAACCCATCAATCTCCCCTTATGGACCAAGCTTAGAAGATGCTCAAAAGCCAACAACCAGCTATCCTAAAGGATCATTTTCCCCAAGGACAGAATTCTTCTTCAGCTTCAAATGTAGCAGGGGGCACCCCAAATTCCCCTGACCCAAATTATATCAACGTGGTTCAATCCCAAAAATTACTCTAGACTAGGAACAAGAACTATGAGACAGAGGCTCTGGAGAAGGGTAAGTCCATAGGTGAAACTTCTAACCCTCTCACAATTGAAAAACCTACTGAAACTATGCCCAAGATACCAAAAGGTGTCTTTAAGAAAACATTTCACAATCCTAATGCTAGGGTTGCATCCAATTACTCTGTAGTTGAATATTTATCCCAAACTCCTTGTTCTATGTCAGCTTTAGAGGTGTTGCAGAGTTGTCCCACCTAGTGAGATGCACTCTTAGCATCCTTAGGTAGTATGGATTCATCGAGCCTCATGGTGAAGTTTAATTTGTCTCACGTCAAAATTTGCCTGCCATATCATGTGGCCTTATCAATAAATGTCATCCATGGCATAAAAACCATTGGAAGGGCAGTTGTCAATGAGGGCGCTTCCACATGTGTCATGTCCTTATCTTGCTGGAAGGCTCTCAAATCTCGAGAGCTAGTTCCATCGAACACCCTACTTACTGCTTTCGACAGAAGGTCATTTTGTTCACATGGTATCCTACCATATTTTGAAATAAAGTTGGTAGGGAAAGCAATGTCTGTTGAGGTAGAGGTGATTGATGCACCATTGGATTATAACTTGCTTATGGGGAGAAGTTGGACTTATGTCATGTCTTCTATTGCATCGGTCATTCTTTGGGTAGTAGTGTTTCCACACGAAGGGAAGTTGGTTACTATAGACCAACTCAGTTTTACTCGGAAGGGCCTCATGGAAAGTAATGAGTCCACCGTGCCATTGGTTGATTAGGTTAAACCTGCTTCAGAGAGCTTAGGGGATAGAATGTATTCATCATTGATGGGCACATTTGATTTTCTAGCTCAAATTAATTACTTAGTTTCTAGTAGTGCAGGGAATTCTATTGCAACGGTTGTCGATAGAATAGACCCTTGAGTTCTTCCTTCCTACCATGAACCTGAAGTGCCCTTATTGATAGTGGAAGTGGCTTATCAAGCTATCATTCATACCAGTGTTGATCTCGTTCCAGTCCCTTTCATAGTCTCAAAGGATCCGTAAGAATCCTATCTACCTGCCTGGGCAAAGAACTCTTTGCATACTGAAGACTGCTTAGACATAGTTTTTCCATCTAATGAAGCCATTTTGGAAGCTATGTGTGGATGAGAAAAGATTTTTGAATAACTTCATCATCGGTCCTATTTTCTTCCAGAATTAAGCAGGATTGAAAACCAACAGTTCCATATGAGACTAGGTTGATACACCAATCAATCCCTTACCAAGGGAAGGGATATTTGCTGAGGGGAACACGGAAAACATTTCCATTACTATTCCTATCAATATCTCTGCAAACCCAAACGTTGTGGAAAATGTATATATTAGTGCAAACTGCTCTCTGGATGAGATTGCTATCTATACAACCTTATTTAAGGAATTTTGCGACGTGTTTGCCTAGTCATATGAGGAGATGCCAGGCATAGATCCATCGATAGTCAAACATGAAATCCGAACCTATCCTGATGCCAAACTAGTTTGACAAAAACTTAGACCTGTCAATCCGTGTAAAGTGGCAGATGTCAAGGCTAAAGTTGAAAAGTTGTTGAAAGTTGATTTCATTTACCCGATAGCTTTGACACAATGGGTATCCAACCCTGTTCCTATCGACAAAAAGCAAGGGACAATACGTGTCTATACTAACTTTTGCGATTTAAATAAAGCATGTTTTAAGGATAACTACCCTACACCATTCATAGATCAAATCATTGATGCTTTTGTAGGGAGTGAATTCTTTTCATTTATGGATGGTTTCTCTCGGTATAATCAGATTCAAATTAAACCGGAAGACCAACATAAAACAACTTTCATTTGTCCTTGGGGTACATTTGCATACAATAAAATTCCCTTTGGATTGAAAAATGCAGGGGCTACTTTTCAACGAGCAATGAATTTTTCTTTTCATGACATCAAGTCTATTGTCGAACCCTACCTAGATGATCTATCAGCACATTCTTGAAAGAGGATTGATCACCTAGACCACTTGGGTTTAATATTTGAAAGATGCAGATATTATAAAATACGTTTGAATCCCCACAAATTTGTTTTCTGTGTCGATTCAGGTAGGATACTTGAGTTCATTGTTTCTAGCAAAGGTATTCAGGTGGATCCCTTGAAAGTTCAGGCCATAGAAAATTTGCCTCCTCCTCATTCCATTAGGTAGCTTCAGATCATGTAAGGAAATTCCAACTTTCTTCGACATTTTATCATGAATTATGCCAAGATCACCAAAGGTTTCATGCAGCCATTGAAGCAGGACACCCCATTTGTATGGGATGAAACCGTACAACTTGCGTTCGAGGCATATAAAAAGCTTTGTTGTCGGCACCCTTATTGCGTCTGCCAGATTACTCTCGTGACTTTATATTGTATCTGGCCACATCCAAGTTGACCATAGGGGTAGTACTAGTCCATGAGGATGATAAGCTCCAAGAGCATGTCATCTACTATCTTAACCATGCTTTAGCTGGCCCTGAACTTCGGTATTCCCACGTCGAAAAGTTGGCATTAGTAGCTGTATATGTTGTTCAGAGATTGCGTTACTACATCTTACTGAGGACTACAATAGTAGTGGTGGATGTTAATCCTTTCCAGTATGTTTTGTCTCGACGGATAGTTGGAGGCAAATTCAATAAATGGATAGTAATTCTCCAGGAGTTTCATTTAGATTTCCAATCCGCCAAATCCAAAAAATCCTTAGTTTTTGAGAAACTCATTGCATAATTTCCTATCGAAGAAGATATAGCCATCGAAGAAGACTCATTCCCAGATGAGCACATCTTCTTAATTTCTAACTCTGACCTATGGTATGGAGATATACTGTCTATCTTCAGACTCTGAAGTGTCCATCGAACTTTTCATGGGAAGAACAGTGCAAATTACACTTACATGAAAAAAATTACCTCATTATTGGAGATACTTTATATCGTAGAGGGGTACACTATGTTTTGCGTCGATGTATTACCCACGAAGAGGATGATATTGTCCTAAATGATGCCCATAGATGATCATGTGGGGGTCATTTATCTGGGTTAGCAATGGCCCAGAAGATATTACATGTCAGTTATTTCTGGCCCACGATATTTAAATATTGTGTGGAAGCTGTGAAGCACTGTCATCCGTGTCAGCTTTACACCAGAAAGATGTGGTCGCATCCTGCTCTATTATTTCCCGACATATCCGTGGGCCCCTTCACTAAGTGGGGGATAGATTATGTGATGTGCAACCCAGTTTCAACTGAGGGGCACAAATACATCATTGTCACTGTATCTTACTTCATGAAATGGGAAGAGGCAATGCCCACCTATAAGGCTGATGGGGAAACTGCATTTTTTTTCATTTTTAACCAAATTATCATACATTTCGGTATTCCTAAAGGTATTTTCACTAACCATGGCAGTCACTTCCAAAACAGCGTGATTACTGAATTGACCACTATGCTAGGGTTTAAACAAGAACATTCATCTTCTTTCTACCTGCAAGAGAATTATGGTCAAGTCGAGGCAGTAAATAAGACCTTGAAGACTATTCTTAAATGTACTATTAACACAGCTAGGTCAAATTGGCACATCATGTTATTCTTTCACTTTGGGCTTATCGAACCAATGTGAAAACTGCCATAGGGTTCTCTCCTTTCCAAATCATTCACAGGTTGGAAGCAGTAACCTCGGTTGAATGCGAAATCCCATCCTTAAATATTGCCATTCATGTGTTACCTAATACGACTGAGCTTGAAGAAAATTTGTTACACTTAGAACATCTAGATGAACAATGTAGGGATGTGCTGATGGCAAATGAGACTCATAAAAATAGGGTGAAAAATCAATATGATAAATCGGTCAAACCTAGGATTTTTTCTGAAGGGGAACTTGTCTTGCTCTGGGACCAAGATAAAGAACCCCTAGGGGCAGGGAAATTCAAGTCTATGTGGTTAGGACCCTATGTCATGTCAAAAGTTCTAAAAAAGGGTGCATATGAATTAACTAATTTCGAGGGGAATAAGCTTCCTAAGCCTAGAAATGGGCTCTACCTGAAGAAGTACTGTGCCTAGGCCTAAAACTTTTTCTTGTATTTTTATTGTATATAACTTTATGTACAATAGTTCACCATTTTTTGTTCTTATATCATCTATTGGCTATTACATATGTCTTCCGAATGGTTCGTAGGTTTTGCTGATGGCGCTAGTTGTCACACTTGCAATATGGCTTGAGCCGCATGGGTTATTTACTCACCCTCAGGATAGCTAGTTTCCTCTGGAGGCGCTTGCTTAGGTGCTTCCACCAATAATGTGGTCGAATACAGGGCTGTCATTGAGCTTTTATGGGATGCATTTTCACGTGGCATCACCTAGCTAGAAGTTAGACTTGACTCTCAACTGGTGGTTTCCCAGCTCAATCGAGCTTATCAGGTGTGGAACCCTATTTTATTATGTCAGTTTATGCAAGTTAGTTTATTGGAAAGAAATTTTGAGTTTATTACATTAATCATATTCCAAGAAATCAAAATTCATTAACTGATGCATATGTGAATTATATCTTGGATTAAAACTTAACACATATTTCATAAAAATACACGACAGATACATTGCAAAAACACATGTAAATAAACCGGAAATGTGTGTGTGTGTGTGTGTGTGTGTGTGTGTGTGTGTGTATGTGAATATCTATCCATATAGATAGGTAGAGTTTTGATCCTCGGATCTAGTCATAACTGTATAATATACAAAATTTGGATCGTAGTCCATAAAATTCTCCTAGGTCTAAGCTTGACCACCCTGGCCACCCTGATCATCCTGGTCATCATGCTCTCAGGCCTCTTCAGCTTGTTCAGCTGCAAAATCCTCAGCGACATCTATGTACACAAGCACTACCCTGGATACCCTTCTCATAAGGCATATCCAGGTAGGTGGGATACCAACCACTAGCTCCTGCATAATGGTAGGGATATGCTTAATGCATAAGGTAGGGACTCTTTGGGTAAGCCTGGCCAGCTTCCCCTCATGAACCCTGATCAAACCCTGATCCTCTCCCTCCACTGGTCACAAGGATGCCCATCAGGGTGAACTGGCCCAATATCTACATTTTAAAACATTTAAAGGATTAAAACTCTTATACACATGTATATATCTTTATGACTAAAAATTCATAAAAATTTAAAAAAATTGAAAAACCAAAATACCATATGCTCCCCATGCTCCTCCATGAGGGAGGAAAATATCATTGTCACCCAACAAATCCATCCCAGCATATAGAAACTGCTCTAGTTCTGGTATCTGTCGCTCCCACCATAGGTAGAAATCATCATCATACACACTTTGAACAAATCCACTGCCGCCCTATGTAACACCCTGGTTTTGACCCCATTGCATTAGATGTATATGATGTATATATTGTAGATGATCATGGTGCGAAGATAAAGGCCAAGGCCCCACCATTGATTGGTTATGCTATGTTTCAGGTTGAAATTGTCACCGATGGTATATCGGGGCATGCGGCATACGTATCAAGTTTTGTCATCATGTAAATATACATCTTTAATTAAATGAACCCAACCAGCTATGTTCGCGAAAACTAAATTGAGAAGGGGCATGATTTTCACAAGGATAAGGGTGGGGGGGGATGTCAAACCTTGAGCCATGAGAGAAAAATCCATGTTTCACCACCCTGTTTGGATTGCTCAACTTCCCTTGTCTTATCCAACTACCACCTTAAACGTTCTGCTGAGTAGTTGAGGCAGTTATTGTTTGGGAGTGGGGGTGGCAAGATTGTCAGTACTTGTCCACATGCACACTCCACCAGTGGATTGAACCTCACGATGGGTAGAAGAATGACTACGCCTCTCATTCCACTCACTCCACTACGCCATTCTTTCCTTGGCTGTTCATCCTCATGTGGGGACGGTAGTCTGATATTTTCCATGCACTTCCGACCACGCCATTCTCTCCATAGTCTATTCCTTCTCACGCACAAGCATCTCTTCTGTTTGATCTCACGCAGCCAGAAGGGGAGCCACTTATCGGTTGCAATTCATGTTTTCCCACATAGAGGAATCGGGTGTGTTTTCCCTCTGTATTTTTGGGGTCTGGTGCAAGTTTCCCTCACGCACAAGTTGGGAGACTGTATTTTCTTCCCTAGTGTGGTCTCTGTAAGTATTTCCAGTGGCTTCATTATCCAGGATGGACTGTTGTTTCTCCCACATTGCTAGTTGTGTCTGTTTTACATTTTGGGACTACTGTAGGTTGTTTTGGAGTCGTTTTGGCCATGATAGGGCCAAGAACAACTCATGAGTTGTTTTCCTTGCCCAAGCTATGAAACGATTGATTGATTGCATGTGTGCAATGGTTGGTCTTCAGACTATGTTGGGAGTAAGGATGGGGTCTTGGTTTGCTTGATAAACCTGGTGTTTTTGGAAACCACATAGACAGAGCTATAGGGTTGGATTTCTTCTCCACAACCCCTAAATAGCACTGGAAGGGAAGTCAGGGCCTGAGGGACTATGTAGCAGAGAAGGGACTGATTCCTTGTGTTGGGTGTGTGTGGGTGTATTAGAAGTTAGGCTAGTTCTGGTGTAGGTGTTCCTAGCTCTGTAATGAGCTCACCAGCTTAGCATTTAGCCTTTCCCAACTCCTTGATGGCTTGGTAAACTTGACCATATTGGCTTGGTTGTCTTGTTGATCGCCTGATAAACCCAACTGTGTTGGCTTGGCTGTGTTTTGGTGTACCCTTGGCTATGTGTAAGCCTGCTTGTTCCTTATTCCTTGGAGAATCATTCCCAACTCGGCGGTGGCAGCGTTGCTGAGAGATTAAGGAGCACGCTAGCCTATGGTTGGGTGGAATGCTGCAGCGACGTAGCTAGTTGCGGAACAAGTTCTTTATGAGATAAGTAATCTTCTATATTTTACTTCTGCAATCACATTATTGTTAATGGATATGATGAACATGTTGAATTCTTGTATGAACGCATGTTTCTTCTATTATGTATGATGAATAATCATGTATGTATGTTCTAGTTCAAATCATTTTGTTTTAGCATTTTATGAGTGCATGTGTCCATGGGGCTCTTATCCCAGATGGTTAACGCCATGGTAGCATCCTCTTCACCGGTCAGAGGGTTGGGGACGTTACAGTGTGGTATCAGAGCTCATGTTGCAGCATGGGCCTGAATGAGCCATGAAAGAGGCAGTGATAGAGGCAAGATTTCTTTCTGCCCAGCAGAGATCAGAATTTTATGACAGAAAATTCCACAAAAAATTTTCTAAGTGTTTGAACGGTCGATTCATTAGAACACTTAGTGGGATGGACTTTCGATGCAGTGGAGAGCTAGGCAGGAGCACACCCGACAGAGGACAATTGGAAGAAAATTTCAGAAAATTTTCTAAGTTTTCGTCAGCCGTCGGCAGAACTTAGTGGATGTGGGAGACGTAGTTTTGGAAAGACCAGTCGAAGACCACTGAAACACCAGCTCAATCAAGTGGAAGAAATGCCCGACATTGAATTTCAGCGCCAAGGAAAGTTTGTTGTTCATACCGTCGATGGACGTCAGCGGAAAATAGTTGATCGAACACCCGTCGTTGCGGATGGCTAGACAACTACGCATCTGATGGTTAAGGCCTCCGACCGTCGACGCTGTAAGGAAAGAAAGTTTAAAAAAATTTCTAAGGCTCGAAATCATCGGCTATCGAAAGAAGATAGTGCTTCATGCGTCCGCCGTTGCGGAAGCCTATAGCACTAGTCTTTCGACAGGGAAAAGCTCCGATTACCGATGCTGGTCAAAATCAATTCACCGATTAGAAAGAATTAGTAGATTGGGCTGCCATTCAAAAGAAGATCAAAGATGATGAGCCACCATTGCAGCTGCTAAACAAAATAACCTGTCGATGCTTTAGTCTTCCACTCATCGATGCCGAGGTGTTAGTGGATTATGGAGCCGACAGATTCTGCGGAAGATAGGGAAAGTTTTTGCCAACAGAAGAAGAAATTTTCAAAAATTGTCTAAGTGTTGAGACCATCCGTGATCATCGATGATTAGCTATTTGGATCAGTGGAAGCTAGTGGATTGAACATCCGCCGTTGCAGCTAGCTAGTGAACTATCCTTCCGATGGATAGAGGGTTCAACCGCCAATGCTGCAATGATTAGTATTTCCGCTAGCCAATGAGAAGAAAATTTGAAATTTTGTTTAAGTATAAGATCATCAGAAAGTTATTAAGGATTGGGTCTTCGATTGGGAACGTTAAAGGCTTGAGAATCCACCATTGCAGCAGTCTAGGACACTATCCACTCAATGGTTAGTAGGTCCGGTAGCCGATAATGTCCACGGAACCCATAGGGAGATTGATTTTCACCATTGCGGCTACTTAGAAGACTAATCGTCCAATACAATAACATATCCAATCATCGACATAGAGGAGGTAAGTTTTCATTCGGATCATCGATCAAAAAAAAATTCAATGAAGGTGACTCGCCGTTGTGGCTACTTAGTCAACTAGCCCTCCGACATCGCAACGACTAGTGCTTCTGACTGCCGATAGACTTAGAGTTGTAGAATAACTAAGGAGAATAGTCATCGACATCATTGATCGGAAGTCTAGACGTTTTCCCATGAAAACTAAAGTAAGAACACTTTCTGCCATTGTGGAAGCCAAGACAACCAACCACCCAATGCACAAGACACCCAACTGTCGATGCAGCACATAGGCTGGTTTCACTGCTGATTAGGTTCAGAGAGTTGGATGCAGATCTAATACCGTGGAAGGAAATAGGTGAACAGTCCTCCGTATCACCACTGCAGATCAGAAGTTTGGCGATTACCCATTGGAATGTCAAAAAATTTGTGCAGAAGAGACCCGATGAAGAGAAGGAAACTTTGGGTTTTTTCAGAAGAATTTCCCAGTAGTTTTTCGAGCACTTTTTGACTGTCTTCAGTCGGTTTTCAGCATATTTCAGTGGACTGTCAGTGGATTACAGGGCTGAATATGAAATAGAGAAAATTTTGTGTTTAGCATGATTATTGTTTTATGAATTTCCAGAAGAAAAGGTAAGTAATTTTGATTTATATTAATATTGTGCATCTAATAGTTTGCTACGAACACATTTGTAGAACTTTAGATAACTTCCAAGAGCAGTACTCCAGAGAGAACAGTGTGGTAAAGCCAGAGGTGGTTCAGTCATGAGAACCCATGATGGGTATGATGCTCAGGATTCTTATGAGCAAGCAGAAGATACCATGGGAGAAAATGTTCGTAATGGAAATGATGACATAGAGTCTAATGGAAGGAGATTCCAGGGGACATTGTCTGAGGTTGTAGCACAGGAAGCTTGATCAAAGCCCAGGAAGAGTAGCATCAGTTGAATGCTTCAATGTTGCAGATTTTGACAAACTTGCAAAGAAAGATAGACTCTGGACGAAGTACAGCAAGACCAGAAGGAAGTAGGAGCAGTACTAGGAGAAGGAGAAGGACTTCTAGTGGATCATCTGATTCTGAAGAATCCAGCGGGGATTCAAGTTCTTATTCTCATAAAAGAAAAAGAAAGAGACACCATAGGGATCGCTCTCGGGATGAGTTTAAGAAAGCTAAACCTCCTACATTTGATGGTGAGGTAAAGACTGGATAAGAGGCTGAAGCTTGGCTTCTTTGGATAAAGAAGTACTTTCAAGTGCATGATTATTCAGGAAACATGAAGGCAAGAGTTGCCATATTCAATCTAAATGGAAGGGCATCCATTTGGTGGGAACACTTCAAGCAAGTAAAGAGGACCAGTGAACAGAGACTTAAGTGGAAACAGTTCAAGAAGTATTTCAAGCAGAAATACCTCTCTGACAGGTATTATGATGACAAGATTAAAGAGTTCCATGAGCTGAGATTGGGACAATGGACCATGGAAGAATATGTAACTAATTTTTTGGAGCTGTTGAGGTATGTCTAGTACATAAGAGATGAAAAAGTGAAGGTCCAACATTTTCTGAGTGGATTACCTTAGTCTTACAAAGATAGAATTGAGTTTTATGGACCTAGAACTCTTGAAGAAGCAATAAGGAAGGCTGAATATTGCTATGAGAAAAGCAAAGGTAAGCCATATTACCATAAGGCATGGAAGGACAAGAAGAATGAGAAGTTTGACCAAAGAAAGAAAGGTTTCAAACCTTCTAACTTCAGGAATCAATAGAAGCAGCCATCCCAAGCTGCGAGTAAGCCATTTGGAGTGATAGGAGAAAAGCCTAAAGATCCACAACAGAATAGAGGACCACTTCAATGTTGGAAATGTGGAGGACCCCACATGCGCAGGAATTGTCCACTCGAGAGTGAGAGTGCAAGACCGGCTTATAACATTCAAGAAGAAGAAACAGTGGGTCAAGTAGCAAGGGCAGTCCCTAGGATTTATGCAGCACTGGAGAACCGCCAGGAAGATCACTAGTCAATTGTGGTTGAAGTAGCAGGTAAGATTGTTGAACAATCTGTTTCTATTTTGATTGACCCTGGTTCTACTCACAATTACATTACTCCTAGAGTAGTGGAGATTTGTGGTTTTAAGAAGGTAAAGCATAGGAAGTCTTGGTTAGTTTAGCTAGCCACTAGAACTAAGAGAAAGGTTAGAGAAGTGGTGGAGAAATGTCCATTGGTCATGGATGGATTGGTCACTTGTGTAGATTTGAATGTTCTACCGCATGGTTCCTATGATGTTCTCATTGGAATGGATTGGTTAGAAGCTCATAGGGTAAAGCTTGACTGCTACAATAAGACTTTTGAATGCATGAATGAAGAAGGGAACCTAGTAGTTGTGAAAGGTATTCCAAAGGTGATTTCAGGACGGCAGATTTCAGCAATGCAGTTAAAGAAGTTCTGTAGGAAGGGTTTCCAGTTGTATGCAGCTCATATTTTAGAGACATAAAGAGATGAAACTCCTAGGTTGGAGGACTATCAAGTGTTACAGGAATTCAGGGATGTGTTTCTTGATGAGATTCTAGGGCTTCCTCCAAAGAGGGACATTGATTTCACAATTGAACCTGTGCCAGGAATAGCACCAGTGTCCAAGGCACCCTACATGATGAGTACACCGGAGATGCTATAATTGAATATGCAACTGCAAGAGTTGTTGGAAAAGAAGTATTTCTGACCGAGTGTGTCTCCTTGGGGAGCACTAGTTCTGTTTGTAAAGAAGAAAGATGGTACACTCGGGTTGTGTATTGATTACAGACAATTGAACCAGGTTACTGTGAAGAATAAATATCCTTTTCCTAGGATTGATGACCTCTTTAATCAAATGAGAGGAGAAAAGGTATTTTCCAAGATTGACTTGAGGTCTGGTTACCATCAGGTGAGAATCAAGGATGAAGACGTTCATAAGACAGCTTTCAGGACAAGGTACGGGCATTATGAGTTCATAGTGGTACCATTTGGTCTCACAAATACACCAGCTACATTTATGTGCCTTATGAATAGTGTCTTCAATAGGTATTTGGACAAGTTTGTTCTTGTTTTCCTTGATGACATTCTTGTTTATTCTAAGAATGAGGAAGAGCATGAAGAGCATTTGAGGTTGACATTGCAATTGCTTAGGGAGCACAAGCTATATGCAAAACTGAGCAAGTGTGACTTCTATAGGGATAGAATTCAGTATTTGGGTCATATTATCTCAGAGGAGGGTATATCTCTGGACCCTGCAAATATTGAAGCCATTATGAATTGTCCTACTCCGAGAAATGTGACAGATGTAAGATCCTTTATGGGACTTGCAGGATACTATAGGAGATTCATTGAGGGATTCTCCAAAGTTGCACATACCATCACTTCTTTGCAAAAGAAGGGGATGAAGTTCGAATGGACATCAAGGTGTGAAGAAAGCTTCCAGCAGTTGAAGAATCTTCTCACCAGTGCACCTGTATTGAAGGTTGCAAATCCAGAGAAAGACTTTGTGGTGTGTACCGATGCATGCGGACAAGGGCTTGGAGGAGTCCTTATGCAGGACAACCATGTGATATGTTATGAGTCAAGAAAGCTGAAGGAACATGAGAAGAACTATGTGACTCATGGTCTAGAGCTTGCCGCCATAGTACATGCTCTCAAGATGTGGAGACATTACTTGATGGGCAGGAGATTTGAGCTCAGAACATATCACTGTGGACTGAAGTATCTATTTGATTAGCCTACTCGGAATGCTAGGTAAGCAAGATGGCTGGAATTTTTATGTGAATTTGATTTTGAAATCAAACACATAAAAGGGAAAGAAAACAAGGTAGCTGATGCACTCAGCAGGAAGATGCAAGAAATGCATGTGGCATCTCTTAGTATTTTCCAATCGGATTTGAGGCAGCAGATTGTTAGTCATGCTACTAGAGATGAATTGTATGAGCAGGTAAAAGACAAATTGCAGCAGCAAAGTCTTGAAAAGAGGTATGAGGGATATAAATTTGAAGAAGATGGACTTCTCACTTATAAAGGTAGAATTTATATTCCAAATGTAGCAGGTTTGAGGAGAGTTTTTATGGATGAAATCCATCAAGATCTGTATTCTGGTCACCTAGGATACTAAAAGACCATTGCTACAGCCAGGAAGCAGTATTTTTGGCCGGGAATGAAAAGGCATATGGCTGAGTACATTTTGAGGTGTATGAAATGTCAACAGATAAAGGTTGAGCATCAACATCCAACAGGTTTGTTGCAGCCCTTTCCAGTTCTGGAAGGGAAATGGGAAGTTATTTCCATGGATTTCATTACAGGACTACCAATGACTTGGAGGAAACATGATTCCATCATGGTTGTGGTAGACAAGTTGACTAAGGCAGTGCATTTTATACCGGTTAAGTCTATGGATAAGATGGATGACATTGAAAATATCTTCATGAAGGATATTTTCAAATTGCATGGATTTCCTAAGGCAATAGTCTCTGACAGAGATGTCAAGTTCACTTCCAACTTTTGGAAGGGGTTGTTTGTAGATTTGGGTACAAAGCTAAACTTCAACACTGCATCCCATCCTTAGATAGATGGGTAGACAAAGAGAGTTAATTGGGTGCTTGAAGATATGCTTCGCATGTATGTGATGGACAAACCAACCAAGTGGGAAGATTACTTGCACTTGGTAGATTTTTATTATAACAATGGACAGCAGACATCCTTGGGGATGAGTCCATATGAAACTTCATGGGAGAAGGTGTACGACGCCTGTGAATTGGGATAATCTAGTGAATAGGATTGTGCTTGGACCATACTTGCTTAGGGAAATGGAGCAAGAGGTTGTAAAGATCAGCTAGAATCTGAAAGCAGCATAGGACAGACAGAAAAGCTATGCAGATAAGCATAGGGTGAACAGGGAATTCAGTGTTGGGGATCATGTTTACCTCAGAGTGAGGGCAAGGAAGAGTTCCTTGAAGCTTGGAAGTTGTGCCAAGCTATCACCAAGATATTGTGGGCCATTTGAAGTGCTTGAAAGAATAGGGCTAGTTACATATAGACTTGCATTGCCTGCTAGCATTAGGGCTCATAATGTTTTTCATGTTTCTTTGCTTAAGAGATATGTACATGATCCTAAACATGTGATAAATTGGGATGTGATTCAGGTGGAACCCGAGGGAGAGTTCCGAATCGAGCCAATGCGCATCCTCGACAGGAAGGTCACAATGCTTCGGAACTGGGCCATAGGGCAGGTAAAGGTGTAATGGGAGCACTACGGGCATGAAGAGGCTACATGGGAGCTGGAGGATGCCATATGGTTGGCACATCCATCTTTTTTCAATTCTGCAGAACACTGAGGCGATACCAGTGTAGCATTTTGTTCAATTTTGTAAAGCACTGAGGACAGTGCTATTGAAGGGGGAGGGGAATGTAACACTCCAGTTTTGACCCCGTTGCAATATTAGATGTATATGATGTATATATTGTAGATGATCATGGTGCGGAGCTAAAGGCCAAGGCCCCACCATTGATTGGTTATGCTATGTTTCGGGTTGAAATTGTCACCGATGGTATATTGGGGCATGCGGCATACATATCAAGTTTTGTCATCATGTAAATATACATCTTTAATTAAATGAACCCAACTAGCTATGTTCACAGAAACTAAATTGAGAAGGGGCATGATTTTCACAAGGATAAGGGTGGGGGGGGATGTCAAACCTTGAGCCATGAGAGAAAAATCCATGTGTCACCACCCTATTTGAATTGCTCAACTTCCCTTGTCTTATCCAACTACCACCTTAAACGTTCTGCTGAGTAGTTGAGGCAGTTATTGTTTGGGAGTGGGGGTGGTAGGATTGTCAGTCCTTTCCCACACGTACACTCCACCAGCGGATTGAACCTCATGATGGGTAGAAGAATGACTACACCTCTCATTCCGCTCACTCCACTACGTCATTCTTTCCTTGGCTATTCATCCTCACGCAAGGATGGTAGTCTGAGATTTGCCATGCACTTTTGACCACGCCATTCTCTCCATAGTCTATTCCTTCTCACGCATAGGCATCTCTTCTATTTGATCTCACGCAACCAGAAGGGGAGCCGCTTATTGGGTGTCATTCACGTTTTCTCACAGAGAGGAATCGGGTGTGTTTTCCCTCTATATTTTTGGGGTCTGGTGCAAGTTTCCCTCACTCATAGGTTGGGAGACTGTATTTTCTTCCCCTGTGTGGTCTCTGTAAGTCTTTCCAGGGGCTTCATTGTCCAGGACGGACTGTTGTTTCTCCCACGTTGCTGGTTGTGTCTGTTTTACATTTTGGGACTGTAGTAGGTTGTTTTGGAGTCATTTTGGCCATGATAGGGCCAAGAACGACTCATGAGTTGTTTTCCTTGCCCAAGCTGTGAAATGCTTGATTGATTGCATGTGTGCAATGGTTGGTCTTCGGACTATGTTAGGAGCAGGGATGGGGGCTTGGTTTTCTTGATAAACTTGGTGTGTTTGGAAATCACACATACAAAGCTAGAGGGATGGCTTTCTTCTCCACAACCCCTAAATAGCACTGGAAGGGAAGTCAGGGCATGAGGGACTGTGTAGCAGAGAAGGGACAGATTCCTTGTGTTAGGTGTGTGTGGGTGTATTATAAGTCAATATAGTTCTAGTGTAGGTGTTCGTAGCTCTGTAATGAGCTCACCAACTTAGCATTTAGCCTTTCCCAACTCCTTGATGGCCTGGTAGACTTGACCATGTTGGCTTGGCTGTCTTGTTGATGACCTGATAAACCCAACTATGTTGGCTTGGCTATTTTTTGGTGTACCCTTGGCTATGTGTAAGCCTACTTGTTTCTTATTCCTTGGAGAATCATGTCCAGCTTGGGGGTGGCAACGTTGCTGAGAGATTAAGGAGCACGCTAGCCTATGGTTGGGTGGAACATTGCAGCGACGTAGCTGGTTGTGAAACGAGTTCTTTATGAGATAAGTAATCTTGTCTATTTTACTTCTGCAATCACATTACTGTTAATGAATATGACGAACATGTTGAATGCTTTTATAAATACATGTTGCTTCCATTGTGTATGATGAATAATCATGTATGTATGTTCTAGTTCAAAGCATTTTGTTTTAGCAGTTTATGAGTGCAGGTGTTCATGGGGCTCTTAGCCCGGATGGTTAACGCCATGGTAGCGTCCTCTTCGCTAGTCAGAGGGTTGGGGATGTTACACCCTGGCAGAGAAATATTTCTCCCCACCTACTCAGTCTAGGTTGACAAGGAGAGAAATTTGGTAGAGGTACTACAGGACTGAGACCAGGCACTCTCTCAAAGAAAAAGGCCACTAATATGCTATAACAACCGAAGTTTTTCCGTCGACCTCTCTTGTAGTTAGAGAGTTGCTTCTTTATTATTGGGATTAATCCTGGGCACCAGTCAAATAAGGATCCATGTAGATATTCCACTGCAAGTCTCATTTGGTTTCGAGTTGCAAGATGAAGTGATGATGAGCCTGTAACCCTCACTATTGTGCTTACCAACACCTATAATGGCAACCTACGAATATGAATAATAGGGATGCAAGTACCCATTTTTTGAGTGCCAGGCACATAGTAAGTGTCAATGTAGTTCTGCACACTTAGAAGGTCACCACCCCTGCCAGTACCTTCCAAGTTGACTGGAACTCTCCGTCATGAAAAACCTGATATGAAATAGATGTCTTCCAATGTAATCTCTAGAATCTCACCTTGTAGGTCAAATGCACCTAGATCATGATCCCAGTAGTTTATCAAAAACTCCAGTAAGTGAACATTGGATCACATAGGTGAGGTACAAAAGAATTTAAGCAACCCACTTTGCCTCAATGCATTCACTGTGGGGGAACCTTCGAAGAGCATCTTGGTCCATTCCTTCATGTTCCGTTTCCCTTCACTCTAACACCATTTTTTAGCCTGTCAATCAAGCCATTTTCAAACATTAAATTCATTCAAAACACTTTGATTTTGGCCCTAAATATCCTTTCCCTATGTCGTGCAGTATACACGATTGTTCTTTGGATATGTCACATATCATACGTGACTTGCTTTCAGGAAAGCCACATATAAAATGTGTGTACGCGACTGTCTATGTTGCATACCCGCATATACAGCGTGACCTTCCTAAAATTGGCCTAAAACATCAATTTTTTCATAAACTTAAAAATTTGCTTGGATGAAATGAAAGAGCATGGAGATTTGATTTACCTAGCACTTGCAGATTAGAAAATCGTCTAGCGGTTTGACCACACCGAGGGATTGAAGGAAGAGGTAAAACTTGTCTATATTAGGTGAAAATGTGAAATGGTGAATTTGATTTCTATTTTTGCACTATTTATAGAAATTATTTCAAAAAGTGGGTTCTTAACCTATAGTTTGTAATTTTTATTAAAATCAAACTAATGCCATGTCATGTTTTGCCTATTAAAAGAGGTCCAAGGTTATTCAAAGTCGTTTTTCACTCATATAGGGTAGGATTTTGATCATTTATATGAATTTTTGGATTTATACTTAATCCGCTTTGACCCTAGAATTACTACTTTAACCACAGACAATGGTATTTAACCATTAGTACCTTGTCTATTTCATTATTCTTCTATGGATAGGGCTTCCCTTCCATGAGTAACCTAGTATGGAACACATTAATTGTCTTTGGTACTCATGGCGCATCTATCATAGGTTCAGGGGAGCCTTCTTAGTTATTTTTCACACCAAATTGGGCCTCATTTTGGTCTCTTTTCACAAGCTATCCCCTTTATAAGGCTCCTCGCCCTTATGGATTTTATTGAGGCCCAGGTCTAACTCCTCAAAATAGACTTGATTGCCGAGTAAACTTGTCCATTCAGGCTCGTTAATAATATGTGAATGGGCATCCACATTGGTGGTATGTTATCTCTTTCTCAGACCATGTGGAATAATACAAGAAAGTATCACTCTCTTTTCTACGGAATTGAGAAGAGTATTCTCAGGTATAGGTTTATCACTTTTCTGGACCTGGGGGACTAAATTTATGGAAAATGAACTCTCGGTATGAGCTTAGTTTTCTATTTTTGTGCTCTAGACCTAAACATGAAAAATATTCCAAGTGTACTTTTATGTCTCAGTCATGCTCGTTAGACAACAAGAACAAAACATTGAATTTACTATTGTAAGCCCCATTCCTCGTACTCAAATGCATATTTTCGAGTGATCTTTCTTTCCTTCACACTCGTAAAACTCAAGCTATATGTTGCTCTTGAAGGAGCATTGGGTAGGTGGTAATTTAACCTTTTTCGGACCTCCATGACTAAGTATGAAAAAGGTTCACCTTTTTCTTCTATAGAAGTTAAGAGAGTTCTTTTCAGGTATGTTTTATATTTTTTCAGCTTCAGGAGACTAAATTGGATGAAAATGGACCCCCCTAGAGTCTTCTTTGGAGTTTCCAGACTCTCTAAACATGAAAACACCAAACGATCGTGTACTATTTTGGGCTCGTAAAATCCATGAATAAGTGTCATTATCAAGCATTATTCCCTCTTCTCTTCAAGCTTGTCAAAAATTAAGAGACACCTGAGTTGAATTTCATGGACTCGTTAAAATTTAATAGGAAAGATAAGGAAGAAGTTTTCTTTTTGGTTTACAATCAGTGGCAGCATGTCGTCCTTGAACATAGCACTCTCTAAACTTTCTGATACTCATGTCTCAGTGTACACTTTCAGTTCAACTATCACGTCGAGTTTCTTACTCCTCCACTTGTCATTTATGCCTGAGGAATCTGATCATGTCTCCTACATGACAGATAAGTCTAGTTGTCCTATCTACAAAGTTAAAAGCTTCCTTGGGTCATCTTTATGTCATGCCCAATGTTCAAGGTTTTATCCATGTTTCTGCTTTATCCTAATTCCATAATTATCCTATATGATATCACTTGCGTCTACCTTCCTTTCTCTAGTTCCTAGTCACTCTTGTGATCTATTGGAGGATCTATTTCCTTCCTCATCACAACATTGTTTCTCATCAGTACTTCCTAAAGATGAAGACTTAGATTTTTTGACGATGGTACCTTAGGTTTCACTTTCATCATTGGTGAATTTCTTTGCTTCAGTTGTCAATTCTCAAATATTGATTGACAACCTATTGAATCCTTTCCATGTTCAACTTTGACATATCTATTCACATGGCCTAGATTGTACTGGTTCCTTTGGATTTTGACGAAGACCTTAGGTTCAAATCTATAACCTAAGTTGTGCAAGATTTTGTTTTGTTCACCTACACAGCTTCCAAATTTTGAAGACTCATCATTGTATATTGTGGCTTCGATCCACCTTTTTAATATACGTGGTCTTGTACCCATATCATATGATGTAATCAAATATTGTAAATGAGCTAGTGTTCCAGTATATTGAACATAGCATCCTCAGATATGATTTTGTATATGACATTGATATGTATTTGTTTCAGGTACTTCCTCTGCTTCCTTGGAATTCTGAGTTCTCCAAGATAATGATTATTATGTATTTAGACCATCGCTTCCCTTTGACCTCACACATTAGGGGGCATATGTTATCAGCCAAAATGGCACTTCTCCATTCGAGTGCCGACATTCCTTATGTTGGTACACAAATGGAAAAATTTGGATTGAAGTGGCCAAAAAACTATAGATGGGCATGACCTTTGATGCATTATCCTCAAACCAACCTTATATATTTTTATTATGAGTTTTGGGTTGCATACGTGATTATCGTTAGGATATTTAGACACTTAGGAGTTAGTTAAGATCAACTTGTGTAATATATCCGTTAGGTAAAAGTGTGTTTCTTTAGTATGCATTAATATACATTTGTAAATATTATAATCCAACGGTCAAGATATGTTCTATACATAGAGTGATCCGACAGTTCAACTTCTCTTAGATCATACCTACCATTGATCTGTGGCTTAGCACCTAATTTGTCTATGATCTCTATTTAAAGAGAATAGAGGGTCCTTGGCTATTTGATCGATTATGAGAAGCCCATGTAACTTTATTTCTTTTGCATAATAAATTGCTCCAAGTAGATAGTTGGCTGGGGTCATGGATTGTTTCCCTCTCAAGGGTTTTAACCACATGACAAACATCGGTGTGTTGATCTGTGATATATTTGTGTGAATTAGTTTCTCAAGGTGTTCAGTATTTTGTAAGTACCCTGTGTACCCGAACATGGTATCATATCGTTTATGAAGAGCCATTTTCAGTTTTGATCAAGATCTGGAACCGGTGTTGCCAAAACTTTGAAAGGGTTTCAAGTTCTAGATTTTTTGTACATTTTTGGCCTATGGGAGCTGTTCCATTGCGTCCAGAGCGTCGTTTCCATTGGGAAATATTTTTTGTTTCATCGAAAACCATTTCCGTTTGCTCCAGAAACACCCATTTCGGCAAATCTGAAGGTATAATGTTACAGTGATGGATTTGTTTTATTTTTTTTAAATCTCTCATATTTTATCAATTTTATTACTAGATATTTACTATTTTAGTCTCGAAGTGTTGCCTTCCCTGGCTGCGTATGCTATTTTTTGTTCACCTTGTGCGATCGCGGCGACTTAGAAACATAAAGGGAAAGTTTTTTTCCTTGTCCTCTCGGCTACATATGCTCTTTGCCGTGTACCTTGTGCAATCACGGAAAATCAGAAACAGCGAGAAAACTTGAAAACATACACTTTCTGGCTAAGTTAACCAATATCTAACCCCTTTGTGTGGAAAAAAAAAATTTGTTTTTGTTTTTCGTTTTTTTTGTGATTTTCAGAAGAAAAAAAAGGCAAGCACGAAGAACGAGAGAGAAGAGTAAAAAAAAAACCCTTCCTCTTTCCATTCTTTTACGTACCTTTTAAACTTAGCTCACTTGGTCCAAAGTTGCTTTATTCCTTAATAGGTCTTGATTTCGTCTTATTAAGCTACTTTTTAGTGCGTGCAATTTCTATTTTCAAGTTACTTTATTGTAAAAGTGCATCTCACATAAATAAAATAAAATAAAAAGTGATTCACTTAAAAGAAACTTTATTGGAAAGTGATTGTCAAAGGTTGATCTTTGGAAGAGGGGGGTTCTTTTTTTAGTTGGTCAAGTTAATATCTGCCACATCACTATTGGGGACATCTTCAACATTTTCTTTGATCAAGCATAACTTCATCATGCAGAATCAGTTTTCAGTGCCGTTTTTTTTTAAACCACATATTTTTTTGAGCTCTTTGCATCCAGACAGTTTGTTTCTATTATTTCATCCATTATTTTATAGTATGGCTGCCCCTTGTGATATTATACTTACAAGTTCCAACTATTTCTCATGGAAATCTCGTATGGAGGATGTTTTGTGAAGTAGGGGACTTTTCAGGTTAACCTCAGGGAAAGAAACAGAACCCACTGATGATGATAAGAAAATTAAATGGGAAAATAGATGTGATGAAGCTCGTGGATTGATTGGGATGTCAATCTCTACTGATTTGTGATTCCACATATCTGGAATTGATGAACCTGATTTATCTTGGGAAAAGTTGGAATCTGTGTTTGGTAAACACAATGAAATTCGGGGTCATCAACTTGAGAATGAGTTGATTTCCTTGAATCCAAATGATTTTTCATGCATTCAATACTATTTATATAAGTATAAAACTCTTAGACTCTTATGTGCAAAATGCAAGATTAAGAAAGAAGACAAACAATGTATTTATCATATTCTTTCCAAACTTGGACCTGCATATTCTATTTTGTATCTACATTCTACTCCATGAAAGAATCCTTGACTGGAGCTAGCTATCAAGAGCCTAGCCTTCAATCCTTTTGTGATTCCTTAATTAGAGAGCAAGATAAGCTCATTCATCTTGGAATAATTAACAATGCAGATACATCTAGGAAATCCTTATTGTCCCAATAGAAAGAAAAGTCCAAGCCTCCCAAGAAACAGAATTTTCGCAATAATAAGCTAAAAAACAAGGGTCCCAAACCCTCTTAGTTAACTCCTTTAAAAAATGACAAAGGATCCAAGCAAAAAGGAAAGAAGACTGAGCATCATTGCAATTTTTGTGGGAAAGATAATCATGATGAATCTAAGTGTTTTAAGAAGATGGCAGCCTTGGAAGCAGCAATGAAGAAGCACCACATCACCCTAGATTCATCTTCAGAATCTACCTCTCATCAACATGAACTTTGTGCTTCTAGTTACTCTTATACTGCATGTTCTTCTTCTACTTCAATTGAATGGCTCATTGATTCTGGAGCATCTTATCATATGGCTAAGGATCAAGCCATCTTTTCTACTATGCATGAATGTAACACCAAACAAATATTTGTTGGTGATGATAGATCTCTAAGTGTTGTAGGATCTGGAACAGTTCCAGTGGAAAATGGTCATTTCAGTGATGTACTATGTGTTCAAAAAATTTCCTACAATTTGTTATCAGTCTATTAAATTACTCATTCAGGTGAAGGTAAAACTGTGATGTTTACACCTCACCAAGTTGCAATCAAGGATTTTAAAAATCCTCAAAATGTCCTTGCTACTGGAACTGTTGATGATATTACTAGGTTGTACAAATTTAACAACTTTGGGTCATCACCTTTTCCTTCAGTTTTTGTTGCTCATAGTGATAACTTGAGCAAACTTTGGCATGAGCAATTTGGTCACTTAAATTATCGCTCATTGCAACAACTATGTAAAGACAATATGGTTATTGGTCTTCCGATGGTATCTTGCAAGTATGGTGTTTGTTCCAATTGTGTACTCGAAAAACATCATCGGGACAGTTTTGACAAATGTGCCTCTTGGCATGCCTCGGTTTCCTTGGAGTTTGTGCATAGTGACTTGTGTGGTCCTCTTCCATCTGCTTAATTTTCTAGTTTCAAATATTTCTCAAATTTCATTGATGACTACTCCAGACGCACTTGGGTTTACTTCCTAAAACTTAAGAGCGAAGTATTTAACATGTTCTTGGCCTACAAGGCCCTTCTTGAAAAACAATCTGGTCATCCAATTATTAAGTTAAGATCTAACAATGGAGGAGAATATGTTAACAACAAGTTCACTACTTTTTTCACTGAACAACGAATCCAACAACAACACATGGTTCCATATACACCACAACAAAATGGTGTAGTTGAACGAAAGAACCACACTTTAAAAGAAATGGCTAATTGTATGATCCAATCTAAGGGACTAAGTCTTCAATATTGGGCTGAGGCCATAAATTGTGCAAATTACATGGTTAATCACACACCCACTAAATTTTTACAAGGTTTAAAACTGGAAGAAGCATGGAGTAAAATTAAACCAAATGTAAGTCACTTTCGTGTGTTTGGTTGTGAGGCATGGGCTCACATTTCGGATGAAAAACAGAAAGCATTGCAGCCTAAAAGTGCAAAGTGCATATTTGTTGGATATTCAGAATATGTAAAAGTTTATAGACTTCTTCAGCCCCATTCACATGATATAATCATTAGAAGAGATGTTAAATTTGATGAAAATCTCTTGTCCTGCATGCCTAACTTGGCGAGTGTGCCAACTCTAGTTTTTGATGATGACAATAAGGATGAAAATCCACCTCCACCTGCTCATGTTCCTCCAATCGCACCAGCACCAATACTTCCTCAATGGGTCCGTTAAACATGTGAAGCAGCTGGTGATCTTGCCAGTGATCCTAGAGATCAACGTGGAACACGTTCTCAGTTTCAGCAAGCCTCTTCTCTTTTGGCTCAAGTTTCCGAGAATCATGATCCAGAAAATTTTGTAGAAGCTTCAGGAAATCCAGAATGGGATGAAGCTATGGATGAAGAATATCCTTCCTTAATGGAGAATGATACTTGGGATCTTGTTCCTCTTCCAAAAGGAAGAAAACTTGTTAGATGTAAATGGGTCTACATAACTAAGTATGCATAAGATGGAAGTGTTGAAAGACTTAAGGAAAGGTTAGTTGCCAAAGGTTTTTTCCAAGTTGAAGGGATTGACTACAATGAAACATTTCCTCCTATTGCAAAAATGAATTCCATCCACCTTGTTCTTTCCCTTGCAGCCTTACATAACTGGGAAGTCCATCAAATGGATTTCAAGTCTGCCTTTTTACATGGTGATTTATAGGAGGAAATTTACATGGAACAACCTCCTGGATATGTTCAGGATAACTCTAGCCTTGTCTGTCTCCTTAAGAAATCCTTATATGGCCTTAAGTAAGCTCCTAGAGCTTGGTATGCCAAAATTCATAGCTTTCTCCTTGACACTGGTTTTTCTAGATGCCATTCTGACCCCAATGTCTATACCAAGAAAGTAGGAAACCATCTCATCATACTTGTTCTTTATGTTGATGATCTTATCCTTACTAGTAGTGACCCTAAACTTATAACCCATGTGAAATCTAGTCTTAAGCAAAATTTTGAAATGTCAGACTTAGGACATTTGCATTATTTTCTTGGTCTCCAAGTCTTGCAAACCAAAGAATGAATCTTTCTTTCCTAGTCTAAGTATGCTTGTGACCTTCTTCATTACTTCCACATGGAAGATTGTAAACCATACCCTTCTCCCTTCCAGTCTGGAGTCAAATTTTCTGCCACTTGTACTTCCCCTGAAGTAGATGCCACCTTGTATCATCATCTTGTTGGTATTATTTTATACTTGACTCATTCCCGTTCTGACCTTTCCTTTGCCGTTGTTTGTGTTTCCTGTTATATGCAAACTCCTCATGAAAGTCACTAGAAAGTAGCAAAAAGAATACTTCTATATATTCAAGGTACAATTCAGTTTTGGATTCATTACAGTAAAGGGAGGAAACCTTTGTTGGTTGGTTTCACTGATTCAAATTGGGTCGGCGATCCTGATGATTGAAATTCTACTGCAGGTTATTTTTTTAGTCTAGGATATGGACCTGTCACTTGGGCTTGTAAGAAACAACAAGCTCCTACTCTTTCCTTAGCAAAAGCATAATATCGAGCCACAGTTAATGCCAGTCGGGAAGCTTTATGGCTTTGACAGATCCTTTCCGAGTTTGGATTCAAGTAGCAGAAGCCTACTCCACTTTGGTGCGACAATCAAAGTTCCATCAAGCTTTCCAAAGATCCAGTTCTACATCAACACAGCAAACACATTGAGCTACACATGCACTTCATCAAAAATCATTTTCATGATCATGTTCTTGAAATGCTCTATTTCCTTACAGATGATCAAGTTGTAGACATGTTCACCAAGTCCCTTACAGAAGCAAAGTTTTTTAAACTTTGATCTATGTTAGGAGTTCATGAATGTGTCCTTAAGGGGGGATAGGCTCTAATTCCTCCTTCCTTCTCCTAATAGTGTCACTTTTGTAAATCCTTCAATCCTATCCCAAGTTGTTCTTAAGGGGGGATGTTAGGATATTTAGACGCTTAGGAGTTAGTTAAGATAAACTTGTGTAGTATATCCGTTAGGTAAAAGTGTGTTTATTTAGTATGCATTAGTATGCATTTGTAAATATTCTAATCTAATGGTCACCATATGTTCTAGACATAGAGTGATCCGATGGTTCAACTTCTCTTAGATCATACCTACCATTGATCCGTGGCTTAACACCCGATTGGTCTATGATCTCTATTTAAAGAGCATAGAGGGTCCTTGGCTAGTTGATCGATTATGATAAGCCCATGTAACTTCCTTTCTTTTGCATAATAAATTTTTCCAATTAGCTATTTGGCTGGGGCTGTGGAGTGTTTCCCTCTCGAGGGTTTTAACTACGTGACAAACATCGGTGTGTTGATCTGTGATCTATTTTTGTGAAGCGATTGCTCAACATGTACAGTCTTTTGGGAGTACCCTGTGTACCCAAAAAACTATATGCATTGCAACTCGCATATCATACGCAAGTATTTGCATTGCAACTCATGTGTACTTTCATATGCAAGTTCCCTTTGAGAAACTCGCATATCATACGTGACTTGCCTATATTAATACTCACATATACCTTAATACGACATTAAAAAATATAAATTGAGATTAGATGAGATTAGTTGGGGCCTAATCCATAACTATCCCTACCATCTCAACCATCCCAACCTTCGAAACCACTCTATTCCCCAAAGTATAAATAGAGGCCTTGGGGTGGGGACTAATCAATCAATTTTGGAGAGAAAAGTTATCCTGGTGGTATGCCTTCAGAGTCTTGGAGCAGCAGAACTCAGAGTCCTTTCATTACAGAGGATTCCTTGTCTCAGAAGCTGGGTTGTATTCTTATATTATTCATCGATTGTTAATAAAGAGAATTTTTATTCCAATCTTGTATTGTGTATATTTCATGTGTATTGGTTAGTGAATATGTTTGTTTATGCTATCAATATGTTTTTCATCTAACCTCTAATATATATATGCATGAGATATTACTTGAATTAATTACTCTTTGCAGGTGAAGAGGTGCATCCCTAGAATCTTTGGAAAGGAGTGGAGCAAGAGAAGATCAAGCTTGGATAAACCGTCATTAATCGGGTAAGTCAAGACTTTCTTCCTATTCTCTTTCCATTTCCTGTAAAAAGCTGATTTTCTGCAAGTTAGTAATAAGTTGGTAACCCAGACCATAGGTTACAAGGGTGTAATATCCTAAACAACAAGTATCTTTTTATTTGAGTGAAAAATATATAGTCATAGGGTTACCAAAGATCAAGTTTTCTAAGGGAGTCTGTCAAGGTTGTATCCTAGGAAAACACCTAGAGAACAAGTATGAGAAAGCTAGTCATGAGAGAACCTCTACACCTCTTGAGCTGATCCACAGTGACATTTCCGGTCCATTCCCTCATATGTCCATGAGTCAAGCCAAATATGCACTGACCTTCATAGATGAATTTTCCAGGTATTGTTTGGTTCACTTCCTAAAGCATAAGTCTGAAGTTTTTTTACCTCTTCAAAGTCTTTAGATCCTTGGTTGAAAACTTGTCTGGGAGGAAACTCAAGATCCTCAGATCTAATAATGGTGGTCATTATTTCAAGTATGAGTTTATTCAGTATTGTAAATATGTAGGTATTCAAATGAATCTTTCGATCCCTTTCACACCATAGCAAAATAGTGTTGCTGAGAGGAAGAACAGATCACTGAAGGAGATGGAAACCCACATGATGGAGGCTAAGACTTTTCCACCAAAGTTTTGGGTTGAGGCTATAAACTGTGAATCCTACATCCAAAATAGGGTGCCTCATAAGTAGCTTGATGGTATGACTCCTTTTGAAGCTTGGAGTGGGAACAAGCCAAATGTGACCCATTTCAGGATTTTTGGCTCAAAGGCTTGGGCTAGAATTCCAACTGAAAAGAGGAAGGATTTGCAACCCCAAAGCCAAGAGTGCCTATTTGTAGGGTATTCTGAATATTCAAAAGGTACAAGTTAATCAACTTGAGCACTAATAAATATTTCATTGAAATAAGTGTTCAGTTCCAAGAAGAGCCTTTAGTAGCAGTTGAAGTTGGAGAGTCTTCTTCACCACCAGAACCATTGATTGTAAGTGGAGAGACTAACGAGTTTGTTGATTGTTGGCCCAAGAAAGGAGCATAGGGAAGAAACTCGCACATGCAACTAAAGAATATGCGTTGCGTGAATGATGGAGACAAGGGAATATCATGAAGGAACCAAAGGACCATGTGGGCATAACAGAGAGGTACGCGTCGTAGTAAAGGCAAGCACAAAAGCATGCAAATGGTAAACGGCTAGAAAGTGACAGGGAGGTCGTGGGTGCGGAATTCGGTGTAAGTCGATGAATACCACATGAATGAAGGAATGTTGTAAGTAATGTCATTAGTGCCTCATGTCGAGTAATGATCACTGCAACTGTAGCCTGGGGGGGCGATGATGGTGACAGTTAATAAACTTCCTGAAAGCAGTCGACCTGGGATGGTCATGTAAAATAATATAAATAGGAGGGATTCAATAGTTAGAGGGTTGGATTTTTGTTAGTTGTAATGGAGGAATAGGTTTTAGAGAGGATATCGAGATACAGTTGTAGATAATTGATCTATAGAGTAGGGTAGTTAGGAACCTATAGGAGGCAGTCAGAGTTAGTGCAATAGGAGAGCTCTGCTAGAGCAGCGCAGATGCTAGAAAATTCAATCCAGGATGTGTGAGGATCTATAGGTAGTAGCAGTAGATTAGGAGAAATAAGACAAAGAGCATGAGAGACATAATTCTGAATTTAAATACATATCTCAAGATCAGTCTGCATCCCGCAAATTGCAAGGTGCTATATCATTTCTCATGCCAGATGAAGAGCACCTTGGTGGTTTTTCCCAGATGGGTTTCTACATTATCTCCTATGTTTAAATGAATGGTTGATGTGGTGAATGTTTATGTGGTTGATTACTATTTTCTTTCAGTATAATGTTGAATATTGCTAGAATATTTGATATTACTTTGCAATTGATAGATGATTGATTGGAACGTATTTTTGAAATGAAAGTATATATACATCGGTTTGTATGATTGTTGTTTTGAATCCTGAGTTAATTCATAGAGCTGATTGATGTGAATCGACTGTGCCGCACAAGTTGTGCTAGTTGTAAGGTCAAAAGGAAGTTCGAGTTTTGCGTGATGACATGTATTCATGCTCGGTTGTGTAGAACTGACTCCTATGTCCAGCCATCCTGTTGCCTTCGTTGAGCTCCTTGGCTACAAGACAAGGAACTATACTTCCTCAACAATCGTGAAAACATGGTTCCGATGGTTACCCATCTATGAGATATCTTGGGTGAGACTGCACCTGCTTTGCAGGTGTTGTCGATGGGGTTTGCTCTTTTAGGTAGTTGTTGGATCAGTGGGCTGTGCAGAACCTGGGTCATGTGAGTGGGGAAATTTGGCCAACATGTCACATGAGTAAACTAGTAGAATATATAGGGGAATTTAGGGATAGATCAAACTCAGGGATAAACATGAATGGGATTGAGTTAAATCGACAGAGGTTTAGATATACTTGAATAGTGATCACAACACAGAGATGACTCAAGGCAGCTTGAAACTTCAAGATAGACAACTGGACTCTTCTGCAATGTAGGAGACATTAACAAATTCCCCATGCACTATAAATGAGTAAACAATGGAGGAGTAGTAACTCAAAGTGCTAGTTGAAATCTGGAATTTGGAAACTAAAACATGAGTACTGGGAGGATCAAACTGGTGCTTTGTTCAAGGGACTTATTTCCAACAAATTTACAATAAAGAGAGTATTTCCTTCTTTCCTTTCTTGTTAAGTTTTAATGAGTCCAAGAAATTAAACTCAAGGCCTTCCTCATTTTGAACAAGCTTGAAGTAGAGATAGAATATTGCTTGATGAAGCACTGAATCGTGGATTTTACAAGCCCGAATTAGTACCTGCTCATTGGTGTTTTCATAATTTAAGAGTCTAAAAACTCCAAAGAAGATTCTAGGGAGGTTATTTTTCGTAAATTTAGTCACCTGAGTTCAAAAAAGTATAAAACAATCCAAAGGAGAAATGTCTTAGCTTTCGAAGAACTAATGTATACCTTTTTCATACTTAGTCAGTAAGATTCAAAAAACGGGTAAGCTATCACCGAACCGACAGTCCTTCAAAAGCAAGCATATATCCTTAGTTTAATGACTGTGAAGGAAGGCAATATCACTTGGGATGTTCCATTTATTTGCGAGTATGGGGAAGCCAATAGTAAACTCAATGCTTTATACTAAGTTTTAACAAGCATGATAATTGCATATAGAACGCTCAGAATCTCTTTCATAGTTTAATCCAGAGCATGAAAAAAGAAAAAGTAATCTAAAAAATAGTTCCTTTTTCATAAATTTAGTCTTCTAGTCCCAAAAAAGAGATAAACATATACCTATAAATACTCTTCTAGCCACAGTGAACTAGAGTATTCATTTTTCCTAAGTGATCCACACGGTCCGGAAAAGGGTTAAACTTATACTGATGTGGATGATATTTCATTTACTTTGGTGAGTCTGAAAGAATAAATAACTCAATGATATAATCATATTTAAAGAGTCATACCAAGGCTTGAAGATAACTCCATATGATGGGAAGCTTATAACAAAGGATGGTTTGCAAAAGATAAAATATGAAGTTCATTTTTCGCATGTAAAATGACTATGAAGGCTTCCATCACCTAGAAACAAGCATCATGGGTGCTAAAAATGGGAACAAATGTTCTAACTAGGGTATCCCATGTTAGGTCAGTTCTAATCCATGGAAGAACAATGATGTTTGAAGGAAAAAATGAGGCTATATATCACAGTCATGGAAAAAATGAATCCTACGGTTCAAAATAGGATTAGGTAAAAATTCAAGATGCAATAGGAGAAAATCATACCTTATATGCCATGAAAGCATGTTCAAATTTCATCCATGACCTGAAAGACTAAAAAAATCAATGAATTATTAGTCAAAAATTCCATAAATGACCAAAATCTAAAGAAAACTAGGTCAAAAAATTGAAATTTTTACTACAAATAGTAAATTTGGTTTTTAAAAAAATCATTTGACTTTTACCATTTAATAGTACAATTTTCACCATCTAAATTCAAACGCTTTGTACGGTGAAGCCGCTGGACCAAATCAACTTTCGCAAATTGTAGGTAAAACATCTTTCTCTCCTCTTTCATGTCATGCTATTTTTTTTAAAGTTTTCTTGTCAATTTTAGGTAGTTTACTGAGTTTGAAAGGGAACCATGTGGAATGTGTGGATATCCCATTGCAAACTCACGTATTTGAGAAAAATACACGGGTATGCAATAGAATACCCGCGTATGGTACGCTTTTGTCTAACTACACAGTCATGTATTATGTGGATTAAGTGTTTTTTATGAAAATAACAAAAACAACTCATGTTTATACGCAAGATGGTGCTTGAATGGAGGGAGAGGGAGCATGAATACCTTGATAGAGAAGCATTACAGGATCTATTGACCTTGGTTTCTCTTCTCTGATGTGTTTTGTTAAAGTTTTTCTGCATGGAAAACATGCACACACAAGTGAGATTGGTCTGCAAGGTGAAACATTGGACATCACTATGGAAGATATTTATTTTATCATAGGTTTATCGCATAGAGGTATGGCGATGAGTTTGAGTAGCTCCAGTGATGGGGGGGATCCACTCAGTGTTCAGGACTATGTGAACACGTACTGCTTTCTCGGATCCCAGAAATCTAGTACACAAGTTCCTATTGGCCTGATAGTTATTTTACCGGTCAAGGTTATGGTGAGAACAATCACATGGGTGGCATGTGTGTCATCATTGCACCTAGACACTCGTAATCATATGCACCTTGGGATGGAATGTCTAAGGAATGTAGTGTTTGACTGTTGTTCTGGGTTAGTTATCAATATGAAGAAGCACCTATCAAATTGCAAGTTAGGGAAGAAAAATAACTTCAGATACCCCATCATCCTAGTAGCCTTCTTCTTCAAGAAAGTACCTACATTGAGCCCCAGGTGGTACTCCCCCATCCACATCCACGTGAGCCTAGGCTCACAAGGTGGGGAGAAGTCTTTGTTTACCATGGTCGAGGTGAGATCTTAGGAGCTTACCATGATGAGATCTATGCATGGTGGAGCAGAAAGGTACCTACCTTTGAGCAGTTTCCTTATGTTGGAATAGAATTTCGTGGTGACCCCGGCCTCGTGATGCCTCCTAGAGAGGCATGGGGATAGAGAGGTAAGTATTTTACTCTTCAAATATTTCAATTTTTTTTTTTAAATTGTAATTAAGTATATATGCATGCATAAAATATACAAGTCTAAGCCATACTTGTGTGATGCATATATTGGACCTATTCTATCAGGTTTCCATCCTATGACATTTGTACGATCAGTTGAGGGAGGCGGTGGTGATGCCATGCTTTGGGTTGTAGAGGGAAATTTTGCTTGCCTTACTCATTATTAGTGCCAAAAATTGTTCTCGGGATACTAGAAGAACAAGCCAACACAATCTCAAAAGTAAAATTAATTAAAATAGGTTTTAGGGTTTTGGTTTATGGTTCTGGTTTTAAAAACTTCATCAGTAAGGAAGAAATAAACATCCACAAGCTAATACAGAACTGAATCATGCAAGTTGGATAAACTTAGGATCAAACACATCCCAATAAGCCATAAACATTACACATGAAATACTAATTCCACCCACGAGCTACAAGCATTTACATGAATAAACTTTTAAACAGGAAATGAAATTGTAGACTGAGAAATCAACCAGATCAGAAATGAAAAAGCATGACAGGTAAAAGGGATTATCAGTTTATATATATTCAATAACACTCATCCACTTACATAAGATTTATAAATGCTAGCTTGAGAAATCAAAGCTCCAAAAGCCTCTCCTTGAGTGAAAATTCCCCCCAAAACTGTATGTTTGTCTTCCTTTTATCATTACAAAGTTAAAGTAGTTCCATAACTACCTTCTAGGTTGAAATTTGAAACAGTTACATCAATTAGTTACATGATAACTCAAAATATTTAAAGACAATTAACACAAAAATAGCAAATCGGATTTGGGGAAATTTGGCAAATTTCTGAAAAATTTGGATCTCAAAGACGCCTTCATATATCTTGATCCAGGACACCTGTGCAAAAACTGAGAGAGGTGAGTCTGTTATAAACAAAAACCTCTCTTGGATTTTAAAAATTCCCCTTCAATTGATTGGAATACCTTCTGGAAATTTGGGACTAAAACATGAAATTATTAAATAATTCAAACCCTGAAAATAGGCTACAACGATAAATTTGAATCTCTCAAACAATAATAGTTTTTGTAAAACTGAGAGAGGATTTTGTGAATGAGTCTATTTTGGACAAAAACCTCTTTTTTTTTCCATAATTCGTTTCCAGCATCTCGTAATATGCTCCCAATGATAATGACAAAATTAGGAAAAACAGAGCTGCTACAGGAATCTCCTCATGAAAATATTTGACAAAGGACTCAAAAATGAGGGTTAGATTATAAAGCAAAACTTGGAATAAACTTTTATTATAAGATTTTGAAATCTTCAAGATATACATATTAACTAATATGCCCAAAAGATAAACCTTAAAACTAAAATAATGAAATAATTCAATCATTAAAAGCATTAAATCGAACAAAAATTATTGATTGTCAAAAATACTTAATAGCAACATAAAATGTAAAATCATTTTAAACCAGCGATTGAAAAAGAGGACAAAAAGAACAGATAAACTAAGAACAAGATCTAGTTATAACATTTGGCTCTTGCTGCGAGATGAAGTCCTCCTTGTGAGGCTTCAAGAACCTGTAGACCTTGTGTTTTATTCATTGGGTGATGGAGTCATTTACCAAATCTCTGCAACTTTCTCAAACTCTGAACACATACCTCTGAAATGAAAACATACTGCTACAAACCAGCATACTGAAAAGAATCTACATGCTTGTATAGGGAGCTTATTCTGCTATTTACTCCTACTTCTAATCAGAGGAAACAACCCAATCAAGTGTAATCATACTTCTAGTGAATCCAAGAAACCATTTGATTGAGAATCATAATTCCATGCATGCTACTGTTTGACAAAACCCACAAAAAATGTGATAAATGCAATAAAGAGTCTATAGGAAGCTGATACTTATGACTGGAAATAGGAAGTATGCCAAAAGATGGATCATTAGAAACCTTTGAAAATTACAACTCCATCCAAGAAGCCACGGGATCATGAAACTCATGCAAAATTATCCCTTCTTGTTGTTCAAAAAGAAAGGACTACAAATGTGTCTCCTCAATTCTCAATACTCCATTAGATAATGCAATAAGAGAACAATGTATAAAATCTTTGACTCTGTTGAGGTTATCATGTTTTATATCTCCCACTAAATCAAGCTAACTGATTTCTGAAGAGTGTTGCTCAACTAATGAGGATTGAAAGAATGGTTGTAGTATTTCTTTATAACCATAAAAAATTGGCATATTTTCATAATCGTTTTGAGTAGCAAAGTTATCATGGCCATGGATATTAGACACATCTAATATTACATTCAAAGTATCTACAGTCTGGCTACTATCAATTTGAGAGTCAAAACAATTCAGAATTTTTTCTTGTTCTGTAAAAAATTTGGAATACAATTCACCTACAATCGGTTTCTATTGATCATGAAATTTCCAATTTAAAAATTCAATGTCTTCATTATATTCATCATAAAGTGAATCATTTTCTTCCTCTCCATTGTTGTTCTTTTTAAACTTTGGCTCAGTAATGGAAACCAAGGGCTCTTCACACTGCTTCTCGACCTTTAAATAAAACACTTGATCAAAACTTGAACAAATAAAATTCTGAAAGTGACCATAAGTCAAGAATGGCAGCTTATTTCTTATATCAATAGTAAGAGGTTGAAGAGCAGCAACTTCTTCTTCATAACATGATAATCTCATAGCAGGAACTAGGAAATTTCTACTATAATCCACTGAAAGTATATTATCATCTAAAAAGTCAGCATACTGATATGAAGAATCAACACAAGCGTCATTTATATCCTTGTTCATATGAAAGTCTAAAAATGATGAATAAAACTGTCTTAAATATGAATGATACCTACGTTCTTCTTCATGTTCATAAGCTTGTATATCTTCAACATGAGCCTGATCTCGAAGCATTTTGCAAGCTCAAATGTTCTCCACCACTCGTTTTGCATCCTCAAACAATTGTTTTAAAGATGATGATTTCCTTTCTAACAGGAAAAAGACAAGATCTGAATGTTGAGCCATAACATAATATACCATAGCAAGTTTTTTCGAAGGTCTAATCTCCGTAGGCATACTGATATAAAAGCTTTGAAACCTCCAATTAAATTTAGTAATTGGCTCATCATTTTCCCTTTTCAAACTATAAAATTTGGAAAGAAATTGATCATAAGATTTATTCTTACCCCAATACTTCAAAAATACATCATGTAACTCTTCCCATGATCCAATTGAATCAGCTTTTAAATTTCGGAACCAAAACCCAGCATCTCCACCAAAAGGATTTTGAAAATAACCTCATGACAACATCCTCATGCATGATTTCAAAATTATCAATGAAATTATGAAAATATCCTAAATGCTTCTCTGTTGTAATATGGTCTTTTCCCGTAAAATGGGGAAGATATTCAACAAAAGAAGGGTAAGGATGTAACAGAGACGGCATCCTAAGAGGTTTAAACATCTTTTGTCTGAGTCTAGACTGAAAATCTATGAGCTGAAAATGAGGTTCAACAAGTTGTTCGCAAGTTTTGGCAGTGATGGTAGAAGGTAATAGATCAGTTTATTCTCTACAAGATTACCAGAATAATCAGGTTCAAGAGATATGGGTGTATGTATATCATGTTGCACATGTATTTAAAATGAAGGAATAGGATCAACATCAATAAAACAAGAAGAATGCAGATTTTATTCTTCCAAAGAGGGATATATACTTGAAGGTTTATGATCATCGAAATAGACAAAAATAATAATAATTCTTTTGACATGCAATGGGAAAGACAGGAAAGTACTGATGAATAAGAACAAAACCTCATGGAGGAAAGTAACAAGTTGATACCCAGTCTTTCCATTTGGATTCTTCATATTTTTTTCAACAAAATTATCCTTGCAATGGAATCTTTAATCGTGGAGAAGCCGATGAAAAATTGTAGTCTAAAATATTTTCTGACTTTGTTCACCTCTCAAAATCAGATGAATAATGATATCCCAAGGAAGACATACTTCATCTTCATCCCTAGAAACAGCATCAAAGATGTTAGTTCCAGAAATTGTTCTTAGACTACTAGAAGAACAAGCCAACACAATCTCAAAAGTAAAATTAAATAAAATAGGTTTTAGGGTTTTGGTTTATGGTTCTGTTTTATAAAACTTCATCAGCAAGGAAGAAATAAACACCCACAAGCTAATACAGAATTGAATCATGCAAGTTGGATAAACTGGGGATCAAACACATCCCAATAAGCCATAAACATTACACATGAAATACTAATTCCACCCACGAGCTACAAGCATTTACATGAATAAACCTTTAAACAGGAAATGAAATTGTAGACTGAGAAATCAACCAGATCATAAATGAAAAAGCATGAGAGGTAAAAGGGCTTATCAGTTTATATATAATCAATAATAGTCATCCACTTAAATAAGAGTTATAAATGCTAGCTTGAGAAATCAAAGCTCCAAAATCCTCTCCTTGAGTGAAAATTCCCCCCAAAACTGTATGTTTGAGTTATCACTCCAGGAAACTCCTCTAGGTTGTAGCTCGAGGATTCCTAGTAACTTAAAATGTTTTTAGGGTTTTCTAATATGGATCAAGTCATGTGACCTATATAACCTTCCACTCTCAATACATGCATGAAACTCACTCAATTACAAGGCTTTTAGTTAAAACTGTTCAGAAGTTGACAATAAGGTGCAGGGATGGAGAACTCATCAAGCTGGCAGATTTACATACAAAATAAATGCATAATAATGGCTAAATCATGATAAGGATGGTACTTATAAATCAAATCACATTAACACACCAGTAGGATGACAGATATTAGTTATTAATCAACTTGAAAGTAACCTAAATACACATTTAGGCATAAGTACAGTAAAGACAGAGATGAAGGCTGAACAAATCATAACAAAAGAGCTTATATTCAAGAATGAGCAAAATGAGAAGCTGACAATAGTATAGGTTTATAAATACCCGAATTCAAACCTTTTTTATAAAATCAGTCTTAGGCTTTATAGCCTTTTACAAAATTTATAGATCCTAAAACTTGGATCTGTTTTTTACAAAAATAAACAAAAGTAATAGTTTTTGCAAATTAGGGTTTAAAACCCTTAATTAACTACTTGTCTAACTTAACTGAAGAATTAGTCCACTGAATGAACATTTAAATAACTGAAGAAACTGCTGATGATCATTGCTATTGGTCTTCTGGCAGTTAAGCCACCAATTTCTCTTTAACAACTAGGGTTGGTGACCTTTTGTGCTGATATGTCATAGTAGATCTTAAACAGACCTCTTTCTGATGCTTCCCTCGGCGTCTTTCCTCTTTAGATCACGTCCCTGAGCCATATGTGGTTTCTCAAAACTAGTCCCGTATGCCAAAACTTGGTTTTAAGCCTCTGTCCTCTTTCGATGGTTAAGAGACCAGTCTATCGAAAATGTTAGCTGTGGAAAGTGGCGCTTTTGGTGGCTAATGAACTGCCGCAGCATCCGCCTAAGCCACCGAAAGCCCTGTTTTACAAAAAATATTAGGTTTTTCTCAAAAAATTCTTTTTAGGCCTGTTTTGTAATGTCCCAAATTTTACATTGGGTCACAATGGCCAAATCACATTTTCCATATTCATGAAAGTTGTCAAAGGGATGCTAAAAGTCAAATTATTGCCAAGGTGGAAAATCACTAGTTTCCTAGCTGGGGGGTGGAAGCTTTGAGATTTGGAATAAGGAGGATAATAAATGATGTTTATACATTAGAAGGGGATAAATATTTAATAATTTATCTTATTAAATAAATACAAGAGAAAATGGAAGTGACAATGGAGCATGAAGACACATGGAGACTATGGGGCCCACACTAGCTAGAATTCCTATGTTAAATGGTATCTTTCTCTTGCAAATTCCAATATATGGGAAGCATGATGTTTTGGATGGATTATAAGGTTAATATAATTGTCCATATACTTCATAGGTCAAATTTGGGATGAATTGTAACTTACATGGGAGAGGAAGAGCCAAATGGGAGTTTCATGGACACTTGGCTAGATTCCCCTTACATTTATGATATCTATGACACCAATGGTGGAGATTCTATGATATTTATGACAAAAGTGAGATATGAAGTCTGAAATACTAACATAATGACATTTTATGACTGAATAGAGCATCTTAGAGGTCGAATTTTGGATTTGGAGAAGGCCAAGAGGCTCCTACTCAAATTTGGGAGAAGAGGGAAGGTGAAGAGAGAGGCCACATGGCATAGCATGAGCAACCACACCAATTCATATTGGATTTGGTTTATGGATGTATTTGGAACATTATAAGACTAATCATGTTTATAAAATATAGGGATCTTCCATGAGAATAAGATTTTCCTCATTTGTGAAATTGTCATTTGTAAATTGTGAGAGCTAGTGGATGACTAGTTTTCTTACTTAAGCCGATTTGGAGGGTGAAAGATTCCCATCCTAGTTGGTGTTTGGAAAGGCCACTCAGGTATTTCATGAAGCTTTAATGGAGTCTTATTTGTAGGTGTAATCTATAGGAAATCATGTGTATTTTTCTATTGCAGCACTCTCTCACAACTATTTCTAGTTTTCACACCATATTCATGCCAATGGAGGGATTGCGCTTTCGGTGAGATATTGATCTCTTTGGGGAATATTATAATGCCAATTATATTATTTGTTGATGCATATGCTCTACATTTCATTTTCAGAAGACTCTCAGGTCTAAATACCCAAAATAATTCATGTAAAAATATTGAACAATGAAGAAATAGTGTCATTTCCCCACTATCTTGTTGTGAACCATTGTAATGCTGATGATTTCAAATTGGGAGAGCCTTTTGTTGAGCTTCTCTCGTGTTAATATTATGAGTTTTTTTTCATAGAACCCATTTTGGAGGTTGAGGAACTATGTCAATAGTTGGTTTCTCAATAGTGAGAGAACCATTTTGTTGTGATCCTGGTGAGTCCAAAACACTGGGTGGTGTGTAATAGGAATGAGACCTTGTTTGAACATTAACCTCATTATCTAATCCAAAGATGTTGGCAATGGGTGGATTTCCCCCTTGCTGATGGTTTTCCTGGTTCACCCCTTGTCGAGGTACCAGAGCTATAACAACCATCTGTTGTTTTTGTGGAATAGGTTTAGTCAACACAACAAGTTGTTGTGGTCCACTGCGTTGAGATAACAATTTATGAATGTCATCCATATGAGAGCATAGGTGAATAGGATGATCTCCTTGAAAAAATTTGCAAGGATACTTGTTTTTCTATTTCTCCTTATTACCTTCTGGTTGATTATTCATTCTAGGTGTGTCTCTTGTCCCAGCATTAGAATTTGGATTTCTCTTTTGTTTCTTCTTTTTTCCTTTTTGGTTTGTGGCTTGGACTATGAGTATTTCCAAAGTTTGGGTAGCATTTGCAGGTTGCTGGTTTTCCTGGCCAGCTATGGGTTGAGAATTTTGAATCTACAGTTGTCCCATTTGCTGGGTAAGTCAATCAATTTGGATGAAAGAACCAATCACACCGTCGACATGAGGTATTTTTGGTGGCCTAACTGGATCAAACACAGGCCTCGTAGCAAGAGGTATTAAATCATAAAGTGTGCCCGATTGTGAATATATCAAATCCATTTGTTGGGAACTCCGAATGAGTTGTTCTTCAAGCATGTCTCATGACATAGCTACATTTTTTGCACGAGTAGGAAATAGTGATTTCACAAACGAGCCTGCTAAGAATTGATCTAGGATGTTTGCTTCAATAAGCCTTTGGTGTCTCCTCCACTCATGCATGTGATTAGATATGTGAGTAGAAGTGGATTTACTAAGTGAATTCAAAAGTTTAGTACCTGTCTCATAGAGGATAGGTAATTGAAAACGTGTCAAAAATACCATTTCTAAAGATGAAAAATATGTAAATTTATTACAAAACAATTCAATGTACCATTTTGCAAGGGTTCTCGTGAGGGTCCACTGAAAAAACCTCAACCTAATACTATCATCAACTAGAGAATTGGATGAACACCATAAATGAAATGTCATCACATGATTTGAT
Organism: Pseudotsuga menziesii; assembly: GCA_001517045.1. Taxonomy (NCBI): domain Eukaryota; kingdom Viridiplantae; phylum Streptophyta; class Pinopsida; order Pinales; family Pinaceae; genus Pseudotsuga; species Pseudotsuga menziesii. The sequence goes on along the minus strand of LPNX011154496.1, from coordinate 46,922 downwards.
GGATCATACCTTGGTCATTCATCGAACTTGGGTATGTTTGAAGGAATTTTGGTTGGTATGATTGGCCATCCATTCATATGTAGAACCACATCATTGGTCAACCGTGATAAATCTGGTAGATTCAATGTGGCTAGAAACGATGATCTGATAGGTGTCATCATAGATGTTTGATATGTGGGTGGAGCTTGATAGTTCCACTGAACCAGGGTTTGATTTACGTTCCAAGGTGGATTTCCTCCTTGAAAAGGAGGACCCCCAAAATATTGGTTATTCCCAAGAGTTTATCCATTCCATTGTGGGATGGAATTGAAAGGTGAATTACCTCCTTGTGAATGTGGACTCCAACAAGGTTTATAGTTTCCTGGGATTTACCACTCCAAGAGTGTTGTACTTGTATTTGAGAAGTATTCCAATGTGGATTTCCCCCCTGTCAATGTAGGTTCCAAAAATAATGGTTACTTCCAATACCCATGCCATTCATGTTTGAGACATGATCGATAGGTGGAATTCCCCCTGACATAGTGGTCATTGGGGGTGTAGGGTTTCCCCCAGACATTTTTCTAGGATTAGTAGGAGGATATCCCCCCAAGACATTTCCACTCATTTTCGAATGATTTCTCCAATTGTTATTCATGTTCCAAGGTCCATTTCCTCCACTAGGAATATTACCATTCAAAGGTGTATATTTTCCTCTAGAAGTGAAACCTAGATAAGTATTAGGTTGAACAAAATGATTCAAATTAACTCTTTGTAAGTTTTGAACTTGATGATCCCCACCATAAGGGAAACCCATATTTGGTAAGGTACACCCTCCAGTTGGGATACCTGTATATGAAGTGGATGTACTTCCAAAATTGGAACCTGGAACTGTACCAATTGGAACTAAAGTGCTAGTTGAACTTATGTTATTAATAGACACGTTAACTATTGGGATTGTCATTGGGGTCAAATTGGAGGTATTACCTCCTCCAACCACCAATTGGGGTTGAACTGGTTTGGTTCCTAGAGTTTCTGAAGAAGCCAAAGGGTTAAGTGTAGTATTTTTCATGTTATTTGAATATGTGAAAAGAGGGTTGAGGTTATCCAATGATTCATTTACCACAATTATTAGTAGGTCTAAAATATTCAAAGGTGGATTAGCAGGGTCAAATGTATGGTTTTCTATTGTTTCAATTTCAAATGGAGCAAGATTATAAAGTATTTATGTAGATGTTTCAATATTAGGTTGATGTTGATCTTCTTTATTATTGTTAATTGAATTTAAAAATGGTTCAGTCTTAAGTATCTTGATTTTTGTTTTTGTATTTATCTCATGTTTTAGCGCGGCCTTCAAGTTCTGGTGACTCACCTTGCTGCTGCCATGATTGGTGATTCAGGAGAGAAGCCACTTTGACATTTGAGTTTTTAGAATTGAAAAATATATCAATCAAACAATTCTAAAGGAACTCTAGACTCCAACAAAAATAAAAGTGTCCACACCACTAAAAAATGTCCCTAAGGAAGCAATAAGAAAACTTATTTGCAAAAAACCGAGGTTCAATGAAAAGTTGAATTTTTAGAGGGCCTTCAAAAACTAGTAGCTCTTGAGGGACATCATGCCTTAAAAATTACTAAATAGTGAAGGTACGAGAAACAGTTACACTGTTATTCAATATCTAGGGGTGCAAGGAGATGAAACAACCATGTGTTTGTCTTAGGTATTGCAAGTGTCCCCCACTCACAACATCATGTGTGGTGCCCTTTCGAAAGAAGCTATGGTTACCACTTCACAATCAGCGGCTGAGTAGGAAAGTGGTCAATATAGGATAACTCACATAGAATTGATATCTCAAACAAGTGATGTCACCCCGAGGATTTGTCACTTAACTGAAAAAATGTAAAGCGCTCATATCCCACCAAATAAGAAATATGGGGGGTATGACCCTTATTAATTCAGATTGGCCTTGTACTTAACACGCATGTTAGAAGCTTTTTCTTGGCATGCACTCTTTGCTACTAATGGATTTTATTCTCTTTAATAAATACTAGCTTCAATTTTTTGTGGATTTGGAGTGTTAAGTCACCATATTAACCCAAATCCCTAAATCAAGTAAAATATTCAATGGCTTGAAAAGGTGATGCAAAAAAAAAAATTAATGAGTCTTTGTGGTTTAGGAAGCAACTTGTTTTCCTTTGAAATATCTTTTTGAGGTTTGATCAACTGTTACACTTGAGATATTTGTTTCTCGTTCATAGGACCACCTAAAAGCGCAAATGAAGAGGATACATAGAGCTCATAAAATATATGCTTCAACAACAAAGTCTACACTATTACACTTGAGATCCTTGTTTCTTGTTCACAGGACCACCCGAAGGCACAAGTGAAGAGGATACATAGGGCTCAGAATATATCTAAAAAATAATCCTAGACTTTTACACTTGAGATACCTATTCCTCTTTCACAATATCACCCAAAGGTGTGAGTGAAGAGGATACATAGGGCTCGAACACAACCTATATCAAGAATTTTAAAAATAATGAACAAGGTCCTCTCATTGTGTTTGAACTAATCTTAAGTGATAGGTCCATATTTTTTAGAATTTATGTGAATTTGATTTAAATAATGGTCATTATTTTGTCTTAGATGTGATTTCAAGTTGTGTGATAGGTCAACAAGTTCATGTGACTTCAAAATTCATGGCCTAAAGGATCATAAATTGAAACAATGTGTCATGTTCTTCGATTTTTTAACAATTTTTTTATGCAAATATGTGATTGAAAGGACCAAATTAGAAAAAATTTAAGACCTTAAAGAATGAAATAAAGGACCTAAATAGTAAACATGTCATAACATTTCAGATATGAGCACTCTTTCAAAGAAAATTTGTACAACATTAAAAAAAAACTATTACTCAAAGTGATATTTTCCTAGTTTTTTAAGGAGGTTTCCAATACTTCCAAATTCAAGGGAAAATGACCCTAAATTCTTCAAAACTGCTCCTAATAAGTCCTAACAGGACTCAACAAATATTTTGTATGTAAACTAAGGTTTTTCAAACTCTAAAATGAACTTAATCTAAGGCCAAAAAATCAGTGATCTAAAAAATTTACAATCTCAAGCCAAATGCACACAAAACATTAAATTTATTCAATACTGTCCAAAAAATTGGTTAGAATATTCCTAATACATATACAGCAGAAAAAATCAAATCAAATGATCCAAAACTGAAGATCCAACCATTAAAAAAAAATCAAGATCTGTGACTATACCTCACTGTGGGTACCACACTACTGTATTGAAGCACAGAGCAGTGGCACTGCACATTGGTAAGCCAAAAAGGGTGGTGTTGGGGTAGCACCGCTTTTTATACACTAATAAAGGGTGGTGCTAATCTTAGAGAAAAAAAACAAATTTATCCAGGCCAAAATTCTTGAAAAATGGAAAATCAAGGGTTGAATCAGGCTGGTTTTGACCTCCAGATTTGAACTAAATCCTTTAGAGACCAATATCAAGCATGCATTAAAATATTTAAAAGGTAAGAAACACCCAAACAAGGGAAAAATCTCAATAAAACAAGAGAAAAACCACTTCGTTTCGCAGTGGAGTCACCATTCTATTTGTAGAGATCACTATAGGGACGTGTCTACACCATACTCTATCCTTTACTATAGGGGGTGAGTCCTAATCGACAAAAATACATGCAATAATTAAAAGTTTCTTAAGATTTATAAGATTTTTCAAAGAGTAAAGAAGGGAGGAAGAAAGGACATTACCTATTGAATCACGTCGTTTTTGGAAGATCCCTTTTATTTGGGAATCCATGGACTTTAGGCCTCCATTTTCCGTTTTCTTTCTAGTTCCTTACCTCTAGCTTTTGAAAACCTTGAAAAAAATTTAAAACTATCTACCAAATATTGACAAAAATATATGAAAATACATAGATTCAACCAAAACATTTGGGGGAAACTAGAATCACATCATATTGAAAATAGGAAGACAGTTATTACAACCCAATGATATAGGTGAATCCCTTTCTCCTTTTCTTTAAACCATCCTTCTCCATCTATGCCAATGATCACAAAAAATTGATATGAAAAATAATCTATCTAGCCTCCAAATCCTTCAACATGCATTTTCTTTTCTCTCATGTCCTAAAGCTATATCCTTCTGTTAGTCGAGTATTATATCCTTCTCTCATGTCCTAAATCTATATCCTTAAAACATGCCTTTGCTTTTCTCTCATCACCTAAAGCTATATCTAGGTCTTCATGGTATTTTGACATGAAATTTTAATCTTGCGCAACTCGGGCAGTGCATCGATGAATGATACAACTATATTTCCCAAGGCCTTCAATACAAAACAACGATAGTATGAGTTTATATCATGAAAATAAATGACCTAATGTCGAGCATAATTAAACACCATCTGATTACTGGTCACTGATGTATATCGTTAACAAATGCAAGGAGGCCCACCAATAATGATGATGGAATCCAAGGTACTTGAGTACAAAATAGTAATTGTGAATAGTTGTTTTGATGTTGAACACTTGTAGAATAAAACAATCAGGGGTCATTGATGTATACCCACTGTCATTTGCGAGGAAAATTGCCACTAATGACTGCAATATCCAAGGTACTCACTGGTGTTCCTAGATCCATTTCGTAGATGATGATTTGGCGTCGATAGGAACATATCTGTCAGAAGAAGGTCATTAATGCATCCCACATCAATTGACACAAAGCTGAGATCAATAGGATGATATACTTTGGTAGAGTTGCGAGATCCAACATTGTTACTGACATAATTAAGGCCAACATGATTGGTCAATAATATTTGAGGAATGACCGACATTGATTTGAATTCCCTTGAACACATAAAATGACGCACAATGACACATGGAAACATAATACTCGAGTAACCAACCATTATGAAAATATCTAATTCCATATGAATTAACAAAGGCTCCATATATGAAAGGAAGGATAACCTATTGGTGGAGATTTGTTTAAATTACTGGTATAGTCCTAAGGAAAATGTAAATGGTGTACTTATAACTAATGTAGGGATAAATGTAGTGTTCAAGGGTGACAAGTATTGCTTGTTTCCATTTTCTTCATGATAAATTATGAATAGATTCAGTAATATTCCTTTTTGGATTTTTGTGTTTTTTAATTTTTAGTACATTTTTCATTTATTAGCTCGAAAAAAGAATAAAGTATGCTATGGTACATGGGAGGGAAAAAGTGTTGCATGGGTGCACTCTATTTTTCAAGAGAATGGGTTAGGATAAGCCAAAGATAAACATTTCAAACAAGGGATGAGCTAGTTGTGCACACTCTTATGGATGCTCCCTCCATCAGTTGGCTATTTGAAACAAGATTATGTGTCGACGGACGATGAAATAGAACCAAGTAACTGCAGTTATCTAATTTGGTGTGATGAACAAGTAGGAAAGGGGAAATGTGGTTTACTTCATGCTAACTCTTGCAAAAAACATCAAAACCATAAATCACAATGAATCATGGTCCATCAAATACCCGAATCAAATAGTTTTGGCATGTATACGTCAACTTAAACAGAAGCAATGGTTTATAGGCATATTGAGAAAAAAGTGTCAGCAAAGGCAGATACACAACATCAACAATAAGCACTGAAATAGTAGGCACAAATGTTTGTGTGGATATTTTAACACATGCTTATGTAAACTAACATGAAATAGGGATCCCATTAGGAAATGGTCAAAACTGTATGGAAGAGAAGTATGTGGTCTCAAACTCCAGGTCATGATTAGACTAATTGGGCTCCCAGGCCTATGAGAATAGCTCAACATGGGCACCAAAATTGAAATGGGGTGTTGACTAGGGTGTCCCATGTTCAGTATGATATTCTGTCGAAATGGTGAAAAATATAGATATGATGGGTTGACCCACCAATTTCCAATAGGTTCAACCCTATGGAAAGTTTGGGTTGCAAAAGGTTCAAATGCATCTTCACAAAGGGATAACCAAAACCTATATGCATGCTTCCAATATATTTGATAAGATTGAGGAACATACAAAGGATGCTCCTATACTTCAGTGGATTTAAACCAATTATGCTCCCAATGGCCCCATAAAAGATGTCCTTAGGTGGGTGCAACCAAATGGTTATGAATTCAAGGATAGTTTCATCTGATAATAAAATTTTGACCAAGAAATAAAGTGAGGTGGGAGAGATCACAACCAAAATGGGCCAAGAAAATGGATCGTATTCCTCCATCAAGGGAATATTTTGATCCAAATATGACAAATCCATTTGAATATCTTGGTACGACACTTCTACACTAGATAAGGGTTGCGGGAATATAAATATTCCCATGAGAGAATAATTTTTTAATGATCCTACCATAATGTTTTGAACCTCCTTTAGAGAATCCCTAATGAAAGAAACATTTGTTTGGATAACAATTTCAAGCATGCAACAATATAATTGGTCGATCATGACTATCTTCCCCCACTGAGGGAACCGAATCACTCGGGACTCTGAAGACACTATAGAAATCATCACATCTATCCAAATACATCCTAATAGAAAATTTTAATCTATAGGAACATCTACTACCTCATTATCCACTGTGACTATTTTGCACCCCATTTAATAGGGATGACTAAAATGAGTCTGTTAGGAGATAATGAATTTCCATCAAATGCTTTTATCACAATATGGGATTGAACTAAGGTGGTGATCCTAATGCTTGCCAAAATTTAAATGACATGACACAAGTTGAGGCCCCTTCATCGACTATGGTTCAAAAAATGTTCTTTCCATGTCATGATGTTACTTTAATCTGAAAAGAAACTTTAGAAGGAATCCTGTATGTTAATTGGTCTATGTATAACATGTATGAAGTTATATCAGATGGAACAACATCTCTAGTTGAAGACAATAGTTCCTTTATTTGTACATAAAAATATTGCAATACCTCCATGATGGTCATGGAACATGGTTCTTGAGTTATTTCCTCAACAACATTTTCATTATGAGAAACTCATGCATTAGGATTATGTATTGTTCTACATAGAACACCTTTGGGGGGGTTTGGTACAATGTCTATGGTTGGTTTCTCAAAGGTGAGAGAACCACTTGGTAGTGATTTTGATTGATCCACTATACTAGGAGGGACATCATAAGAATGATATATCATTTGAATTTTCACCTCATGATTAGACATGGAAACATTGGCATTGGGACCATTTCCCCCTTGCGGGGATTTTGACTGGTTTCCCCTTGGCAGAGGTACTATCATTGTAGCAACCTTTTGATGACGGTGTTGCAGAAAAGGTTGTATCAATACAACATATTGGTTTTTCCCACTATCTTGAGCTAGCATTAGAGAGAATTTGAGGTCAAAAATGGGCCTCCTAAGAGATGTACTACAAAAATATAAGATATATTAAAATATTATGAGTTAGGGGTTTTATGGGGTAGGTATATATGACAACTCTCCTCCTTCACTACTTTTTATGCACAATATAAATAACCATGGTTGAGTTACTTTTCTAAATTGACTATAAATAAAATTAATAAAATAACTCTACAATGATGTGACTAAAATTCATTGTAAATTCTCAAAAATTTATTGTCCTTTAGCGTTTATTTGTCTTGAACTTGTAAATAAAATTGAACAAAAATGAATTTAATTTATATGCATAAACATATTTTTTTCATATAAATATCATTCATGAATTCAATTTATTTTAAAAGTACAAGATTATATATATATATATATATTAGTTTGACATTATGATATTAAATACAATTGAGTGAATATATAATTTAAAATTAAAAAACATGAAAATGACAATATATTATTTTATAAAAAAATGTGAAAAGACATTTTTATGAATTATGAGTACTTTACTTGAAAATGACAATAATATTATTTTATGAGAAAGTGAATTGTGAGTACTTTACTTGAAAATAACAGTAATATTATTTTATGAGAAAGTGTGAAATGACTTTTATTGTGAGTACTTCACTTTATGAATTAAAAGTACTTCTACCACTACCTTGGTTAACTATGGGTTTTCATCCACCATAGAAAATGTGACAAATAAGCATTCTTAACTCATGCAATGCCACCTCAACCATGGGTGATGATGTCATCTACTAGAATGTAATTGGTTTATTTTTATAGTACATTTTGGTCCTTTTAAGGCCCATTTTTTACCTCAAATTCTCTCTAATGATTCAGTGCATCTCCCTTCCCAAAGCTAGCATTCTTCTTACTCTTGTATTTATTCTTATTTCCTCTGAGTTCCATGGATTGAAATATGAGAATTTTAGGAGTTTGGGAAATATTAACACTGTGCTTAGCCTTGTACTTCTTCTTCTTTCCCCTAAGGCCCATGGACTAAACTATGAGTATTTCAGAAGTTAGGGAAGGATTCACATGTTGCTGCATATCCTGGCCAGTTGTAGGTTGCAAAGTTTGAACAAATATTTTTCCCATTTCCTGTGTATTTTGCTCAAGGTAGTTGATGAAACCCATCATGTCATTGGCATGAGGTCCATGTGGTGGCCTAGCTAGATCAAATGCTGGTATTGCAGGATGGGTCCAAAAATATTGGTTACTTATTATAACCTCACCACTCCATTGTGGAATGGTATTCATGGGTGGATTACCCCCTTGAAGGGTTAGACTCCAAGGAGATTGTATATTTCCTGCAATATGACCACACCATTAATGAATGGGTGGATTCCCCCCTTGCAGGGTTAGACTCCAGTGAGATTAGTTATTTCTTGGAATATGACTACACAATTTAGGTGGTCCTTGGATTTGATTAGAATTCCAAGGTGGGTTTCCTCCAAGAAGATTGGGTACTTCTTAGAACATCATCAATGGGTGGATTTCATCTTGATGGAGTTAGGTCCCAAAAATATTGGTTACTTCCTAAAACCTGACCACTGGGTGGATTTCCTTCTCATAGAGTTGGGTCCTGTTGATGCCTGAAAAAATCCCAGGTACCGATAGTAGGGATTCTCCTCAATAATCATTCCCAATTAGATCGTTTACTATTCGGTATGGGGAATTCATTCAGTTAGTGACCTGGATACCATAGAATTAAAAGAACGTTTTAAGTCTGTTTTACCGGTTGCATCTTGTACCACTGTTTATATGATTTTATATTTTAGGATGAAATGCAAGTGCCTAAACTAAATGCAAGCGATCGGGGCACAAGAGCTTCAACTCATGATGCGTAGGTTCTTACCTGTCATCTTATCACTCTTGCCCCTCAATCAATTCTACACTAATCAAATATACCATATTCTAATATACTCTAATTTAATCTAACCTATCCCCAAGGAGAAAATATTATACTTAATTGAGTAATGTATTTTAATGTTGCTTGTGGAATCCTATAGGTATCTATTCAAATTATATATAAAAAATTACAGCAAAAAAAATATAAACAAAGATACCCCTTCTTTGTTAACACATTCATTATTCATTCATATGCACAATATTTCTAACATAAAGTAAAATCATTCATAAACCACAGAAGTAACTCATCAAGTTAGAACGGTCTCACAGTTGTGTAGCAGAATGAAATAGAAATAGCTTAGCATTTAGCAATCCACACAATCCATTTGGAAACTTGTATAGTCTTTTCTCCAGCAAAATTTGGTTCTCCTTTATTCATAAAAGAAATATTTCTCATACAAATAAAATCATGTATGCATTAGTGAAAAGTCCATTCTAATCTCTATTCTACCCCTATTTATATATTTTACAAATGAATTTTGGGATACCCCTGCCTTTTGGGCTTCCTTGACTCTTCGACTTACAAAATTCGTCTTCTAGTGACTTGCACTAGGAAAATTAAAATCAGATAAGGTAATTTACAAAATTGCCACATGCAAATAAGAAAAAAATTAGGAGGTCCCAACGGATCCTCCAATGAATTCTTTTCATGCATAAGTTTCTGTAGAGATAGTCTTGAAATCCGTAGGATCCAACAACCTAACTTTCACTTCATGTATAGCCATTTGTGACTTTATTTACACTGCTTTGGGTGGAGTTACCCTGAGCAAGTATTCCAAAAGGAAATTACTGACTGCGGCTTGTGCAACCCATTTTTTTACCACTTTCCCGGTGATGTATTTAATTTGTTGTATGATAAGCGCATCCTCCTACAATCTATCCTGGAGGTATTTCAAACGTCCCTGTTGGTCTAGAAACTCCTGGATTATTTTTGCAGTAGAGTTTTGACACCTATTATGTGTTGTGAGAATTTTTTTTATAAAAATCCATACACCTCTCCAAAGTTTTTTTGACCCCAGCGGTTAATCTCGCAGCGGCCTTGCTGCTGAAATCCAAAAGTTCAAATTTTATCTTCAAGATTTTGGTAGTATTCTGTGGAAAATGCTCAAGAAATGTTGCATTAGTTTCTATCCAAGTCAGCTGACCCTGAATATTTTCTGCAACTTCTAGTGTCCTTGTTCTGAAACTAGTTGAGATTGCTGAAATTTCTTGCAATCTTGTTTCTTCCTGTTTAATCTTATAGACCTCTTCTGGAAGCTTTAGTAGGACCTGATATATTTTCCTCCTAACTAGGAGGGATTTCTCTCAGAAAGGAGTAATATCAATCTGTCCTTCATTGGCTTCCTTGAGCTAAATTTCCAATGAGCTATTCTGTGCTTCCAACTCTACTAATTGAGCATTTTTCTCCTCTTCTTGTCTATTAGTTACAGCCTTTTTCACCTCTAACTCTAAAATCTTATTTTCAAGGTCCTTCTTTTATCGCTCAGCGATGGTATTTGAAAGCAACAAGGCATCCTTTTCTGATTCTAAAACTTGGTAGGCCTTTTGGAATCTCTCAAATTCAGAGAGAGTTTCTTCATGTTTCCTCTTCAATTCTCCTCCCTCTCCTCTTTCTTTAACTAAAGTGTTTTTCATATTACGCATTATTTCTTTATAGTGTTCAACATTTTCCACCAATTTTTCAACATTGTCAACATTATATTGAGCAGCTGCAACACTTACTGATGCTAGAAACACAATATCTTAGTTGGTGCCTTTCATGATAGTTTTATCACTCACCGTGACTACCTCCAGTTGGGTACCATTTTTCAATCTTTTCTCTGATTTCCAAACAATGGATTTCTTCTTTGGGTCGAAGAATACTGATTCTAGGCATGCCAATACATGCTGCTTGAATGGACTAAAAGGAACTAATCCTAACTCAGCAAGAAGGAGATGACCTCCTGTTATTGTGTCTCTTGATGTAGAAGGCATATCTACTAGATTATCCTGGGTAGTATCATGTTCCATACTCTCTCCATGTTTATCTTCTTGTTCTTTCCTCCTTAACTCCTCGATTGCTTGTTCAGCTTTCTTCTGCAATATTTCCTTTGATTCTTGTTGTAACCTTTCCTATTGCTCCCTTTTAAGTCTTTCTTCTTATAACTTTTCCCTATGGGCCTCTTCAGCTAGTAGTCTTTCATCTTCTTCTACTAACTTACGGGCTTCTTCTTGTTTCTTAGCAGCCTCCTCCTGTTATTTTTTCTTTTCTGTAGCGCTGCTACTTCCTTTTCCTGCTATTGTTGTGATTTTTTGTTGCAACCACTTATTAAAAGAAATCATATTTCATACATTTCTGAAAATCTCCTCATCCCTATCCCAATGGTCAAAGTATTCAAAATTCACATTTACAAGCGCACAATATGCAACAACCTTTCCATGGGAATCATTTCTATGAAAATTCTTCTCACCGAAGTGGAAATTTTCTAGGTCCTTTACAAAGTCTGGCACACTTTTAACTTTTGAGAAATTGTAGCTTCCAACATAGAAAGTAATTGGTGGATAAACCACCTTCTTCATGTCAAAAATAAAATTCCTGAATCCATTTAGAAAGAGTTGTCTCACTACCTCCTTGTGAACAATGTAATCTGTGGCATACCTAGGAAGTAGTGATGGGGCTCTAGTTCCTTCATAAATCCTTAGATAGGTTGCTTCTTCGAAGAAAAAATAATCTCTGTATTCACTTATAAGTTCTAATGCACCTTTGAACATACACTTGCAATCTTTGAGAAAGATCAGTTGGTGTAGTGGCATCATAAGTTCTTCACAAATAAGCTTGTAGAAGTTCTGATACTTATGAGCCCATAGAATCTGATATGAAGTATAAATGGGTGTCATGGCTTCTTTCCAGCTAGAGTTCTATTTCAAGAATGGATATAGGCATAATATACAATCGATTAAATATGACCCCATGTAAAATTATGATATTCTTTGAAGCAAGCCTCCTAGTGTCGCAACTATGCATGAAGATAATCTATTGGCTACAATGTCTTCCTAGTTGAAGATAGAGCCCTTCATGGTCACATGATATATCAATGAGATCCACCCCATATTATAGAAATTCACATTTTCCCTATCAAAAATTTTGTTGAGCATCAGGGCTATAAGTCTGTAAGGAGTGCACAAGCTGGAAGTTTCATATTCGCCAGACGCTTTCTATTTAAATGGCTTACTTGTTATCATCATCGGCTTTGCACATTCAATATAGTATAAACTCAAACCATTTATCTAGTCATCCGTTATGCTGATTTCTGGCGCTGGTAGATTACAACATTTGACTATGTACACAGGGGTGAAGGAAGAAAAGTATTTTCCTTCGATGTTTGACATGATCATGGTACTTGTGTCTTCTCAAGGTAAAATCCATCCAATCACCTTAGCACTAGGGAAAATTTCAAGGTGCCTGGCTACCTTCGTGATCCCAGATCTCATTATGTTTGCATATATGGGTATATCTTCTAAGCATGCATCTGGGATGTTCTGATCTTTGATCATGGGATATATCTTTCCCCATTTTAACTTTGGTTCAACTCTGATGACAACTTTAGTATCTTCATAAATTATCTCCAATCTAGGAAATATTTCCAAGTCTGACTCTTCCTTAGTAGCCCTGGATTTCTTCTTTCCTTTGTTTGGCATGGTGTTGTGTGTGTACTAAGGCTGTGACAAAATCATATCAAGAAATAACTTAGTGTCCCGGTGATTAAACCACATGCATTCATATAAATAGGAAAATGAGAAGCTACTATAAGATTGCAAGATAAACATGAAACCTTAGATAACAAATCATATCTTCTTCAAAATAAGATTTCATTCATGGAGAACAATAAAAATATCTTTACCGAGTCATGTTTACCCATCTAAAAGTGATCCTGTGACATATAGAAACTCTGTATATCATCCAGATACTAAAACTTGTGGCAAGGTCAAACTGGAATGAGAAACATTAGCTCAAAAGCGGGCTCTAACTACTACTTTGGGAGTTAAATCAATTTCCTTGTGTTCTAAGTCATGATGCAGAATAACCATCAAGAAAATTTTTAAACCCTACATGGAAAAACTCCTTCATTAACCCTATTGCACATGAGAAAATAGTCAAAGGGAACTTGATGGCAAATAAAAAACCCTAGGTCGACTCGAAACCCATGAAACCTTCTAAAACCATGGCGCCGACCAAAAATAAAGTATACTTTCTAATAGAGACCCTAGGCTAGAAATGAAAAGAAAACAATGGTCCTCTAAGCTCGAGACATCACTAATCACCTATCATCGCAAACAAAAATAAACCAGATGAGGAGCAGTTGGTGAAAAACTCGACCCGCCGCAGGCTCACTAGTAAAATACTAGATCTATGACATATGCACATCCATGGTCTGAGAAATGAAGAAAAATGGTGTGGAGCAGGTGAAAAACACCACGGCCGGCGACTAGCAAACTAGGTTGAAAAATTAGGGATGCCAAGGATTCTAACACAATTGGACTTGGGGAAAACCTCCAAAGGTCAGTGAGCTAAAAAAAAGAATCTTTATGAGGTTGGGAAAAGACTTTAAAAACCATAGAAAAGATAAAAACCTAACCTCGTAAACAATGAAATCCCAAAAATGTTGTTTTACCAAACCCTCGTTTACACAAACAGTTCAATGACAAAGTTAGAGGCCTACCTGGAAAACGTTGAAAGGTGCGATGCTTGGAAAAACAAACCACCAGCTCCAACAAACAATTGAAAACTGGACTTGTTTAAATGAATTAACAGTCCTTAAAAACATCCATGGGTTATATATAGAAAACTCATCAAAAATAGATTAAATGTGGTTGTTGGGGCACGTAAATGCAAACAACATTTTTGGTGCCTAAAACCTCATTCGGGAAATCCTTCGACTCATTATAGGAAATTTCAACTCAAAATGGTCCTTTTAACTCTAATTCAAATTCCATGTCATCATGTGTTAGCCAATGAAATTGCTTTAAATTTGAAATACCATATAGGTATTAAAAACAATTTTAATATAAATTTGGGGATAGGTATCATAAAAAAAACTACTTTTTTGTCCGTATTTTTGACATATATCCTTGTGTTTTTACTCAAATTTTGATCGAGATAGCTCGTTGGATGTGGAATTAAATTCCAGATCCAAAGAGTACCCACTCAACATACTTTTGATGGACCCCGCTACCCATAAAAAAGAAATACCTGAAAAAATGCATTTCTTGTTTTTAGGAAAGCAAGGTCTGTCAAAAGTATGTCGAGTGGGTACTCGTTGGATGCGGAATTAAATTCTGCATCCAAGGAGCTCTCCCAATTGAAATTTGAGTAAAAACACAAGGATATATGTCGAAAATACAAACAAAAAGTAGTTTTTTTCTTTTCTTCCTCAAAAATTAATAAATATTATTTTATTATTTTAACTATTATTGTATTAATTTTCCTTAGGAGGCCAATTTTGAGTTGAAATTTCCTCTAATGTGGAATCGATAAGAGACAAATAAAACCCCCCAACAATGTCGGCTTTGACATCCCAAAGTTTCGACAACAAATATCGACTACAAGCCATGAATTTCATTGCACTTGTCAAATAAATATTCAAGTTCTACCGACACTGTTGGAAAAAAATTTCTAGGAACTCTCGAAGAAAATTCATCGGTGAACTCATAAAGAAATTTCCGATCGATAGTGAAAGATAGGCCTAAGCCAAGCACGTTGGCTATGAATGAATATTTTAGATGCAACCATTGGCAAAAGACGGTGAAAAGGTCCTGCCAAAGAACTATCAACTTCAAAAGATGATTCTAGCCAAACACATCGGCTCCAAATATTGAATTCAGTGGCAACCATCGGTTGAAAACTTGACAAAACTTTCAACAAATACCTAGGACTTGGGAAAAAACAAAGTAAAAATCGGTTGGGACATATCAGATGGAAATACCAAATTATTTCATTCTTTCAGCTAAACTCAATGAGTTCTTCTGAAACACCGGAAAAAAGTGAGTTGTAACCTAGTGCAAAAACCTTTCAAACTTGTCCAAAAAAAAAACTAAGTCATGGAAAGAAACCTTTAAGGAGAAAAAGTATTCTAATCAAGATTAAAAGATAAAAATATAAGGAGGGGCCCTAAAATAATAAAACAATTGGGGTAGTGGTTGCAACAACAACAATTGGCGACTAGCTAGTGAACATAGATCTCTGAAAAACTATATTTTCAAAACAAAACTGCTAGATGGAATTTGATTAGAGAAAGCTATACCAAGATTCTTTCAAGATCATTTAAGAGTTTAGAATTTTCTAGGAATGTAAGATTCAGAACATCAAATTGATTGTAGTCCCTTGGGGTATGTTAACCAGGATTAGAAGTCCCGATAACTCTCTTAGGGCCAAAATGTGAGATTCATTTTACCTATATATTTGGTTGATGCTGGATATGACACCACAGGATCATGGCAGAGTTAGACAGATG
Organism: Pseudotsuga menziesii; assembly: GCA_001517045.1. NCBI lineage: Eukaryota > Viridiplantae > Streptophyta > Pinopsida > Pinales > Pinaceae > Pseudotsuga > Pseudotsuga menziesii. The sequence goes on along the minus strand of LPNX011154496.1, from coordinate 31,143 downwards.
CATTTGCTTGTTCCTCATTCCCAAGCCTTTTTCATTCTTTTAAGTCTTCCTTGATTTCTTCTTTTACTTTTGAGATTTGATTTAGGTTCTTCCATCCCCAGTGTCCTTTTGTGTGAGTGATGACTTGTTTCAGCTCATGGACGGAGAAGAACCTTTTGAGCAATCCAATCATTTTACTGATTTATATTTTTTAGTATATCTTTTTTATACATACTTTCTATTTTGGAATCGTGTCTCTTTATATTAATCCTTTTGGCTTTCATTTTGTGGCATGGGATCATTTTGAATACCATACACATGTCCGTTCTGCTTCCTTTCCATGGGTATTTTGCGGCAAGCTCCCTAAGATAGATATTGGTGTGAAAGTGGATGGAACCCAAAAATAGTATTCTAGACCTCATCTACCTTAGTTATTTTATAGGGTTTAAATAGGACTTCAATGTGTTCTTAAAATAACTTCCCTTCAGCAATCTATCAAGTTTAAGAATGTTGTTTTGATCAAAATTTTGTATAGATAACTTCCAATGAGAAGTTCCTAGAGTAAAATTATTCTGTAGTTTGTTCACATTCCAATGTCCCTCGAGCACCAAAAGATTGAGTTGGACTATTATGGAAGAAAAAAAACTAAACTAACACAAATCATCAAAAGAAAATATATGCTTATTTTGAAACAAAAATCAAATGAACTAAATTAAATTAGAAACAACAATTGAAAGGCAGGAAAATAAGAAAATAATTTTTTTATTTATGTACAAACAGGTCCCTAAGGTACTAGGTGAAATAAGGTTTGAGAACCAGACCATTAACAGGAAGGTTCTCCTCCCACCTCTGTAAATCCTGTAACTTATAATTCGAGGGGACTAACTTTATAGCAATTTGAAATGGGCCAACCCATAGGTGTTGAAAATGTGTATGCTTGCACTTCTAATTGTGCAGGTGATCCCATTTAAGAACCAAGTCTCCAATCTCAAAACTTCCCTTCCCAGATTTGTGCTTATCAAACCATCTTTTGACAATTTCCTATTGGTGTTTAAATCTTTCTTTGGACTTGAGCCTATACTCTTCAAGTTTCAACAATGTATTAATTCGAGCTTGTAGAATTTCACTACCAGATGCTTGTGAGATTTGGGTTAACTGAGAGGATGGGATTAAAATGTTTGGGGTAGGATAGCCTCTTTCCCATAAACCAGAGTATAAGGGGACACACCTAAGGAATTATTGGGGGTGACCCTGTCTTCCCCCAATGCATTGGGAAGAGCTATATGACAACTTCTCTGATTTTAGATGACAGTCTTCTTTAAGATTCTGATAATATTTTTATTGGTTCATTTGGCCAACCTATTACCTTGTGGATAATAATTTGCAAAATAATGCAACTTGATTCCTTTTTCACTAGTGAATTCAATTAGCTTAATTGATGAAAAATAAGATGCATTATCAAAGACAAATGAAATTGGAACCCCAAACCTGGTCATGTGATAGGTATTGTAAGTAACATAGTTATTGTTTAGTGTAAACCAATAATATTGTTATTGTTATTAACATGGATATTACTATTGTTATTATAACTATTGTCGAATAAACATAACTTCATGATTTTAGCTTAATGGTTTTCTTTAAATAAATAAATTTATTTGGATTTTTTATGCGAATCATAAAAAGAAAAGAATATTATTATTTTAAAAAGAATTGAAAGTGATTGTTGATTGATACTATTATATTCCATATAATATGGTTGTTTAAAACTTTATTTGTAAATGAAACATCATTGTTGAATCTGGATTTGGATTGAGTAATTAAGACATGAGAAACCTTCATATCAAAAGTCAAGCTTGTATTTATTGTAATATCCTCACCACATTTAAGGATCAAGTGGTGGAATAAATTATATATTATCTAACTCAGTTAAATAAGACATGTTGCCACCTTTCACACACATGGGTCACGTGGCAGAAATCTTCAAGCCACTCGATGTGTCCTTGGGGGCAAGTCTCGAGTCAAGGCTGTCACCTTGTTCTTGACTCCTCCGTTTAGGCTCAAATCCTAACGAAACCAAGGGGGGTAGACCCTATTATGTTACTAAGGACAATTTACTTAGTAAGGTGATGTTAAACTGAATGATTTACTTAGGAGTTTGAGATTTAACTATAGATAATCAATGATGGCAAGATACAAAAATGAACACATGAAAGCACAATGCTGAGACACAATATATATATAAAGCAAGAAAATAACCAGTGCCTTAGAATGGAGTCAAAAAATAAGATCAATGTACTTGCATGTGCTTGGAGTGAATGTTTTGTGATTTCCTCTTGGTACGTTTTAAGTTAAATTTGAGGTGTGAGTTGATTACAATTAGGTGAAGGGGGGACTCCAGATATACCCGAGAGTACTTGGAGTATGTACAAAACTAAACCTTCACGGCTACCCACAAGGAATATGTGGGCTGAATGGAGTCTCTGGGGCTATTTTTCATAACGCACCCATTAGGTTGTGATAGAGATCAGTGCCCCGAGGTTACTTTTCAGAAGTTCCCACTTCCTTTGGGTATTTTTCCACCGTGATGATTTGATCTAGGTGTTGGGTTTTCACCTGTTGGTTTGTTAATTTGGGAGAGTGAATCCTAATTATACTAGTCACTCAAGTGCTTTTGATATAGCTTGATTGATCAGACAAACCGCAGCCAAGTGTAGAGCATAAACACCGGTGTCTTGTCAATTTTAGTAAATTTTACAATGGGTGTTCTTGTTCAAAAGAAAACCCTCCAGGAACCTATTTCGACCCAAGTGGATATCAATCGGGGAATTGAGGAGGGGTTAATTTTATAATAGCTGAAAAACAAATGATGGAAAATAAAATAGATACAAAATTCTAGTTTCCTAATTAGTCCTACCACGAATCTCTTTCCCCTTTCGAGTCAATAGAGAAGTCATGGGGTAAGTATTACGATTACTTTGAAATATAAAATATGGAATATGAAATTGATAATGAAATAAATTATACTACCCTGCAGATTAGATCAATGCTAGTTTGAAAAGAAATGAGCAAAAAGCAACAAAAAAGTGACACCGATGCAAATCCCCCCAGGGGGGATGGGGAATGGGCTCGAAAGAGCCTATTCAAAAAATATTTTTATTAACAATAGTTACAATATCATAGAACTGATATAATTCCTCTTGATCCTTATACGGAGTGAAATCAAGAGCTTACAAAGTGCTAAAATTAAAGGTTTTGGTCAAATGGGAGACCCCTGGGGGGATGTAAACGCTCCCAAGGTCACTTCCGAACAGCAGCTTCCTTTATTTTCTGTCAAACCTGATAAAAACCAGCAAGCATATCAGACTGAAATATGCCCAAAATCACTCTGAAAGCACCTTTGGGTCAGCTCACTTTTAACCAAAAAGGTAAGCTGAAAACTAGTTAAAAGGGGAAAACAGGAACCAAGGAAAGCAGGCTTTCCTTGGGATCTTGGATTGCCTTTTGGGAAGCCAATATGATGTGAAATTTAATTGCAGAATATGAACTTTAATGTACAGAAAAGGAAACTACCTTAACAGCAAGCTACGAATTTTCATTAAAATGCTTGTGAAAATGTGGTAATTTTAGCTAGATCTCTTGAAATGTAACTTTATATGCAAAAAAAAACTAATATCTAGACTTAGGAAGGGATCTTAATAAATAGATATATGTGTAATTTTATTAATGAGATAGATCTGAGTAATAAGAAACCTTAATAGTAACCAGTTTGAAGGAAATTTAAGATTTTTAAAGGAGAAAAAGGGGAAGAGAGGTGCTTGTTGTTGAAGCAGATCTACAGAAGAAAATTGGTAGTGAATCACCGAGGGGCACTATATTAGCAATATCTATTGGAAATAAATGGAATCAAACCTGAACCATAGATCTTCCAATCACGACAAACCTGTAAGCTACACAACAAATCCTGCAAACAGAACCATTAAATCTGAAGATACATATGAGAAGTAGATGATACAGCATGCAAATAATCTTATTTAGCATCCAGGTATTAGCTCATTCAAACATATGCAGAAAAATAGAAGTAAGCTTACTTACAATGATCTATCCCTATGATTTCAATAACCATTCAGGCAGACAACAGTTAAGTGAAAAAAATTGAAAAAATAGCAGTTTCACCTCGAATGCAGCATGATAATGATAATCCACACATGAAAGGTACTCCACACTGTGAGCCTCCAAAGCTTCCCTTTATTTCAACAATGATGATCAATACACAATTACAATGGCAAGCCCTTCAATCCAGCTCTGACTAGCTTGGAATAGGCTGTTGTTCCTGGATAAATACAAAAAATAGGAGATCCAGCCCAGGGGGGCCACAAATCCCAAGGAGACACATCAAATCAGCTGAAGGAGAGTCCATCAATGCCTGATCTATGTCTAGCTAAGCCATATCTGAGTCTCACTGAGTGCAACTGTCAATCGGGGGGCTGATCTGACTGACACCTCAACCTGTTGATTGAAGCATCCACCAAAACTCATCCAGATGAGACAAAAACGTGTGGAGGAGAGAGGGAGGGAAAAATTCCCCATAAAGGATGTTGAAGATCAACTCTGGATCTGATTTGATCACCTCCTTCAGTCAAGGATTTGTCAGATCCATTGAATCTGCTTCATATCTGACTGATTTCAATCAAATCGACTGAGAATCCACTGATCTATGATTTTGTATTTGCTCCATTATTCATCAATTTATTAATTAAAATCATCAATAATTGATTTTTGGGGCTTTCTAACTTGAGTGATGGAAAATCACTCAAAACTAGGAAATAGTGGGTCCATGGGTTTACATGGTGCTTTTAGCTTGAAAATGAGCACCTACATGACTGAAACTAATTATTTGGCCCACTTTTATTACAAAATCAATTTTTCCAATTAAACTATTAAAAAATAGCCTGAGTTTTGGAAAAATTAAATTTTTAATAAAAAACACTGAAAAACTAAAAAATTGAAAAATTGAAAAACACCTAGGGGGACTTAGACATGTTCATATGACTCGATCATGATGTCTAGCATGCTTATACATTGACACATAGACTCTAATAACCTATATAGGCCTAAATGCCAAGCTTCCCACCCCAACTTTGGAGGTATGGAGTGAAAAACTCAGAAATTATCAGTCGTGTATTCAACAACCAATAATAAGCAAGGGAAAAAACACCCTGGGCTGATCGGATTGACAAATAAAGTCTAAGAGACCGAGTCTTTTACAGACACTATCATGCTAGAACATTTATTACAACTACCCCATGGGGTATGAACATGTGATATAGTACAACAAGCACTTCCCAGAAGTACTTCCAAAGGTCTTCTGAAGTCTGAACAAGTTAACCCTGTCCGGTTCACCAGGCTCACTTGATAAAAAACCACTAAGTACAACTTAGGTGGTAACAAGACAAGGCATACTTATTATTGGATGAAGTAGACGATAGGATATAAATTCCAAGGGGACAAACTTAATTGGCATTTAGTTATTTTAATGCTCGAGATAAATAGGGAATCTAACCAACATTTTTAAACATTATTTCATCTTAATTAGTGTGTTGCATTTATGATTTATTTTCCCAAAAAAAATCCTAGAGGGGAAGGCGGTGGAGTGAGGATGAAGTTTGGAGGAGGAAAAAGGTATTAAGGAAAGGTCTTGTTGGTTGTGGAGCCTAATCTTCCAGGTCCAGAGATATTATTCAGTTGTGATTGTAACCCAAGAGTACTGTACACTCATTCCCCCTGCCTTGGATTTTGGGGCAGCGCCCCAAAAAGGGGGTTCGGGGGCGAAGCCCCCGAGAATTTTTTTTGGGATGTGTGTTGGACAACAATTTTGTGGACCCATGGTATTGGGTTAATGTTGGAGCAGGGTCCCGCAGCTACAGGAAAAGCTACTACATCGAGACAAAGAATTCAAAGATGACAGTACCTGAGCGGCCGAGAACAGAGAGCTTAACCACTGCACTTAAGGCAGCGGCGAAGACAGGAGGGCTCAGCTACCCTCATAAAGCAAAATGAGCAATGAGACCGAGGTATTGAAGATGAAGGACAAAAGGGGAGCGACTGAGGAAGTGGCACCCATACCCACGATTAGCACCGGGAAGTGTGGAAGACTGCAAAGAGTTTTGGTGTGACGGAAAGCAGCAGTGCAAAGTACAGATAGGCCGACTTTCGCAGTTAGGGTTTTGGGTTACTGTTGGGACAGGCCCATAGTTTTGTAATGGAGAGACCTTTGGGCCGCCTATATAAGCATGTATCTTGTATTGTAAAAGGTTATCTATTCAGACAATTAACTAGTCAGAGAGTCAGTTATTCAGTTAGCTCATAGTCATTTTGCAGTATTGTAAGAGTCGAGCTCTGGTCCTATTATTCAGTCTGTATTATCTTACTGTAACCAGTAGCTGGCTCCTTGAGCATGTATGTAACAATCTGCAGGGATTGAACAATCCACAGGGATTGAGAGAGAGAGAGAGAGGAAGAGTATATTGTAAGAGAAGGCAATATAAGAGAAGAGATCTAAGAGAGAAGGGCTCCCGGCTGTGTGCGCGGAGTTTCCTAGAATATCTCAAGCTGCATATCAGGTTGCAGCAGAACTGTGTTTACTCTCTCAAGATATAATATAAAAACTAGTTCTCATGGACGTAGCTTCCCCCCTAGAGGTGAACCACATAAAATCCGTGTGTTGTGCGACTGTTCATGTGATTGCGCTTTACTTGTTGTTATCTATTATGCATTGCATGAACTTTACTATCAGTTATTGAATGAATGTATGCTATCTTTAGTTTACAGTAGTATGGAAGGTTCACTGTGAGTTGAATCTATTAAGTATTCTGTATATGAGTTATTAGTGATTGATGCATGACAGTTGCAGTTACAGTGTTAAGTGATTTCTGCATATTAGTTCAGCAAGTTGAGCATAGTCGATGTTAACCATATTAGACTGTAGGAGTCTAAGTGAGGCTGTTTAGCTTAACTATTATACTAAGAGAGGAAGCTTTTGGTCCTTGATAGTCATATTGAAGTCTTACTATAGAAGATTTCACAGTATAGAAAGGTGATACCGCACTGTTGGAGGAGCCACGGTGTGAGATATCGCAGGATAAGAGCTGAGCAAAGGAGATAGGTTGTGCATCGTCCTAGAAGCTACGGTGTGCTAAGAGCCATTCCCCTAGTAGAGTCAGCTAGGAGGAGAGAAACAGTGCAGCACTGAGAGATCCCGCTGGCTGGGAAGAGACAAGAACCACCAGGATGCTACAGAACCTGGTTGAGGACACTTGAGTCTTCATCCAACCCATCCAGATCACTTTGGGTGAGACTTCAGGCCGTTCTGCAGTCTATCGCCGAAAGGGCCAGTGAGCTAGGGGTTTTGTTGGTACATAACAAGTAAACCCGGGTCTACCCATAGCGACCAATAAATGGTTCTGTTGCCGGATTTGAACACATTACAGAGCTAATGTTCTGTTGGCATCCTGCGAAAGAAGAACTCAACCAGTGGGTTGGGTCTAAGGAGAAAGAATTTGCTGAACAAGAAAACAAGAGTCCTAGACTGAGTACAGAGGACTGGTTACAAAAACATATCTTCACTGATCTACATACGATATTTTTTGTGACCTATGGAAATGAGTTGTACGACTGGTTATCAAATTTGACTGATAAGAACATATTCAAGAAGAAAAGGAACATAGTCTGGACACTGGAGTTGATTCAGACCGTGAAGAGTATAGATAATCCAACTTCGCGGGCAGTAGACTTTTGGCTTGTGAGTTTGCTGGAAGGCTTCATTACAGAGTTTGCAGTCGATCAAAGAAAGAGCTTCAGCTAAGCAGAGAGGTACTTCTTCAAAGGATATTGCAGTAAGTACCTAAGCTCTTTAAACTTGTCCATTAAGATGTTATTACATGAAAAAGGAGTAATGGATCTATTCTCAGATGAATAAGTAAGTGTAATGTCACAAGAGTTTGAGAGTGATTTTGATGAAATTGGACGTACACGTAGTGGTAATAAATATAAAGTAGATTTCAGATCTTCTCTCTTTGAAAATAGATTAGACAGTACTAGAGAGTAGAGTCACAGTAATATAGAGAGAACAGTAGGGGGTATCCCTCACCACCCTTATACCCCACAGAAAACAACCAGGACTCAGAATAATCCCGTAGGAACTACATCTAGTAGTTCACATACAGTACATACTACCGCTACATCACCTACATCTACACCACCGAGTGGTAGTAATACAGCAAACCAGCTCCACCATGTAGAAACAGAATGGGGGATGACATGAAGTTACCTACCTTCAAGGGTATAGGGGCAGAAGACCCGGAACAACATTGGTTCCTATGTGAAGCCGTCTGGACCATTAAAGGGATCCAGGATGATAATATTAAACTTGTCCAATTGGTCACTACACTTAGAGACAGAGCTTTAACATGGTATATGAAGTATACTACAGCACCAGCCAGAACGCTCGTACAAGTCAAGACCGCAATGATTAAAGAGTTTAAGAAACCTAAGTCTGAGTCACAGTGCATTACAGAACTCAAAGACACCAAGCAGTTACCTACAAAGTTCGTATGGGACTTTGATCAGAAATTCAAATCCCTTATAGACCAAGTCAGTTTTGAGTTTGTGCCGGAGAAGCATAAGGAATGGTTCATCGCAGCACTGCTCCCTCACATCAGACTTCCATTAATGCAAAAGAGACTCCATATGCAGGATGAAGCGTTGGAGATGGCAATGAAACTAGAGGCTTAACCTCTACCAGAGACTAGTACAGGTATGACAAACCTGCAAAGCCAATTACCTAATCTCACCTTACAGATGCATGAGGTTAAGAAAGGGAAAGAGATTGCACAAGAGCTATGGTGTACCAAGTGCAAAGGACAAGGCCATACTAAGGATCACTGTCCAGTATTTGTAGAATATTTATCAAGTGGGGCTCCTAACCCCTTATTACAGACTCAAGGGCCGTGGTGTGAACTCTGCAAAACAAGAGGACACCGACCACCGGAATGCCCTTTACTTCATAAGTATGTACAAACCCCTAAGAACTTATACTATAACTTCTGCAAGTCAGTAGTTCATGACGAAAATAATTTCCGAGCTTATGGTCTCATGGTCGACAGAAAACATGACTTATACAGAGTCCAGTCAGAGACACCAGGTCCAGCAGCAGGACCACAGCATCAACAGACTCATGTTGGCCATGGAGGAGGATTCAGAGAACGAAGCCGTGGAGGAGGCTTTGGCCGTGGAGAAGGCTTTGGCCGTGGCCGTGGACCTCTTACTTGTTACAACTATGGAATTGTAGGACATTATGCTAGGGATTGTCAGAACCCTACTACCACATGTAACTATTGCAAATCTTACGATCACGCTATAGAAGAATGTCCTACCTTGATAGCCAATATTAGGGAACCGAAGCTAGCAGCACACCAGAATATCCAGCTTATTGCTGTTGAGCAGAAAGAGCCAGAACCAAGAGTCAATATTGTGACTCGCAGCGGTGTTTCTACTAGTAGAACATCGCAGGATGACGCAAAGAACACAGGTCCCGAGTGGGTGCGCAAAGCCACTACTAAATCAACACCACTCGACCTGCAAAAGAATAAAGAAACATTCCAGGAAGTTCAAACTTACTTTAATGACCCTACACCATCAGGATCGCAGGTACTGTTGTGCAGAGGCATACCGCAGCAAACACCTTGTGGCGTTAGTCCTGTGCAGATATCGCAGGCTACCACATTGGGAAGGTGCGAAGAGGATGAGTCAATAGGAAATGTACAATCCTTCCTGTGGAGTTGCTTGAAACTCATTAGAAATGAGAAATCTATCAAAGAGCTTCAGCGCATCCTAGATCAGTGTCAGCCATCTTCTTCCGTGAGCAATGCGCAGCGCGCTGTTCATAATATTATGGGACATACAAGAACAGGAAGAGATATGAGACTCACAGCACAATTTAGAGAATTTGAAATGGATGAGGTAATCCTAGACTTAGGAACGAAAGTTAATGTTCTGACTAAGCAGACATGGGAACATATGGGTAGCCATAAGCTTGCAAGATCACCTATCCATCTGCGCTTATCCAATCAGCAGAGGGTATCACCACTGGGTCGATTACCATAGGTGCTAGTTGATATTGATGGAGTTCGCAGCTTTGTAGACTTTGAAGTTATAGAGATCATTGGCGATAGTAGACCATATCCAGCTCTACTAGGTATTGATTGGGCTATCAATAACATGGCTGTTATCGATTTAAAGAGAATACAAATGACCTTCAAGGATAGTTAGATCTGGGTCATCGCACCGTTGGATCCTTTTCAGGGTCCTAGATATATTGAACTTATCCAAGCAGAGGAAGAGGCACGTAACATGGAGAGCATCTATTAGATGAAAGCTAATCAGATTGATTACATCAACCCGACCGCAAAAGGAAACATTAGTTGGCGATGGGACAACTCATACGCATCAGACTCAGATGTTGGTTTAGAGAACTGGCAGAATAGACTTTACAAAGTCTCAGCTCGTAGATGTGCATTTATGACTAATTCACTGCGATGGATTGGCACAGAGATTATTGATATTCTGTCATTTCATGGCTTAGCAGATGTCAATGACTTCTTACAACAGTTTGAGTAGGAAATTCCTCAGGAGCAGAGGATGACAACTATTGACCTTGCAATAAAAGCCACACCTACAAGATGGTGGCATGCACATAAAGAACATATCGCATCATGGGATGATTTTAAGAGACTGATGGAAATTAGGTTCTCTCATGACAAGGAGCCCTTACAGCAATAATATACAGGAGAAAGTGACCCCAGGTCACATATTCAGATTTGCGAACAGAGTTGGTCGACAATTCCAGAGGATGAATGGGTTCACCTATTCATTCACACTTTAGACACAGTGCCAAGGAATTGGTACACGGAGACATAATTGCGCAGAGGAACCATCACATGGCCACTTATGATAGACAGCTTTCTACTCACTTTCACTTTTGAATATGAGTATCCAAGCATTGATCAGGCCCTAGGCGTTATAAAAACTAAGATATTTGATGACTGTACCCAATCAGTGTCTGCTCAGCCTGATTGGGCTATCCAGTTAGAACAGGCGGTAGAGTACTACAACTTCGTAGCAGATTCAGATGATGAGGATGAGAATCCTTGTAGTATCAACATTCCTAAGTCTAAAGGGACTCGTGATGTTGATGGACCAAAACTTGAGATTCCAGCTATCACAGACCCTATCAAGATTAAAAAGATCAATATTGGCACAGAAACAGAACCAAAGTTTGCCTCTATTGGAGACTATTGGGATGATGAAATAGTAGGACACATTGCAGATCTTTTACATGACTATCAGGACTTATTCCCCACTAAGTTCACAGAGATGAAGGGAATCGTAGGAGATCTGGGAGTAATGCAGATCCCATTGAAAGAGGATGCTAGGCCAGTTAAGCAGCGTCCATACAGATTGAATCCCCACTATAAAGAAAAAGTTAAGGATGAGATCGATAAGATGCTAGCAGTAGGAATCATTGAGCCAATAGAAGAAAGCAAATGGGTTAGTCCCATGGTCGTACAAGAAAAGAAAACTAAAGGAGACATCAAGATCTGTGTCGATTTGCGCAAACTCAACGACGCATCACTTCATGACCCATTTCGGACACCGTTTACTGATGAGGTTTTAGAAAATGTGGGAGGACAGGAGGTCTACTCCTTCACTGATAGCTTTTCAGGCTATCACCAGATCAAAATCTATCCAGAGGATCGACATAAGACCACCTTTGCGACAGAATGGGGCTCATTCCAGTATACGGTAATGCCCTTTGGTCTTAAAAATGCACCAGCTATCTTTTCTAGAGTAGTAGTTTTTGTATTTAAGGAATACATCCATAAATTCGTAGAAGTCTATTTTGATGATTGGACTGTATTTGGATTAATCGACAAGCATATAGGATATTTAAGGCTCATGTTAGAGAAATGTATGCAATATCAGATTTCTCTTAACTTGAAGAAATGTATATTCTATGCACCATTTGGTATTTTTTTGGGTCATATTGTTTGCAGACAAGGCTTGATGGTAGATCCTACAAAGATTGCCATCATTGTACATCTCCCAGCACCCAACTCAGTCAAGCAATTGAGAACAGTGCTTGGTCATACCGGTTACTATAGAAAATTCATAAAGGGCTATGCAAAGATCACAGCACCGTTGGAAAAGCTGTTGAAGAAAGACGTGAAATTACTATGGAATGAGGAATGCCAGCAAAGCTTAGACACACTTAAAGAGAAGATGGTTACAGCACCCATTTTAGTATTTCCAGATTGGAACAAACCATTTCATGTTCATGTGGATGCATCTGGCATCGCACTGGGCATTGTCTTAATGCAACCAGGAGAAGGAGATATCGATCATCCGATCGCGTACTCCAGCAAAAAGTTATCAACAGTAGAAAAGAACTACACCACTAAATAACAAGAAGGATTAGCTACGGTGTATGCTCTACAGAAGTTCAGGCACTACCTGTTGGGTGCCCCATTCAAGATGTTTACTGACCATTCTGCTTTAAAGTATTTGGTCAATAAGCCAGTGTTAGGGGGAAGGATCTGTAAATGGTTACTCCTATTTCAGGAGTATGATTTTGAAATCATTGTAAAACCAAGAAGATTGAATGCCAGACCTGATCATCTATCGTGAATAGACGCAGGAGAAGAACCAAGTAATTTAGAGGATAATTTTCCAGATGTGCAATTATTCTCTATCCAGATCGCAGATGAGTACTACGAGGATATTATTCACTTTCTCACTATAGGGTGGGCACCAATTGACTTCACTAAGCAGCAAAAGAGACAATTAGTTGTAAAAGTAGCAGACTTCACTTTGATCGCAGGACATCTATATAAGTTAGGTCCAGATGAAGTCTTGCGCAGATGTGTGATGCCACACAAGAAAGAGGCCATTATCAGAGAAGCACACTCAGGTGCCGCAGGAGGCCATTTCGCAGGAAAGCCGACTGCTCAGAAAATCCTGACTGCAGGGTTATGGTGGCCTACTTTGCACAAAGACACTAAGGAGTTTTGCAGATGCTGTGATATCTACCAGAGGGTAGGAAAACCTTCACGAAGAGATGAAATGCTGCTACGACCACAGATTACACTGCAGGCATTTGACAAGTGGGCTATAGACTTTGTGGGTCCTATCAACCCACCAAGAAAATGAACTGGTGTGAGATACATCATCACAAGAACAGAATACCTCACCAGGTGGGCAGAGGCTAGAGCAGTAAGTAATTGTGATGCTGCTACAGCTGCACAGTTCATTTTTGAGAACATCATTAGTAGATTTGGATGTCTAGTAATTTTGATGAGTGATCAAGGCACACATTTTCTAAACCGCACTATTGAGGCCTTGACGGAGGAATTCCAGATCCAACACCATAAGAGCACTCCCTACCACACACAAGCTAATGGTATGGTGGAGGCCTTTAACAAGATTCTAGAAAATGCCCTTACTAAGATCTGTAACAGCCAAAGAAATTATTGGGACCTCAAGGTTAATGCTGTATTATGGGCTTATAGAACTACATGCAAGAAACTTACAGGACATACACCTTTCAGCTTGGTGTATGGACAAGAGGCTGTTATGCCTATGGAATATATTATTCCCAGTTTAAGAGTTGCTAAAATTACTAAGATAGCTGATACATATATGATGAATGAAAGGCTAGTGCAGCTGCTTGCCTTAAAGGAAGATAGATTCATCGCAGGATTCCATCAGAAAGTGCAGAAGGCATGAGAAAAAGCTTGGCATGACAGGCACATCAAGAGCAAGAGTTTTTCGATAGGAGACCTAGTGCTCCTATATGACAGTAAGTTTTTTAAGTTTCTAGGGAAGGTCAAGACGCATTGGTTGGGGCCATATCAGATTCAATATGTTACAGAAGGAGGTGTTGTTCAGCTCAGCAAACTGAACGGGGAGCTTCTTCCTACGTTGATTAATGGTAGTAGGCTTAAGCTCTATAGTGACAGCCACTCCACCTCTCAGCCCTAACTCAGACAGCTTTGAGAGTGCATATGTCCAGTGTAGTTGAAAGGAGGCATCGCACCGGTAATTAGTCTACACCGGCAAGTAAAAATTTCTAAGTATTCGAAGTATAAGGAATCGCATGAGGACAGTTTATTTTGCACAAGTCTTTGAACGTTGCAGAGTTTTGAATGTTGAGGAGTCTCATGCCATCATTATATTTGAGAATGATGCGGTGTGGCATCGCAGCAATGCGATGTTCCCCATGCCATGTATACAATTTTGAAAAGGGATAGAGAGCCAGTCACTTCGCCTTCTGACAAGCAGTTAATACAGAGATGATCGGTATACGTGACCCTAGATTTGGCAACAGTATAATGATTTTTCCATGTTTGCTAAATCTTGATCGATACCGGTGTCAGCACACAAGTTTCGAGGGAAATTTGATCGGATTTCAACAATTAATGAGGATCGAAATGACGGGTATTGTCTTGTCCATGCAATTAATACCACCGACGGGTCCATCTTGAGTGACCGTTGCTTCAGAAATGACTGCCTTTGTTATAAATTCTGAGATTATTCATACAGAAGGGTTATTTTTACAATTTCTGAGAGTTACAGAGAAATTTGAAGAGTTTTCCCTGAGAAGAGATAACCCAATTACAGAGTGTGGGTGTTTCCAATTTCGCAGCCATTACCAATCCAGAGTATTGCACTGAGTGGGTTTTGTCCGAGATGGAGCCTTTAGAGGACATTGTGCAAAGGTTCCATCAATGTGGCCTTGCGTCCGTTATGACAACGCCGCCCAAGGTTGTGAAATTAGGTACATCACAAGGCAGACAGCCACCAAGGATGAGGAGTCAAGCATAGGATGTAGAAGATGTCATCAAAGTCTTTGCTACCAAGAAGCAGAAAGACGAGCTGATAACTGAAGATAAGAAAACAGAGCAAAAGAATGATGAGAAGAAATCTATAGCCAGGAATAAAGTAAAAATGAGAAAAACAAGGCAACGGGAAAAGGAATATGACCTATCTCATCACCTAAGAAAAGAGCAAGAGATTGCCGAGGAAAAGAAACGAAAATATGAAGATCATAGGCAGCATGAATACCTGGAGCGATTTGCTGAGAAGAAAAGGGAACGGGGAAAACAAACCAAACAAGCAGAACTTCAGAATGCAGACAAAGGCTTGTTCTCAGAATGGAATTCCTAGTTTGTATAGTTTTCGTATGGAAGGCTCCAGACTGAACGAAATGTTTGAGAAGGCTGGAAGATACAGATTTATATTTTCCTGGTGATGCGAGTTCTAACCCAGATAAAGAGGAAAGGATATCTAGGGATGTCCCTCTCAAAAGCTCAAGATCCTTAACAGAGCTGTTGATCTATGAAACGATAAGAGACACCTACAAACTAAGTTTACAGCAAACGATGCCAAAGATGATATAAAGAAAAAACAAGAGTGAAATTGATGATACAGAAGACTCCAGCATTAGTCAAGCTATGCTTGAGACGGCACAAGAGTGTGTCAAAGCTATGAACAACAAAGTCGCAGTACTTCGACAGAGATTCGCAAGGACTTCACAGGAAGCCAAGGAGAAGCTACAGTAGGAGAAGCTAGCTGTTAGTGGCTCAAGGATGAGCCACAAGTAATTGTTAGGGGACTGTTGGAGTAGGGTCCCGCGGCTACAGGAAAAGCTTCTACATCGGGACAGAGAAGTCAAAGATGACAGTACCTGAGCAGCCGAGAAGAGAGATCTCAACCACTGCACTCAAGGAAGTGGCGAAGACAGGAGGGCTCAGCTACCCTCATAAAGGAAAAGGAGCAACGAGGCCGAGGTATTGAAAATGAAGGACAAAAGGGAAGCGACCAAGGAAGCAGCGCCCATACCCACGATCAGCACCGAGAAGCGTGGAAGATTGCAGAGAGCTGTGGTGTGACGGAAAGCGACAGCGCAAAGTATAGATAGGACGACTTTCGCAGTTAGGGTTTTGGGTTACTGTTGGGACAGGACCACAGTTTTTTAATGGTGAGACCTTCGGGCCGCCTATATAAGCATGTATCTTGTATTGTAAAAGGTTAGCTATTCAGACAATTAACTAGTCAGAGAGTCAGTTAGTCTGTTAGCTCATAGTCATTTTGCAGTATTGTAAGAGTCGAGCTCTGGTCTTGTTATTCAGTCTGTATTATCTTATTGTAACCAGTAGCTGGCTCCTTGAGCATGTATGTAACAATCCGTAGGGATTAAACAATCTGTAGGGATTGAGAGAGAGAGAGAGAGGAAGAGTATATTGTAAGAGAAGGCAATATAAGAGAAGAGATCTAAGAGAGAAGGGCTCCCGGCTGTGTGCGTGGTGTTTCCCAGAATATATCGAGCTGCATATCAGGTTGCAGCGGAACTGTGTTTACTCTCTCAAGATATAATATAAAAACCAGTTCCCGTGGACGTAGCTTCCCCCCTGGAGGTGAACCATGTGAAATCCGTGTGTTGTGCAACTGTTCATGTGATTGCGCTTTACTTGTTATTATCTATTATGCATTGCATGAACTTTACTATTGGTTATTGAATGAATGTATGCTATCTTTAGTTTACAGTAGTATGGAAGGTTCACTGTGAGTTGAACCTGTTAATTATTATGTATATGAGTTGTCAGTGCTTGATGCATGACAGTTGCAGTTACAGTGTTAAGTGATTTCTGCATATTAGTTCAGCAAGTTGAGCATAGTCGATGTTAAGCATATTAGACTGTAGGAGTCTAAGTGAGGCTGTTTAGCTTAACTATTGTACTAAGAGAGGAAGCTTTTGGTCCTTGAGAGTCATATTGAAGTCTTACTATAGAATATTTCATAGTATAGAAAGGCGATACCGCACTGTCAGAGGAGTTACGGTGTGAGATATCACAGGATAAGAGCTGAGCAGAGGAGATAGGTTGCGCATCGTCCTAGAAGCTGCGGTGCGCTAAGAGCCAGTCCCTTAGCAGAGTCATCTAGGAGGAGAGAAATAGCGCAGCACTGAGAGATCCCACTGGCTGGGAAGAGACAAGAACCACTAGGATGCTACAAAACCTGGTTGAGGACACTTGAGTCTTCAGCCAACCCATCCAAATCACTTCAGGTGAGACTTCAGGCCGTTCTGCAGTCTGTCGCCGAAAGGGCCAGTGAGCTAGGGGTTTTGTTGGTACATAACAAGTAAACCCGGGTCTACCCACAGCGACCAACAGTTAACCATAGTATTTTCTCATCGTATCTCCCATATAAAAGAAAGCATTGTAACACGACTAGGTATGGCATTGTTTTGTATTGTAAATAATCTCTGTGATTGTGTGGGAGAGACTGTGAGAGCGTGAAGAGGAAGTGCAATGGTTTTGGTGCAGGTTGTATCCCTTCATCTTTCTGGACTATAATAAAAAGACTGGCAATTTCTTTGTGGGCATAGCCCATCATTTGGGTGAACCACGTTATATCTATGTCTCTCTGTAATTTTTTAAATGTGTTTTGCATCGTGTTTAAAGATTTAACTATATATGTGTTATTGCTCTGCGGTCCTGTTTTCTAACAGGTCTCACAGAGAAGAGGGGGCAATTTTTTTCTTTTGGAGAATTAGACTTAGTATGTTTTTTGAAAAAGGAGGAATACCGAGGAGGGGGACAAATCGAAGCTTTAAGGAGGGTAAAACTCAAAGATTGAGGAGGGGGTTAACTAAAAAGAAATTGGTTTTGTGAAATTGTACTATTGATCTGTGGAATTGAAAAACTATGGAAACTTGTACCATGGAAACTATGGAAACTTGTACCATGGAAACTTGTACTATGGAAACCCGCTAGTTTCTTGGGCTAGTACGATAAGAACTGGTCAGCAGGAAGCTTGTCCAAGGAGGAACTATAGGAAGGTACAAGAAGCTACGAGAGTTAAGGGAGCTATTTACAACGCTACATAAACCATGTATTCTACTTGCATAAGTTTGATAATTATTTATTTGAATATATTTTATGGTAGAAGTAAAGAAAAAGTAAATTATAAATGCATATGCTAAAATTCCTATTTTCATTGGAAATATTTACTTATCGAAATTCCTAGAGTATTATGATGGAAATAACAGAAAAAGGGACAAAAGATAAATGTATGCAAATAAACTTGAATTATTTTATATTAGACTAAGCTCCAAATGATGCATATTACATAAGAACGAGAAAACAAAATAAATTAGTGATTTAGTGCCCTTCCTGAAGGGAGAGCACTACAATCATGCCACACTAGAATAAATTTAAAAAGTTAAAAAAAATTCTAGACCCAAAATCTTGTTTGGGCCATAATAGGAGTGGATGAAATCAGAAGATGAGACTTGTGCAGTTTTGATACTATTAACATAGGTTATAGGATCACTAGTAAGGGGCAGGTGTTATACCTTGAAATGACACTTCTCCATCTGAGTAATGACACCAAATGTGTCATCACACACAAGGCAAACATGGATAGAAGTATCCCTAGTGTTATAAGAGGACTGGACCCTTGAGACATACCATTAAATCTAGTATCATCTATCTTTGCATATGAAATCACCTCAAATACACGAGTTTCTTTATAGAAACCTGCGTACCATATGCGAGTTTCCCACAATCAACCCACATATTGATCTCAAAAATTTAATACACGAGTTTCCTTAAGGAAACCCACATATCATTCATGTGTTGCTCCATTACAAGCCACACATTTCATTAATTGTTAGGATTAATCAATCCTCCTTTGTCCAATATAGTCTATTTGGTAATTTTGCGTAACTTAGGAAATTATTATCACTATACTAGAGTATGGGGGACACACCTAGAGGTTATCTGCCACTTACCGCATGCACATGCACGAATTTATGTTCCTATGGGACCAATCCCTACATTATAGGAGCCCACTCTAAGTGCCACAATGTTGTAATGGATAATTCACCTAATAACCTAGGTCTGGGGGTTACCAACATACTATGACCTTGCAGACAAATTGATTGTAAAAGCACAAATAGGAAATAGGGAAGTAACAGGAACTTACTTGTAATAAACGAAGGTTGATCCAAGCTAACTTCTTCCTCTTTGCTTCACTTCTACAATCTCCAGGATAGTTCCTCCTTCAACCTGTTAACAAAGATTCTTCCAATACACAGTATGATTCATATATAAAGATGCAGGTTAGGCAAATCACATATTATAATGAAATATAAACATTTACCAAGCCACAACACATGAAACACAATATGGAAGAAGTAATCTGTTTTATTAACAAAAATAGAGGGAGTTTAGGTTACAACCCAATGTCTGAACAAGGGACTCCTCTGTCACCAAAGGACTCTGAGTTTCTCTGCTCCAAAGATTCTGTAGAAAATCCACCAGCATAACTTTGCTCTCCAAGTATCAATAATCAAAACCCTCCCCAAGGCCTCTATTTATATGGATGAAATGAGGCAGTTCTCGAAGGTTAGGGAGGTTATAGCAGTTAATGGGATTAAGGTAAATGAAGCAACTAATCTCCCATTAACTCATGTTTTTAAAAACTAATTTTGAGGAAACCATGCGCGGGTCTGTATTAAAGCAACCCGCGCATGATGCGCGACTCTATACAAATGCAACATGTGCATATATGTATGCGCAACCTGCTGAACATAATACTCGCGCATATGCGCGAGATGCCAATAGAAATAGTCGCGCATGCACTCAAAATCTCAAAATAGCAACGTAACCAGCTGGGCATATAGGCAATGTATTTCATCATCAATCAAGGTATAATGAAACTAGGCAAACCTCAATCCATAAGTGTCCTTTTGTGTGCCGACCTGAGGGATGTCAGCACTCGAATGGAGAGGTGCCAATCAGTTGTATAACAGATGCCCCCTAATGTGTGAGGTCAGAGGGGAACGATGGCCGAAATACATTATAATACTAACTCTGGAGAAACTCAGAAGTCCAGTGGAGCAGAAGGAGTACCTGAAACCAATACATAATAATGTCATATACAAAGCTATATCTGAGGATGCTATGTTCAATTTACTGGAACACTAGCTCCTTTACAAGATGAGAGTACATCATAAAATATGGGTAAAACCACATATGTACAAAGGTGGATCAAAGCCACAATATAACAATGATGAGTCTTCAAAGATCTGGAAGCTAGATACAAAAACGGAACATAGTCTTGTGCAACTTAGTTCATAAGTGAGGAACTAAGGTCTTCATACAAGATCCCAAAGAACCAAGTACAGTCCAAGCCATGTGAATAAGGGTAAGCTGAAGTCGAACATGGAGAGGATTCAACAGTTTGTCAACCAATAGATGATAATTGACAACTGAAGCAAAGGAGTTCACCAATGATGAAAGTGAATCCAGAGGTACTACCGTCAAAATCTAGGTCTACATTATCAGGAAGTGCTGAAACTGAACCATACTGTGATAGGGAAGGCAATAGATCCTCCAACGGATCACAAGAGTGACTAGGAACTGGGCAAAAGAAGGTAGACACAAGTAAAAAGATAACAGATATAACGGTGATTGGATTAGGCTATAAATCAGATAGTGAGAAGAATCCTTGAATAGTGAGCATGACACAGAGATGACCCAAGGCAGCGTATAACAGATAGATAGGACAACTAGACTTATCTGTCATGTAGGAGACATAATCAGATTCCCCATGTATAAAGGACAAGAGGAAGAGCAAAGACTCAAAGTGGTAGCTGAACACAGATGTACACTGAAACATGGATATCGGAAGGCAAAGAGTGCTATGTTCAAGGATGACATGCTGCCATTACTGAAAACAAGAGAAAACTTCTTCCTTTCCTTCCCTGTTAAGTTTTAACGAGTCCAGGAAAGCCAACTCGGTTCCCTCTTCATTTGTTAACAAGCTTGAAGAGACGGGAAAATAATGCTTGATACACTGATCCGTGGATTTAACGAGCCCGAACTAGTACATGCTTGCTTGGTGCTTTCATATTTAGAGAGTCTGAAAACGCCAAAGAAGAATCCAGGGGGGTCCTTTTTCGTCCAATTTAGTCTCTTAAGGCCGAAAAAGTATAAAACAAACCTCAAAAGAACTCTCTTAACTTCCGAAGAAGAAAAGGTGAACCTTTTTCATACTTAGTCGGGGAGGTCCGAAAAAGGTTAAATTACCACCTACCCAACGCTCCTTCCATAACAGCATAAATAGCTTGAGTTTTATGAGTGTGAAGGAAAGAAAGATCACTCGAAAAGATCCATTTGGTTACGAGAAATGGGGCTTACAACAATAAACTCGTTGTTTTGTTCTTTAGTGTTTAACGAGCATGAAAAAGACACAAAGTACACTCAGAATATTTTTCATGTTTGGGTCCAGAGCACAAAAAAGAAAAAGTAAGCTCAAACAGGGTGTTACTTTTCCGTAAATTTAGTCCCTCGGGTCCGGAAAAGTGATAAACCCATACCTGAGAATACTCTTCTCAATTCTGAAGAAAATAGAGTGATCCTTTCTCGTATTATTCCGCATGGGCCGAGAAAGAGATAACCTACCACCATGTGAATGCCCGTTCACATATTCTTAACGAGCTTGAACGAACGAGATAACTCGGCAGTCAAGTCTATTTTTAAGGAGTCAGACCTGGGCCTAAAGAAACTCCATAAGGTTGGGAGTCCTATAACGGGATAGCTGATAAAGAGAGATTCATATGAAGCTCTATTTGGCGTGAAAAATAGCTATGAGGAAACCCCTGGACCTGAAACAGTGACGGAATGAGTACCAAAGGATGGAAAAGGCATATAAGGATGATACTCAAGAAAAAGGGATCCTAGCCACGGAAGAACAATGGTAGAGACAAGGGACTAATGGCTTAGAATACCATAGTCCGTGGCAAAATGTTGAATACTAAGGTTAATGTGGATGATAAGTTGCCAACATGTGTTGGAAAGAGCAAAAACCACCCTATAGAAGCATCAACACTTTGAAATACTTAATAACATGTTCCAAGGCACAAAAAGGGATGGTATTAATCAATTAACGTTTCAAACTATAGAAAAAAAACCACTTTGTGAAATAATTTTTCTATAAATAGATTGAAAAACAAAACATTTCTTACCATTTCACTTTTTGGACCAAAAAGGAGCATTTTACCCTCTAGCTTTGATTGCTCGTTGTGGACAATTGGACCGGTGAAATTCAGATCTGTCAGTTGCAGGTAAATCTACACCCAATGCTCTTTAATTTCATCCAAACAAATTTTAATTTTAATGGTCAATTCATTTTAATTCATCAGTTAAAAAGAGGGCAGAATGCATGCGCGGGTTGCCACACATGAAATTCGCGCATACGCGTTTCATGCGCGGGCTGCTGCATAAGGAAGTCGCACATGATGCGCGACCTGCCCCAATGGACAGTCGCGCATACTGCGCTAATGATAAATGCTTTGAAAATGGTTCAAATTTTTAAATTTTTTTGATGAATTACTGAATTAAAATATGTGTTGTTTGTCAGGACATCATGGTGCTGGAGTGGAGGGAACGAGAACACGAGATTANGTGGCAGTGGATTGTTTCAGAGGCACCTTATATGACTGGTGCTCGGGAATTGCCCCTCTTATGAAGAGGCAATTATCTGATTGCAGGAGAGGGAGACGGAAGAAATTCGGGTATGCTAGCATATTGGTTGCGTTCTTCTTCGAGAGGGTGCCAGCCATGAGCCCTGCAATACCCTTAGAGGTCAGACATCCACGTCAGCCGAGGCTGAGCAGGTGGGGTGACATCTTCCTCCATCATGGAGGAGGAGATGTAGTACAGAGTATGTATGACGACGATTTCTACACATGGTGGGAACGTCAGGTGCCCGCATTAGAGCAGTTCCCATATGCCAGATTAGATTTCCGAGGTGATCCAGACCTAGTCCTCCCTCCAGGAGGAGCATGGGGAGAGATGGGTAAGTTTTTTTTTTAATTTTTATCATTATTAAATTTTTATAAATTTTTCAATGATATAAGATATATACATATGTACAAGTCTAATCCTAAGTCATATGTCAAAATGCAGATATTGGACCGGTCCGTCCCGCAGGGCATCCGTGCACC
>LPNX011154491.1:78737-89501 GCA_001517045.1 Pseudotsuga menziesii | reverse complement strand
CTAGGAGTAGGTGACAGTACCTAGCTCTATGCTTGCCCCCAAGGTCACACCTCTCCCACTTTCCTAAGTGAGGAGACAGCTTTCGAAAGATTTCTGCTGTTGATGTGCAATCGGCGAACGGCAGACAACAAGGGGGAGTAGTGATGTTGCAGTGGGATTGTAGCATCCTTGGGCACTTGCCCTAAAGTGATCCAGGGACCTCGGTCCTCGAGAATGAAGAGGGATAGTATCATCCCGAGACATATGTCCATAAATGATCCGGTTACTTCGGTACTCGAGAACGTGTGTTGATCCCGTAATTCCAAAAGGAAGGATTGTCTGAGTTCCACAGATGTGTTGATCCCGTAATTCCAAAAGGAAGGATTGTCTGAGTTCCACAGATGTGTTGATCCTGTAATTCCAATAGGAAGGATTGTCTGAGTTCCACAGATGTGTTGATCCCGTAATTCTAAAAGGAAGGATCATTGGTAACTCCGTAAAGACCTAAATCCCGTAATTTCGAAAGGAAGGATCATTGGTGACTCCGTAAAGACCTAAATCCCGTAATTCCGAAAGGAAGGATCGTTGGAAGCTTCGTAAAGACTTGATCCCATAATTCCGAAAGGAAGGATCGTCTGAGCTCCATAGATGTGTTGATCCCGTAATTCCAAGAGGAAGGATTGTCTGAGTTCCACAAATATGATCCCGTAATTCCGAAAGGAAGGATCGTTGGTAACTCCATAAAGACCTAAATCCCGTAATTCCGAAAGGAAGGATCATTGGTAACTCTGTAAAGACCTAAATCCCGTAATTCCAAAAGGAAGGATCGTTGGCAGCTTCGTAAAGACTTGATCCCGTAATTCCGAAAGGAAGGATCGTCTGAGCTCCACAAATGTGTTGATCCTGTAATTCCAAAAGGAAGGATCATTGGTAACTCCGTAAAGACCAAAATCCCATAATTCTGAAAAGAAGGATCGTCTGAGTACCACAGACATGTTGATCCCGTAATTCCGAAAGGAAGGATCATGTTGATGTTTTGATGATGATGTTTCTGATCAAAAGATCAGAGTATGATGATGATGATGTTTCTGATCGAAAGGTCAAAGTGCTGAAGATGTTGTTGCTGATTGAAAGGGTCAAAGTGCTGAAGATGTTGTTGATCGAAAGGTCAAAGTGCTGAAGATGTTGTTGCTGATCGAAAGGTCAAAGTGCTGAAGATGTTGATGTTGATCAAAGAGTTGCTGTCATTAAAGATTGAAGACGAAGACTATATGATGTTGAAAAGCTTCCAATGATTTATAGATGTGTTACCCTGATGATGTTGATGATGTCCTCTATCTCTCTCCTACCATTGTTGTTGTTGATGTTGTTGTAGAATACCCTTCTCGTTAAAGGGGAGTGTTGAAATATTGTAACTTTGAAGAATATTCTATATGTATCTTTTTGTCGTCCCCGATGGTCCTACCGGGAGAACCACTTGTATCACTTTGTACCTCGATGCTTCTAATCGGAAGAACTAATAAGAGTCATGAGGTAGTCCCCTTTAATTGTAAAGGTGGGTCATCAGCACCCCAGTGTGGTTACTTGAGCCTACATGTGTAACTCAAGCCTACATGTCGGATTTAATTATTAAAGTGAACAAATGAATATAAATAGAGTGTGGCGCTCCTCATTTGGAACACACTCTCACTTGTGTAGCGCATCAGTGGAGAAGAGAGAAGTAGTTGAAGAAGGAGGAGGATCAAGCTTTGATCTCCTTTTTGGTTTTACCTTTTATCTTTTGGGGCATCTATTGAGGAAGCTTTTGCTGGGTTTTTCCCTTTACGGTTTTCCTAGGATAAATCTGTGTTCTTTTTGTATGGTTGTGCTTGTCTATCTTTTAGTGATCCTGTTTATATGCTTTTGTTATGAAATTGAAATGAAATACTAATGATCTAGCTTAGCATTTGAAAATTCAACAAAAGTGTGTTGACCCAAAGGTACTTTCAAAGTGCTTTTGGACATATTTACGTTTAATAAGCTTGCTGGTTTTTAGCAGATATAACAGAAAAAAAGAGGAGGTGCTGTCCGAAAAGTGACTTTTGGGCCATCCGGAATCCCCCAGGGGTCTCCCCGTTTTTCGAAATCTTTAATTTTTGCACTTTGTAAGCTCTTGGGTTCGTTCTGTATAAGAACCAAGAGCCATTATATATGTTTGCTGATATTGTAATCGTTGGTAATAAAAAATAATTTCGAATAGGCTCTTTCGAGCCCATTCCCCATCCCCCCTGGGGGGATTCGCATCATTTTTTTCTTTTTTGCATTTTTCCTATTTTTTGCTCTAGATTAGTTTTATTTATGCAAAATAGTATACTTTGATTACTTTCATCATATCTTCCATATTATAAAGTCAAATTAACTTTAATACTTACCCCACGAATCCTAATTGAACCGAAAGGTGAAAGAGGATCGTGGTAGATTTAATTAGAGAACCTGTGGTTTGTTTTATTTTTGTTGCTTCATTATTCACTATTAATTTTTGCAAGCAATCAATTAAAATCAACCCCCTCCTTGATTCCCCGATTGAGATCCACCTGGACCGAAAGAGGTTCCTGAAGGGTTTTCTTTCTAATAAAGACGCATCGATTAAAATTTACTAAAAATTACAAAGAGTCCAGTGTGTATGCTCTGCATTTCGGCTGCGGTTTGTCCGATCAGTCAAGCTGCATCAAAAGCAACGTGAGTGACTAGATTAATTAAGTTTCACTTTTCCCAATTAACCACCATCAGGCAAAAATCCAACGCCTCGAACAAACCGTAAGCGGTGGCAAAATACCCAAACGAGTGGAAACAACTGGAAAGTGACCTCGAGGCGTCGATCTCTATTACACCCTAACGGGTGTATTATGAACACAGTCTCCAAGACTCCATCCAGCCCACAAACACCTTGCGGGTAGCCGTGAAGGTTTTATTTTTGGACATACCCCAAGTACCCCTCGGGTATATCTGGAGTCCCCCCTCGCCTAATTAAATCCACTCATTTTTCATATTAACTTAAAACGTACCAAGAGACAATTGCAAAACATTCACTTCAAGCACATGCAAGCACATTTAATCATTTTGCGACTCCATTTTAAGGCACTGGTTATTTGTTTACTTCTTTCGATATATATATTGTGTGTCAGCATTGTGCTTACTTGTGTTTATTTTTCATCTTGTTATCTGTGGTTCTCAATTGTTAATTTCAAACTCCTAAGCAACTTATTCAATTTAATACCATCATACTAAAGTAATTAGCTTTAGTAACTTAATAGGGTCTACCCCCCTTGGCTTCGTTAGGAGTTGAGCCTAAACAGAGGAGTCAAGAACAAGGTGACAGCCTTGACTCGAGACTTGCCCCCAAGGACACACCGAGTGGCTTGAAGATTTCTGCCACGTTCCCCCCAAGTGTGTGAAAGGCGACAACAAAGATCAAGGATGAGGACTATAACAAGTTTTGAGAGCTCAAAGCTCTTATTAGGAACTGTTATTCACTAATTTTGCACTTAGTTGGATTACCTGAGGAGTCGCCAGTTGACAAACATGACAAATGTTTGATTCCAGTGTATCGGATGATCCGCCTTTATGTCTAGCCAGTTTTGGCTAGTCAGTCTTTTGTTTGAATAATTATGACCATGGCCCCACGGGGTTTGTAATAAAATGTGCTAGTAGGGTGTTTTGAGTGGTTCGGTCTCCAGAGACGTAAAATTTCAACTAACGTATTCCAAGGAGTTTTTTGCCCTTGACAATTATGCTTTGCCTATAGCCGAGTATAATTGACGAGGTTTTCTCCCGCTTCCTCCAAAGCTGGAATGCCTGATTTTGAATTCTAGGCCTTGGGGGGTTATTAGAGCCCAACTGAGTATATATAAACCTACTAGACATTGTTAGAATAGAGCATGGTCATGTCCTAAGTCACTAGGACCCTAAGAAAAAAATTGAAAAAATTTTTCAGACGCGTCAAATTTTTTTTTTTTTTTTTTTAATTTTCCCTATGTTTTTAATTAAATTTTTCCATAATTTAAATGAAAAAATTCAATTTGTAATAAGTCGGTCATCGGAAACCCGAATTAATTGATTGAAGGCTCTAACCTTAAGCCAAAAATCATTTTTTATCAGCTAGCCAGCCAAATCCAAGTTTCAGAAATTCATTCGGCCTCATAATTAATAATTTCTGAAAAAAGTCATTTACGGAGAAATTATTAATTAAAATATTAAAAATGAATATTTTGGAGAAAATCAAAAACTCTCCAAAATTAACCAAATTGAATAAAATAAAAGGCTAAATGACATGGCACGGAGCATTTATGATGAATCCAATCAATATCGGTCAGTTTTAGATCAAGTATCGGAGTGTAGCAGTTGAACTATCAGTCAGAAATTTGCCCTCTTTGGTCAAATCCGTTTTTGGTTGAAGTGTGGGTTATCTATTGGTTGGGTGATCATTACGAGGGAGGATGAGCCACCCCACCCCCCCTCCCTCATTACTCCAGCACTTAGTTACAACTTAGTTGCAGCTCAGTTCAACTCCAAATGATCATGTCGAGCTCATTCAATTACTCCGGTGTTACTCTTAGTTTGGTTTTAGGGTATTAGCCTTCTCTCTTTGTATAAATAGAGGCTCTTTGAGCTCTATTAGGGTGGAACTTTTGTGGCAGAGTTACTCTGTAGAAATTGTATCAGGCTTTGCTTTGAATTTTTAATAAGAATTTCGACTTTGGAGGTCTATGAGCTCTTGCATGTGGTATATATTTCATGGTTGAGGTGACATTGCTTCTAACCATGAAAAACTTTCCAGTGTTTGATGTCATCTGGAACAGATGGTCTGTATCTCACATCAATTGGATACTTCAAATGTGTTACTTTTTGAACCTTAAAATATGTTGCTGCTAAGGCTAGGGAATCAGTTATTTCATTATATTCCTTTAGAACAAAAGTTATATTGAAAGCTATAAAGATATTTTCAATTAAATCCCAAGCCTCATTTCTATAAACTTTCAATAAATACTGCTT
The DNA here is from genome assembly GCA_001517045.1 of Pseudotsuga menziesii. NCBI lineage: Eukaryota > Viridiplantae > Streptophyta > Pinopsida > Pinales > Pinaceae > Pseudotsuga > Pseudotsuga menziesii. Next base: position 84,491 of record LPNX011154491.1, on the reverse strand, counting down.
TACCTGGTAAACACTCTTTACTTGTTGAATTACTAATTCGGAATTGCCAAACACAGCAAGCTCTTTAATACCCAAGTCTTTTGCTGCTCTTAATCCAAGAATCAAAGCCTCATACTCGGCAGTATTATTGGTTGTTTTAAATTCCAATTTGTACATAAGAGAAATGACCTCACCTCCAGCTGAAATCAATAACACTCCTGCTCCTGCTCCCTCCTTACTTGATGAACCATCAAAATACATCTGCCATAAACCATCTGGTTCTTCTTTCTTTATCTGAACTAGAATATCTTTATGTAGTTGTAAAACTCCTTCAACTTCATCACTTAATTGCAACATACAAGAACCAAGGTTCTCATCAATTGAATAAATTGGATGATTATTAGGGTGTTTACTATCACTTACCAAATATGCTATAAAGATATTTTCAATTAAATCCCAAGCCTCATTTCTATAAACTTTCAATAAATACTGCTTTACCTGGTAAACACTCTTTACTTGTTGAATTACTAATTCGGAATCGCCAAACACAGCAAGCTCTTTAATACCCAAGTCTTTTGCTGCTCTTAATCCAAGAATCAAAGCCTCATACTCAACAGTATTATTGGTTGTTTTAAATTCCAATTTGTACATAAGAGAAATGACCTCACCTCCAGCTGAAATCAATAACACTCTTGCTCCTACTCCCTCCTTACTTGATGAACCATCAAAATACATCTGCCATAAACCATCTGGTTCTTCTTTCTTTATCTGAACTAGAATATCTTTATGTAGTTGTAAAACCCCTTCAACTTCATCACTTAATTGCAACATACAAGAACCAAGGTTCTCATCAATTGAATAAATTGGATGATTATTAGGGTGTTTACTATCACTTACCAAATATGCCATCTATACTTCTCTGTGAAGTCTTCTGAATTCTCCTCCAAATACTGGAATTGTAGCATATGAAAGATCCATTTGCAGAGTTCCTCCCACTCTCTTTGCCCAAGATCTAAACAATAGCATACCAAATTTAGGAGAAATATTTGCTACAACTATATCCATCAATACACTCTTCATAGGTACTTGAATTAAATTCACCACCAGATCTTTAATAACCCCAATACACTTCACTGCCCTAGAATCAAATACATACAAATCATGATATGGTCTATTAACACTCATCCCTAAAGTTTCCATGACTGCTTTTGGCATGAGGTTATGTGAAGCTCCTGAATCTAGAAGACAATTGTGTAGTAGTTGATCATGCACTGAAAGAGTTACATAAAAAAGAGGAGGATATTCTGAATTATCATCAGGTTGATCAAAAGTGTTTGACCCCACAGTGATAGTAGGTTTTTCATCTTGCAAATTAATTTCATCAGATGGGATAGGACTTACTGCATTTTTAAAAGTTTTAAAAGTTGCTTCCCTGTAAGCTTTGTTCTTAATCAACTCTGTTAAAGGAACAGGGATCTTAAACTTATTAAGTTCATGCTCCAAATTGAACCCACCTATGGCTTTATTCACCTCCTCAAGACTTACCACTTCATCTCTTTTCTCTTTTACAATTTGTTTCTGATTTGAAGACATATTTTGTTTAAGAGGATGAACTTTCACAATCTTTTTAGCTTGTGCTGCATTTTTTACCCCTGATCTAAGACCATATGATTTTTGTGGAATTTCCTGACAAATTTCAGGCATGGACATTTGATAATCATTTTATTCATAATGATCTAGTACTGTGGCATAATGATAATCAGCTTTAGTCAAAAAATGAGAAGAAGAATCATCATCAAACTGACTAATGTTGTGTTCCTGTTCTTCCAAATTATCTAACTCTCCTTCATCTACCTCATATGACTCATCATCTCTCACATTATTATTTTGAAAACGAGGTTGAATCCTCTATTCTTCATTTTCTCGCCTATCCCTCTGAATATCATTATTTCGTCTTTCTCTTGGCAAAAACCTAGGGGCAAAAGGTCTTTTGAACTGGTTTTGATTTCTTTCTCCTTCAGGTATAGGTTTGTTCTGATTTTTATTTCCCAACTCCAACCTATCAATCTTAACAGACAAATTTTTAATGATTTTATTCATTTCATCCATTTTACTGTCTTTAGATCTTCCTGTAGGATTGGATGTAATGATTTCTTTTTTCCCTTTTTAATCTACAGTTTGATATTTTGTTTCCTCTTTGAGTTTGTTTGAAGCCAAAATATTAGACTCTACTTCCAATGCTGCATCTTGCATATTTTGAAGTGACACAGACTTTCTTTCCCTCAATAACAAAGAAAACCCATGATCAAAAGAGTTTGCATAAGTTAACTTTGTTGATGTCTCGGAGGGTTTTATTTCAGCTGGTATTCTACTGTACATTTTATTGAACCTTTTAGAAAAATCCCCCACAGCTTCATCTTTCTTTCTTTTCAATGATCCAAACTCTGTAATGTAGTATAAATAATCTTTAGTATCTCCCCATTGTCTCATGAACACCTCTTCTAAAGCATCTATACCATCGATAGAGTTTGGTAGTAATTCTCTAAACCATTTTCCCACTTCACCATCTAAACTTTGAACAAAAACCCTCTTCCAAACATCTTCATTTTCAAAATTCTGATTGTCTGCATAACTCAAGTATGTATTCCAGTGCTCTTCTGTCGTAACATCTCCTTGACCATTAAATCTCAGAAGATATTTCTGGTAATCTCCTCTTGGGAGAGCATTGAGAGGCTGGGGCAAAACTAGTGGGGCATATCTTGCTGCTACCATAGCAGCCATCCTATTTTGAGGCTGAGCCATTCTAGGGATGGAAATATTTGAACTTGAATTATACTAATTGGTGCTTGAATGTTGTGATGAAGGAGGCAAATTACTAGGATTTGGCTAATTCACTGGGATGGTCTTAACAAAAGGTATGTGGGTTGAAAACAAAGAAGAAGCTCCTGTCTGCAATGCTTCAAGTTTAACCTCCTCAGACAACAAAGGATTCGTGAAGACTTGGAAATTGTCAATTTGAGCAGGGGTAAATAGCAGATCTAATTCTTCTTTTCCTTTCTCAGAGTGTGGATTAAAAGAAGGAACAGGGAAAAATGAAGATTCAGGAATCTCCAAGGCTGAAGGATGTTTAAATTTTTCTAATGAGGTAGAACTTAACCTTCTCCTAGCCTCTTTTAATATCTGTTCAGGATCTGAGACTCCTGGATTTAAAGGTGATGAGGAATTTCCTCGAGTTCCTACCCTTTTTGAAGCCACTGTAACTTTCTGTAGGTGACTGATGTAGTCTATAACAGGTCTCACTGATCTTGTTCACCTTCCAAAATCAGATACATAAAGATGTCGAATACCTAGGGAAAATGTACTTTCGTTTCTCCGTTCCCCAGCAATGACGCCAGAAGATGTTATCCCTAATGTTGAACCTAGAGTACTGGAGTTCAAGCTCAAAGAAATCTTTAAAGATAATTCAATATTATAAAATCAAAATCAAAACAGAATTGGTATGTAATCAAAGATACAGGAAAATCAAATAACCATCATAGAGTTGTATGACATAAAATAAAATACAAAATTCAATAACAGGAGGAATACGAGCATGAATTTATGGAATGGACATGGTTCTGTCACTAAATGTTAAATGATAACTGTATTTTATCATAAGAATCATGTAATGGATTGTAATTGACCATACACAGGATAAATCATAAAAAATACAATTCATAAAAAGAACAAGACTAGCTCATAACCATAATCATATCAAAATAAAACCTGTATTAAAGATGCAAAGAGTTTTATGTCTTACAGCACATATCAAAATTGGATTCCCATCTCCGATTGCCACCTCTTCATATCTAGCTACTATCCCTTATATACAAAACTTCTGAGTTTTTTGAGATAATTATTAGATCCTATTTTTATGGATTGAATTTCTTCAAAAATAGAAAAGTCGATCTTCTAAAACAGTCTTAATACAAGTGTAATACAAATAGAAATAAAAATAGACATCTGTCAAACCCTAATTGCTTTCAAAAAGCCAACTATCATCCTAATTCTAAAGACTCTTAGAAGCCTCTGCTAAACCAGTCAAATCACTTAAAACCTGGGATCTCTTTTGCAATCTGGCAAATTCAACATCCTTATTCTCCATTTGATTGTGCGCCTCTTTACTCTGGGTCTTCATGTGTTCACACTGCTTCTGGATGGCTCTCTTCTCTTTCAAGATGTCTTTAGATATTGAAAGTAGCTTTTGGTAATCTGCTTCTTTTTCCTCCAAGTCCTCTCGTAACCTTTTATTTGCAGTCATTAACTTTTCATTGATACTCTGTAAAAACTTGGTTTGCTCCTTATATGTCTATAGAGACTTTTTAATCTGGTTCAATTCTGGAGCTATTTCAATAGCTTTTTCTTTCATAAGAACTTCATCTTCTTGTGGAAACTTTGAGACTGAACAGTCTTCCGAATACACCTGTTTACTTGTGCAAAATATTTCAGGTATAGATCTTGCAACACCCTGAATATCAATGAAATTTTCATTATCTAAACAGTATTGATCCTTGGATGTGTGTATAGTTTCCTCACTGAAAGAATCATTTACCATTACAATCTCTCCACATTCTTCATTTCTATTCTTTGGAATATGCACTAATTCCATTTATGCCTGCATCTTACTCCTTAGCCTAGTCCTAGGCTTCAAACCAATGCCTTCTGGATTCAAAACTTGAACTCGTTCTTCATTCTTTGAAGTTATATTCTTTAAAACCATACTCAATGTTTCAGGGTTTTCATCTGTAACTGAAGCTTCAGAAAACAAGTTATTTTGGTTTGGCTTTTCTACAAAACCTTTTCCTTCTGTTGCAATATGCTCAATCTGTTCTTCATGATTTTTCGTTTGCTGGTTCAAGTCTTCTGTTACCCTTTTTCCCTTTTCTTTGGTTTTTTTTTCAAACCCTAACTCTAACAGAAAACTTTCCCAAGTTCGTCCTTCTTTATTCAATTGTGAAATCAGCAATAATTTTATCAAACCCTGGTGGTATATAGAACGAGCAATGTGTTCTGGATGGGCTTGAACCTATGTGACCATCTTTTGCAGGCTTTTAACAGATAAAATGGGAGATTAAGTTTTAAACTTCCATTGAGATGCATTAACAACCTTAAATGACATTTGAGGACTCTATCATAGCGACCTTCACATGTAAAATAATTTTGAACCATTTCCGAAGGAATTTGCCAATTGGATTTTATCTTACTTACATGAATACCATTCTTCCAATCCAACTTCTCAAACCCTGGCAACAAGAACTCACCATAGTTTCCCTGAAAATCCTGCTGCTTAAACCACCTTTCTCCTTGTGTTGGAACCCCTATTGCTTCTGCAATAGATTCTTCGTTCACCATAGTCTTCAAACTCTTGAGCTGAACCATCCCCTCTTTGTAATTTTTGATGAAGGCCCAAGTCCCCTGTGTTTTATAACCCTGCAACTTTTCACAGAAGGTAAACCAACCGGCATTTCTCATTAACTGGGCTGACCTTGGAAATTGCAATATCCATTGCATATTATTAGGTTCTAGTCTACAAATCAAACCTCCTGGTCTTCTTTTCACCAAAATATCAGCGTCTTCCTCTATTGCTACTTTAGGCATTCTGCAAATTCTTCACAATACAAACTACACAGACCTAATGAAATTTGAAATATTAGCATAAAACAGGTTTTAATGAAATATGGAATATATCACTGTCAACACTGTCAATACTTGTATCATTGTCCATCATGTCAAATG
>LPNX011154491.1:39781-78707 GCA_001517045.1 Pseudotsuga menziesii | reverse complement strand
AGTGCCACGATCAACAAGTTCATTCATCATTTAGACATGCCTTCAAGGAATAATGATGATGCTTTAAACCATAGTACCAACCCTGTCAAATGTACAATCTTTACCATATGTTTGAATATATCCATATACCTTCATTCCATTATTAAGTTTTAAAATGATATTATGAATAAAACCATCTGGCAGCGATGCAATATTCTAAGAAACGCTGCCAGTTTATATAACACACTTTATACTTGATTTTATCATAAAATCTCTTGCTCTTAATACAAGTCCATAACTTTAAATAATAAGTGATTTGAGTCTTCAAAAGAAATCACAATAAAATATAGAAATCATGACACACAAAGGTATAAAAAAGAAATAAGGTAATACTAAAGTTATGAACTCAAACTAAAGAAAAAAAAAACCCTAGGATAAAAAATGAGAAACAACCATAGAGATAACACTACACATTGTTCACACTGTCTGATTCCCTTGTTTTAAATAACCATTTCATCCACCCTTTCACAAGAAAGCAACACCTCGCCATGTTCTTCACGCTATTGTCTCTTGAATCTACCGATTGTCCAGCCCTTTCCTTTGCCTTCTTTTCTTCTGACTTGGCATTGTGGCAATGAGGATAGAAAGCTCCATCTTCCCACTCTGCTGACCATATATTGACATCATTTATAAGTTCCTTATAACAACGCTTATATATTCCTTGCTTCAGTCCATGTTCAACTGAAACTCTTTTTTCTAGGACAGAGAATTCACCTTCCCAAAGGCTCTTTGGCAGGGGAACTTCTACCATGTACTTCAAAATTCCTCTCTAGATGATAAACCTCTTCAAAGCCCTTGCTCATGAGAAAATTAGTTCCTTCCTCACATCTGATTCCTCTGTGCAATACATTGCAACGCGGTGTGGGATTTGTCCTCTTCCAAAATTCATGTATTGTTGTTCCTTTTCCTCCATGTAAATCTCTTGAATTGGAGGATTTTGCTGTCCTAAAATAACACCATTAGACTGCACCATACAGAGATTTTTCTCGACCCAAGATGGAAATTCTTTGAAAGCCGAGGTAGGAGGATCTATTGACCCTTTAAATCTCCCTATTCAAGTCTCATAAGAATTCCTTACATCCACGACCATCGTGTCTGAATCAATTAGTAAAGCACTCCATTCCTTTGGATGAACATATTTTCCCACTTTCTTTGCCAGAGATACTTCCGGATCTCCCAAAGTTACCACCTCCTTCTTAAGCTTTACTCGAACGTGATCCCAATGAAAGGGGGCATCATCACCTGCTCCAAGAGGAGACTCACTAGAAAGCCCACGATGAATAACCTCATCATCTATACCAGCAAGGGATTCAGTCTGTCTCAAGCCCTTTAGACGACAATTCTTGTTTGGGTGTCCTTGTTTGAATCTTATGCATCCTCCATGATTTCTTCTTCAAGCACACCCTTTGTTGCATGCTCATCTTCCATCATTTTGCTGTCATCACCCTCCTCTGGTTCACAAAACACTTCCACCACTGAGGCTTCGTCGACAATCTTCCACTTTTCACTACTGTCTTTTTGCTTCCACTGGGACCTCTTTTGCAATTTCCTCGTTTTCACGACTTTCTTCTGCTTCTAATTCTTTTTTTCATTCTCCTTATGGCTTGGATTTCTTTCTTTCTCTGTCGTTCTACTTCCCGCTCCTTGATTATTTTTTTAATCACATGCACCTCTTCTCTTATGTTGTCTTTTTCTTCTCTACTCAGCTGTTTGATTTTTTAACATGCATTTTAACTTCAGTTCGCCAATCTCCCTTTGGCTTCTCAACAACTTACTCTCTTAAAGTTGTTCACAATATGGCTTTCCATAGCCAACATGTTACCCACTGGTAACCAGTGCTCCTCCTCCTCTCGAACCAACTCTTGGGTTTCAGCACCTAAGTCTCCAGCTGTAAACCTTCAACAATTGATTCCCCTCTAGGCCATTGTGGTTTGCTCTGACACCAAACAGATACAGATGCAGATCCTCCGGCTGCAACTCTCTCCCACACCTAGAAGTCAACAAACAGGTTTACAGTAAAATAAAACAAAGGAACAGGGGACGCCCTCTTTAACATAGAGACTCATTTTTATTATAGAACAAATGCACTGGAATACTAAGGGCACATAGGCCTCTAGACTCTCTAGATCTTTGGAATCAGGTGGACACACAGGCCACACCATCCACCTTATTACACAATCATAAAACACGTTAAAGGGGCATGCAGACCCCTCCAGCTAAGCACCACATAGTCAGGATCGCAGGCCTTCACACGCCCACATTAAACAAAGAACAGGCTCGTAGGCCTTCACAACATGCCCACATTAAACAGAGATCAGGCTCGTAGGCCTTCACAACATGCCCACATTAAACAGAGATCAGGCTCGCAGGCCTTCCCAACACCAATCAGATTAGTTTCTGAAATCCCAACCCAGACTGCTACCAACCTCAGCGTCGACCCCTTCTTTCATTCTTGAGCTGAACCAGAACTTTTCGCCCAAAATCCGCTCCTAAAAAGATGCGATTTGGTCTCTACTCTTCCAACCAACTTCTAACAGAAGGCAACAGACTACTACAAATATGGATCAGTAGCATTTGAACTAGGAGTTTGAGTGGCAATTCCGTTAGGAAGGGATCCATTGGACAGACTCCTACAAATATGGATCAGTAGCATTTGAACTGGGAGTTTGAGTGGCAATTCCGTTATGAAGGGATCCATTGGCCTCCGTAGTTCCGATGCTCCGCCTCCTAACTCCTCTTAACTCCTCCTTTGCCGTCATGACTAAAATATACGGTAGTAACGTTTGGCTTAAGATAATTCCACAATTTTTTAAGAGTAAAGCTAGTCATCTAAGTTCTTGTAGACTAAAAATATCTAGCTCCTTGAAAGATTTTTAAATTCTCCACGTCATTATTTTTTGATAGGGCAAGCGCCAAACCCTTGAATATTCCATGAAAATATTTTCATTAGAATCTTACATTATTATTTTTCTTGATCCTGTATTTCTTTGCAAATTTGAACCCCCTCAATGTCGGGTTTTTTTATTTTTCTGACAAGCATATAGAGAACTCCATTCAAAGTGAAGGCAGACTACTAGAAAAATTCAGCCACTTTTCAGCTTGTAAATATAGTCACTGACAGACTCGTCATGAGAACAGGAGTTGGACCTGAGTGACTTTGTACCTTTTGTATCTCTGCGTATCTGTCTTAATAAATTACATTCCACTCTATCATGATCCCAACAAAAGAAAACAATGACAATATTACTAGCCTGATCTAAAAGGAAAACAGTTCAAACACAAACCTTGCATGTGCAACATACAAGAGCATCAGAATGGTGCCACACCATCTTGAAGAGCTCCTCATTATTCGAAGGCTGCTTCCTTAAGAGATCCACTCCGAAGTTTATCCTAAGACAAGACAAGCCGATTTGAAATAGTTTAGAAGCTAAGCAAGCCGCAAATAAAAATTAAAAATAATCAGTTATGCATCAAAATAATGCGTGAATTATATATATACATATACATACATACACGTCTGGACTCTGTATGTGTGCATGTATGTTTAAATTGACCTAATATGTCGCATGTATGTATAAATATACCTGTAGCTTCCAACAATTCGTTTGACCAGAGTCAGCACTTCAGTGGTCCCAGAAAGATTTCTCAAACCCAGTGTTGAGCCCACTCTGGGAGCAATAGCCATTGCAACACGTTGAACAGAAGCAACAACAGTACGCATGTACTTGCGGGCAGCAACTGACACACTTTCACAGTTATGTGTCTCATAACCAAATTGAAATGCTATAGTGACAATAGAGCGCAAATTGTTAGATGAAATTCCAGTTTCAGTCTTAGCCGCATCCATATCTGAACCACCTTCAATCATGGAAGCTAAATCAAGGGTGCAAGACAGACCATATCCATCCTGAAAAGCGATAAACGATTAATAATGCATGCTTTGGAAAATAGTGGTGGCTTCCACACAGCATCTTCTTATATAACAAAGAAGATCACAAAGTTTATCATAAGTGTAAGACTTTACCATAACGCCAGTATCTAGTGGTATGACACGAAAGCCAGATGGCAACAATGGTATATCATCAGATAGGGCACCATCAACAGGGGCAAAAACTAGTTGCGCACAATCACCAATAGCTGTCTCGTCGATGCCATTGCAAAGCTGAGTTGCCAGTGTAAGCAGTTTTAAGTGCATGTGTAGATAGAAAACCCACTATGAAATACTATAAGATGGCACATTCCTAAAATAGAAAGCACAGATGGGCATAGTAAAAGACCTGGAGTAAGTACATCTCCTTTGACACTAAGGCACCGTCTCGAGCAGAGTCATAACCTTCAAACTTGACTAACTCCATTATCTAGGCATATTTTTACAAAGGAATGAATATTTTGATCAAAATATATGAGATCATTGATGCCAACAGATATATTAACGTGTGAAGAATGTGCATAAGTTTTAGTTGACAGCTACTAAATGATCTACAAAGAATATAGCAAGGAAAAGTATAACTACTTAGTACTGAGCTGTCTGTTACAGCTTACATCTGAACGACATCTGTTCTTCCACTTTCCTTGGATGTCAAGGCTCGAAAGTTTACCTCTTGATGTTCAGAATGGGCTAGAGGCATGGGTACTTCTCGTCTGCCAAGTTCAGCTCCAGCTAAAGCCGCAGCACCATATACACGAGTTCGCAAAGTGTCTGAACAGCTCGCATCATGTTCACAATCTGCCCAATCTGCCCACTCTGACCGATGCTCTCGGAGGAAACGTATTAATACTGCAGGAGGAACATTCTGTAGGACCCAGAAACCCCATTGAATGTGAAACATGTTGTCAATATGAATATGATTTTTGCACTAATAGTAAACAAAATGGAGACTAAAAATATCGTTGCACACCTGCAAAAGCATTGAAGCCTTGGCACATAAAACACCCCCATCACCATCAGACCACAAGTTGTTGGAGGAACTGCACTTAAGACCAACTGTGCTAGGATTCCAAGACGAATTAAGTGAAATACTTATATCATCCATCCCATCGCTAGCAACTGAAAACCAGCCATCTTCAGGAAAACTGTTTATAGCATCGTTGAAGCTCCTGCAATCCCAGATGTAACACCTCAAACTAAATACAATAAATAGCCTCGAGGGAAGGCACAATTTGCACTTATATTCTAAATCTGCAAAACCTACCTAGCAATCCGAAGGCTCAGCGCTCGCAATGCAGCTGGTTGTAGAGTACCTCCAGTCACAACCTCACCAGCAGCCTCTTGTGCTAAGGAACGTAAATGACGTAAGGCCTTAACAATGCACATAGAGAGAACCAAGTTAAACTCATTTCTCTTAATAGTTTAATAGTAGTAAAAAATCCTATCAAATTTTGAAGCTCCTTTTGAATGGATCATAGAGTAATATGCAATAACTTACACCATACATGTATCTACACACTTACAGCAATAGTCATTTTTTGTGCAAGAACAGCAGAAGATTCATACATAGGCCTTAGTACCTCTGGAGCTCGTCCTGCCTGTCTCATAATTAGGAGAAAACATACTCAAGCCTTTATCTTGCATATGATATCAATAAATAATCAATATCAAATAAGTTACCATTTAATCTAATAAAGAAAACTACAGTCAAGTCTTTATCTTGCATATGATATCAATCTAATAAATACTCCAGTCTTTATCTTGCATATGATATCAATCTAATCAATATCAAATAAGTTACCAATTGATCTAATAAAGAAAACTACAGTCAAACTGAACAGAATGCTTTCTGCTGACATTTTTTAAAGGAAGTACCAGGTACGTTAACCCAGAGATTAATATCATCACTTTTTACGAAGGAGGAATACAAATCTACCATTTGTAAAACTATTCCCCATGAAACAAAAAATACATACATATTGAAATACACACATGTTACATTACATAAATATTGAAAAACACACATCTTATATTACATTAGAGAACAACAGCATCACATCAGAGAAGTCACCAATTAGCTAGGCAGTTACCATATAGCCTCCCTTTCCTAGCATAGGTGAGAAATTATTTTCCCACTCTTTCACCAATGTAATATAATTTTTTGATCCAGGTAAAAGTTCACTTAGCAGAATTAAGGGCAACCACGAGATTAATCAACAATGATTTCATTTGAACACTGTCTAATAATTATGGCAAAGGTCATTTAAGAAAAACAGTCTATTGAAAAGCATTCAGTGTAGCATACATTATTGGCACAAGAATTTGGAAAAAGATTAACTCCCATAATAAATTAACAGAAATGAATATAGAGCAAATTAAGGCTAAGTTTCTTCAACCAACAGAACGAATGTTGGTCCTAAGTGGGGAGGTTTGACCCAGAATCAACATCAGAACTTAGCTAGGTTCAAATGAACTATGCATGAGAAATAATCAGCTTGAAGACTTGTTCAAGTAAAGAAGCATGTGCATGATATGGCAGTTATGCATAGCAGCTAGAGTGCAAGCTATGTTGTGTTCAGGATGTGTGGGGGCTTGTAAGTAGTATTGTGCAAGAGTAAGTACCGTGCAAGAGATCACGTGTGGCATGCATACCTATGCCGCGGGGGAGCACCCTACCCCCTATGCTTTGCTCTCAAAGCGTGCTCCCAAACGGAGTGATGAGGAATTACTCTTGGGAGCACGATTCCTGATCATTCCCTCCAGGGAGCGATTTTAGGGAGTGCAGTCCCTGATGAAAAAAACACTCCTTGGTTTTTCAGGGAGCAACAAAGGAGCGATGAAGGTGCGTCGCTCCCAGGAGCAAAAAAAGCACTCCCTAATTGCTCCCTCAATGCTCCTAGGAATTGAGGCAATTTTGTTTTGTTTTTTATGGTTTTAGGAACCAAGACATTGTTACACTTGGATTTTTGGACATGGTTAGGGCTCATTTAGGGGATTTATTAAATGATAATGTTAAATTCTTAAATTCTTAATATTATCAATATAAAAAAGTTTTGCCTTGTCTTTGGTTACCAACCAAAGTAAGGACACAATTTCCAAAAAATGTAAACCTGCGTGATGATCCAGAATGGGCGGGCTGGATGGAGAATCATAAGCATGAATAATGTCGTCAAACTTCTTCCCAAACTGGTAAGTGCTCGCGCAGGCTGCTTCTATCCATGACTGGATAGCACTAGTATACAAATCGAGATGATCCGGCAGGTCGACTACTCCATCATGTTGATCATCAAGGCTTATCAAATAATAACTTGTTATATAAGCCCCAAATTGCTCCAAAACATAAGGAACATCTATATGCGAAGACGATGGTTGAGAAAGAACTTCAACTGGTTGTATCCCATCTGATTCTTCACTACACTGCTTCTCCAAGTCCTTATTACAGATACTCAGATACAATTCTGACTGATCATATGAAAACTCTAACTGTTCTTTTTTACAACTTTCATGAGTCTCAGTATAAACACTCCCCTCGCTAGACACATCATAGATGAGATTCTCAAAAATATTTTCAAAAATATCATAGGTTGGATTTCCAATAAGAGTCAAATAATCATCATCGCCATCTATGTCAGATATGAGAGACGCCTCATCACTAGTATCAAGTCCCTGGCTACACTCCTCATTCTACTCAAAACAATCTTCTTCGAAAAGCTGGGTTTCAAAGATATCACATGGGACCCAACTTTCCAAATATTTGTCATCCGGTGGAGAGCATGGAGGACTCTCATCACATGAAACCTCTAAGATTTGATTTTCCATTAAAGTCTCGTAGTTATCATCCATCTCAGATGTAAGGGATTCTTCCTCACTTGTATCACATCTCTGGCTATATCCCTCCTCATGATCATAGTCATCTTCTTCAGAAAAAAGGTCACAAGGTAGTAAACCTTCCAAACTATCATCATTATGCTCATTTGTAGGATTAGTACCAAAGTTTTTAGTGAGGTTATCCAATTGTTGATTAGAATCTTTGGCTTGACCCCGAGTTTCTGTGGTGATAGGATGGAGCTGTCCAATTGCGTTAATGTACTCAGGCTCTCTTGAATATTGTTTTTCCTCTCTCCAACTTTTTCCGGAAATATCATGCATGTCACCTACATAGTTTATGTACTCAGGCTCGCTTGATGATGCTTTAGGACCACAACCCTCTAGAAAACCATGCTCCTGAATATAGCATGCATAATAGCAAGAAGATTCTTCATGAAAATCTCTGCATGCCCTACCGAATGGTTTATAAGGCTCAACCACATTAGTAGCCTCTAGCTTATGAGGAGGCCTCTGCTCATGGTTTGGATTCTTTCTCTGCCATGTTTGTCTTGCAGGGAAAGTTCTAGGAGGTGGCAGAGGTTGAGTTCTTTCAATAGTTATGACCCTATTCTGAACCTCTTTAATCTGCGCTAAGTGCTTCCTTTCCATGTCTTGCATTTTCTCTGTTAGGTCCATGAGCTTCTTCTCGTATGCTTCGTTTGATGACTCTTTTTCTTTAGGTTCAACAGTTTTTAGAGGAGTTGATGATCTAGAGTAACCCTGGATGTTTGACTCTCCTGAAGACTACATATTCTTATCAATTTTAATGGCCAAATTCTGAGCTTGAAGCAGTGTGGATGGCTCCTTGTCTCTAATCTGGTACTGGATCTTGCCACTTAATGCTTCTATGTAATAATCCAAAGTGGAAGCTGTAAGAGGAGCATGAGTGGCAAGGATGGAATTTGACAACTCTGTAAACCTATTGTTGAACTCATCCATGGTTTCTGTATCAGACTTCTTCATACTAGTCAAGGCTGCCACTAGATGTCTAGGTTCCTTTTTGCTGCCAAATTTTCCGAGGAATGCAGCCTTGAAGGCTACTATGGTAGTGAAAGAGTTGTTCGGCAAGTTGTCATACCAGTTTCCAGCATTACCATCCAAAGATAGAGCAAAAAGGGTCATGTATACATCTTCATGTTTGTCAGTACCCCTAACATAAGCACCACAGTGTTTTGAAAAATATCTAAGATGTTGCTCAGCAAAGGTAGAGGCATCAGTGCCTGTGAAAGTGACAAGCTTATCAATGGCCTTTTCAGGAACCTCATGGGGTTGACCTGCTACCTGAGTGAAGTTGAGTTGAGTAAAAAACTCACCCATCATGGAAAGGAAACAATTATTATTTTCAAAATTTTCTAAGTTTTCTTGAAATAAAAGATGGATGTCTGAAACAAACTCATATCCAAGTTCTTCAAGGATCCTACAAGAAGCAAGTTTGTTCAGTCTCCTCCTATAAACCTTTTCAAGCTCGGGGATGAAATTGAGCAAACCTTCAGAGTTTCTTCTAGTTGAATACCTTGAGGTGTTCACTGACAGTGGAGTCGACAGGTTGATTCAAGTCTAATTTCGTAGAGTGATTGGACTCAAAATTATACCAAAAAAAGAAAAAACTAAGGTCATCAAGGAACAAAAAATTTGTCCCCAGCAGTGGCACCAAAAGAAGTTGTCCGCCGATTGCACACCAGCAACAGAAACTTTCCAAAAGCTGTCTCCTCACTTAGGAAAGTGGGAGAAGTGTGACCTTGAGGACAAGCACAGAGCTAGGTACTGTCACCTACTCCTAGCTCCTTCGTTTAGGCTAACTCCTAATGAAGCCAAGGGGCGTATTCCCTACAAAAGAGTTTCTATGGCTCTTAAGTTGTTTAAAGTGTTTTAAAAGGTTGCGGATGCGGAGGGGTGTTGTTTAGGAGTTATTGTTATTAAATGTGTTTCTTTATTATGAATTTGACACATAAGATAAAGCAATCCATGTTGCTATCAAGAGAATTAAAAGATAAACAATAATTCAAGACTTTACAAAGATGCATTCACAGATAGAAATTTAAATACGCCAAAGACAAGTGATCCAGATATACTACAATTATGCATAGATTAAAAGATCAATGCCTTTATGGAGACAACGCTCTGCAATGCCTTAAGAAATAAACAAGTCCTGAAATAAAGCTAGTGAATGTAACGTTGTGCAACTGCTCTTGGTATATTTTAAGGATTTTAAGTGATCTTGCTTATGGTGTCAGTGAAGGATTATTCAAGAGCCGAGAGAATGTTCCAAGTTTAATCTGTTCAAGACATGATGACCCACCCAGTATCCCAAGCTGGTATCGCGAAAATTGATCAGCTAGCTGAGAAGCTTAGACAACGGGGAGTTCTGACGCCTCTACTAAGAAGAACTTTAGGATTCTCTACAACGTCGATGCGTTGGTTATGGATTTGAGTTTTATTATGTTTCTCTTGTGTGAACTTAGCAAGTCCGTTCACCATTCTGAGTACGAGCCCAACCCGAAAGTCGGCAGAACATACTAGGTGAAGGATGATCAACGAAGTTAATTAATTACGGGGAAGTGAGTTGCAAATTTTAATTAAGCAGATTAATTAAAACTCTTCGACAGAGAGTGCTCTTGACCTTGTCTTATGACAAAGGTCCAAGAGACTTAATTAAACTAAATGCCTAATGCAAGGGAAAATGCAAACTAGCTATGCTCTCCGATAGAGAGTGCTCTTGACTTGGGTTATTGCAAGTTCAAGAGACTTAATTAATTAATTGATTAAACCTTAAGAAAAATAAAGCTAAGCTACCCAAGAGTCTCTTTTAGGCTTTTTAAGGCCCTAACCGGGAAAGCAAGGGGGTAAGTAAAATCATGAAAAAAAATAAACAAACTTTGCATTCGGTTAAGTAAATAAACAAAGAAACATCTTTACTTTTATATTTTATGAATGATGAACTAATCAGAAATAAACTACCTTACTTTAATGAAAGAACAAACTTCTAATAATTGAAACTATTCTATCGTACTTTTAGCAAAATATGAAGTAAAGCATAAAAATGAGGAGACGATACAAGCTTCCCCCAAATGGGGGAAGAGGGGTGTGGAAGCCGTAATCCCACTTGCTCTTTATTAATTTGTTTGCAATGCTTGAAGTTTGGAGTCCTTTGTGATATTGAGAATGTCTTCAAGGCAACCTGGAGAATGGGGATGAAGATGGGAAAAAAAGAATGTTTCTTGGAGCTTATATCTTTGATTTTTTTTTTTTTTGGCCAGCATTCCCGCTTAACCTGTGACGAAAAGAGAAAAACCAGTGAGCTATTTTCCTGCAAAATGATGGATTAAACACTACAATACACTAACAAAATACATTTAGTACTTAAGCAAAAATAAGAATTTTATGCTACTTCAAGTACTAACTAGATCTAATAGAAAATGCAAAAATTTTGACACTTCTTAGATCTAGAAATGAGAGCAAGTAAGATGCAAATGATTAGCTTTACAAATCAGAATTTTACTTGCAAACATAAAGTGAAAGAATGAAAATTTTTAATTTTAGGATGAATAGAGAAGATAAACCACTTAGATCTTGAATCCTTGAAACCACTTTGGATCCCAAATAGCATGCGGCTGCTAGGAACCTATGCTTGGCTCCAAGAAAAGGAGATGCAACTTAGATCAACCTTTTACTTGGTACGGTGAAGTGATCTGCAGACAAAAACTTATACACTTGCCAAAACGGGAGTTAAATCATGTATTGTTTACTAAACAAAACCCAAAAGCATTAAATATAGCTGAATAAAACAATGCTCTTTAAGATTTCTGAAAGTAAATGGAATAAATAGGTAACTTGAAAGCTACAAATACCTATTCTTACATGCTTTTATAAGCCCTCTAAAGCATGTATTAATACCCACAAATTAGCAAAAGTAAAGAAACTGAAATAATATCACCTCATTAACCGGAACATATGCATCCAAGATCTACACAGCATGAGCCTCCAAAGCCTTTCTTTATTAAAAAATAGGTTGCATAAGAGCAACAAGCATTACAATATTTCACCAGAGGTTCTCTACATCAATCATCCACCACTAATAGAGCTCAAAGAGCCTCTATTTATACAAAGCGAGAAGGCTAAAACCCTAAAACCAAACTAAGAGTAACACCAGAGTAATTGAATGAGCTTGGCACGATGATTTGGAGTTGAACTGAGCTGCAACTGAGTTGTAACTGAGTGCTGGAGTAATGAGGGGGGTGAGGTGGCTCATCCTCCCTCGTAATGATCACCCAACCAATAGATAACCCACACTTCAACCAAAAACGGATTTGACCAAAGAGAGCAAATTTCTGACTGATAGTTCAACTGCTACACTCCAATACTTGATCTGAAACTGACCGATATTGATTGGAATCATCATAAATACTCCGTGCCATGTCATTTAGCCTTTTATTTCGCTGAATTCGGATTAATTTGGAGAGATTTGGATTTTTTCCAAAATAATCATTTTACTTAATCAATCAATATTTTCCCCAAAACTGACTTTTTTGAGAAAATATGCGTTATGTGGCCGAATGATGATCTAAAAGTTGGATCCGGCTGGCTGGTTGATCAAGAATGATTTTTGGCTTAAGATTAGAGCCTTCAATCATTGAATTTGGGTTCCAGATGACTAACTTATTACAAAATGAATTTTTCCATTCAAATTATGGAAAAATTTAATTAAAAACTTGGGAAAATTAAAAAATAAAATAAAATAAAATTTTGACGCGTCCGGTAAAAAAAATTTGGAAAATTTTCTGAGGGTCCTAGTGACTTAGGACATGACCATGCTCTATTCTAACAATGTCTAGTAGGTTTATATATACTCAGTTGGGCTCTAATAACCCCCCAAGGCCCGGAATTCAAAATCGGGCATTCCAGCTTTGGAGAAAGCGGGGGAAAACCTCGTCAATTATACTCGGCTATAGGCAAAGCATAATTGTCAAGGGAAAAAAACTCCCTGTAATACCTTAGTTAAAATTCTACGTCTTAGGAGACCGAACCACTCAAAACACCCTACTAGCACATTTTATTACATACCCCTCGGGGCCATGGTCATAATTATTCAAACAAAAAACTGACTACCCAAAACAGGCTAGACACAAAGGCGGATCATCTGATATATTGGAATCAAACATTTATCATGTTTGTCAACTGGCGGCTCCTCGACTAATCCAACTAAGTGCAAAATTAGTGGATAACATCTGGCTCCAACTGTGTGACGTGTGCTCGATCTAATCTCTTAGGAAAGGAGAGCATACGAGAATCCCAGAATCTCTGGTTTCCATATCCTGTAAAAACATCTCAACTTGACAAGAGAACCTTAGTAACACAAGTTTTATGAAAAAGAGCCAATGATCCAAAAGTTGTTTTATTCAAAGAAAAAAAACTTCATTGAAAAATTTATTTATTTCTAAGTACATAAAGAAAATGCTAAAGTAAACGCTCATTTTAAGGAGCCTATTTTCCTAATCTAAGCATGATACACAAAAGGTTAGGTGTAATCATAAATCCAGTGTAGCCACCTAAGCATTTTATCAATATAAAAAAGTTTTGCCTTGTCTTTGGTTACCAGCCAAAGTAAGGACACAATTTCCAGAAAATGCAAACCTGCGTGATGATCCAGAATGGGCGGACTGGATGGGGAATCATAGGCATGAATAATGTCATCAAACTTCTTCCCAAACTGTTGGTGCTTGTACAGGCTGCTTCTATCCATGACTGGATAGCGCTGGTATACAAATCGAGATGATGCAGCAGGTCGACTACTCCATCATGCTGATCATTAAGGATTATCAAATAATAACTCGTTGTATAATCTCCAAGCTGCTCCAAAACATAAAGAACATCTATATGCGAAGACGATGCTTGAGAAAGAACTTCAACTGGTTGTATCCCATCTGATTCTTCACTACACTGCTTCTCCAAGTCCTTATTACAGATACTCAGATACAATTCTGACTGATCATATGAAAACTCTAACTGTTCTTCTTGACAACTTTCATAAGTCTCGGAATAAACACTCCCCTCGCTGGACACATCATAGATGAGATTTTCAAAAATATTTTCAAAAATATCATAAGTTGGATTTTCAATAAGAGTCCAATAATCATCATCACCATCTATGTCGGATATGAGAGATGCCTCATCACTAGTATCAAATCCCTGGCTACACTCCACATTCTGCTCAAAACAATCTTCTTCGAAAAGTCGAGTTTCAAAGATATCACATGGGACCCAACTTTCCAAATATTTGTCATCTGCTGGAGAGCATGGAGGACTCTCATCACATGAAACCTCTAAGATTTGATTTTCAATTAAAGTCTCGTAGTTATGATCCATCTCATATGTAAAGGATTCTTCCTCACTTGTATCACATCTCTGGCTATATCCCTCCTCATGATCATAGTCATCTTCTTCAGAAAAAAGGTCACAAGGTAGTAAACCTTCCAAACTATCATCATTATGCTCATTTGTAGGATTAGTACCAAAGTTTTTAGTGAGGTTATCCAATTGTTGATTATAATCTTGGACTTGACCCCGAGTTTCTGTGGTGACAGGATGGAGCTGTCCAACTGGGTTAATGTACTCAGGCTCTCTTGAATATTGTTTTGCCTCTCTCCAAATTTCTCCGGAAATATCATGCATGTCACCTACATAGTTTATGTACCCAGGCTCGCTTGATGATGCTTTAGGACCACAACCCTCTGGAAAACCATGCTCCTGAATATAGCATGCATAATAGCAAGAAGATTCCTCATGGAAATCTCCGCACGCCCTACAGAATGGTTTGAAAGGCTCAACCACATTAGTAGCCTCTAGCTGATGAGGAGGCCTCTGCTCATGGTTTGGATTCTTTCTCTGCCATGTTTGTCTTGCAGGGAAAGTTCTAGGAGGTGGCGGAGGTTGAGTTCTTTCAACAGTTCTGACCATATTCTGAACCTCTTTACTCTGCGCTAAGTGTTTCCTTTCCATGTCTTGCATTTTCTCTATGAGGTCCATGAGCTTCTTCTCATATGCTTCGTTTGATGACTCTTTTCCTTTAGGTTCAATAGTTTTTAGAGGAGTTGATGATCTAGAGTAACCCTGGATGTTTGACTCTCCTGAACATTTCATATTCTTATTAATTTTAATGGCCAAATTCTGAGATTGAAGCAATGTGGTTGGCTCCTTGTCTCTAATCTGGTACTAGATCTTGCCACTTAATGCTTCTATGTAATAATCCAAAGTGGAAGCTGCAGGAGGATCATTAGTGGCAGGGATGGAATTTGACAACTCTGTGAACCTATTGTTGAACTCATCCATGGCTTCTGTATTAGACTTCTTCATACTAGTCAAGGCTGCCACTAGATGTCAAGGTCCCTATTTGCTGCCAAATTTTCCGAGGAAAGCAGCCTTGAATGCTGCTATGGTAGCGAAAGAGTTGTTTGGCAAGTTGTCATACCAGTTTCCAGCCTTACCATCCAAAGATAGAGCAAAAAGGGTCATGTATACATCTTCATGTTTGTCAGTACCCCTGACAGAGGCACCACAGTCTTTTGAAAAATATCTAAGATCTTGCTCAGCAAAGGTAGAGGCATCAGTGCCTGTGAAAGTGACAAGCTTATCAATGACCTTTTCAGGAACCTCATGGGGTTGACCTCCTATCTGAGAGAAGTTGAGTCGAGTAAAAAACTCACCCATCGTGGAAAGGAAACAATTATTATTTTCAAAATTTTCTAAGTTTTCTTGAAATAAAAGATGGATGTCTGAAACAAACTCATATCCAAGTTCTTCAAGGATCCTACAAGAAGCAAGTTTGTTCAGTCTCCTCCTATAAACCTTTTCAGGCTCGGGGATGAAATTGAGCAAACCTTCAGAGTTTCTTCTAGTTGAATACCTTGAGGTGTTCACTAACAGTGGAGTCGCCAAGTGGATTCAAGTCTAACTTCGGAGAGCGATTGGACTAAAAAATCTAACAAAAAAGGAAAAAACTAGAAATAACTAACGTCATCAAGGAGCAAAAAATTTGTCCTCGGCAGCGGTGCCAAAAGATTTTGTTCGCCGATTGCACACCAGAGCAGAAACTTTCTGAAAGTTGTCTCCTCACTTAGGAAAGTGGGAGAGGTGTGACCTTGGGGGCAAGCACAGAGCTAGGTACTGTCACCTACTCCTAGCTCCTCCATTTAGGCTAACTCCTAACGAAGCCAAGGGGGGTAGTCCCTAGAAAAGAGTTTCTATGGCTCTTAAGTTGTTTAAAGTGTTTTAAAAGGTTGCGGATGCGGATGGATGTCGTTTAGGAGTTATTGTGATTAAATGTGTTTGTTTATTATGAATTTGACACATAAGATAAAGCAATCCACGTTGCTATCAAGAGAATTAAAAGATAAACAATAATTCAAGACTTTACAAAGATGCATTCACAGATAGAAATTTAAATACGCCAAAGACAAGTGATCCAGATATACTACAATTATGCATAGATTAAAAGATCAGTGCCTTTATGGAGTCAACGCTCTGCAATGCCTTAAGAAATAAACAAGTCCTGAAATAAAGCTAGTGAATGTAACGTTGTGCAAGTGCTCTTGGTATATTTTAAGGATTTTAAGTGATCTTGCTTATGGTGTCAGCGAAGGATTACTCAAGAGCTAAGAGAATGTTCCAAGTTTAATCTGTTCAAGACATGACGGCCCGCCCAGTATCCTAGGCTGGTATCGCGAAGATTGACAAGCTAGCTGAGAAGCTTAGACAACGGGGAGTTCTGACGCCTCTACTAGGAAGAACTTTAGGAAATTCTCTACAACGTCGATGCGTTGGTTATGGGTTTGAGTTTTATTATGTTTCTCTTGCGCGAACTTAGCAATTTCGTTCACCGTTCTGCGTACGAGCCCAAGCCGAAAGTCGACAGAGCATACTAAGTGAAGGATGATCAACGAAGTTAATTAATTACGGGGAAGTGAGTTGCAAATTTTAATTAAGCAGATTAATTAAAACTCTCCGACAGAGAGTGCTCTTGACCTTGTCTTATGACAAAGGTTCAAGAGACTTAATTAAACTAAATACCTAATGCAAGGGAAAATGAAAACTAGCTATGCTCTCCGATAGAGAGTGCTCTTGACTTGGGTTATTGCAAGTTCAAGAGACTTAATTAATTAATTGATTAAACCTTAAGAAAAATAAAGTTAAACTACCCAAGAGTCTCTTTCAGGATTTTGAAGGCCCTAATCGGGAAAGCAAGGGGGTAAGTAAAATCATAAAAAAAAAGTAAACAAACTTTGCATTCAGTTAAGTAAATAAAGAAAGAAACATCTTTACTTTTATATTTTATGAATGATGAACTAATCAGAAATAAACTACCTTACTTTAATGAAAGAACAAACTTCTAATAATTGAAACTATTCTATCCTACTTTTAGCAAAATATGAAGTAAAGCATGAAAATGAGGAGACGATACAACCTTCCCCCAAACAGGAGAAGAGGGGTGTGGGAGCCGTAATCCCACTTGCTCCTTATTAATTTGCTTACAATGCTTGAAGTTTGGAGTCCTTTATGATCTTGAGAATGTCTTCAAGGCAACCTAGAGAATGGGGATGAAGATGGGGGAAAATGAATGTTTCTTGGAGCTTATATCTTTGATTTTTTATTTTTATTTTTTTGCTAGCATTCCCGCTTAACTCGTCACCAAAAGAGAAAAACCAACGAGCTATTTTCCTGCAAAATGATGGATTAAACACTACAATACACTAACAAAATACACTTAGTACTTAAGCAAAAATAGGAATTTTATGCTACTTCAAGTACTAACTAGATCTAATAGAAAATGCAAAAATTTTGACACTTCTTAGATCTAGAAATAAGAGCAAGTAAGATGCAAATGATTAGCTTTACAAATCATAATTTTACTTGCGAACATAAAGTGATAGAAAGAAAATTTTTAATTTTAGGGTGAATAGAGAAGATAAACCACTTAGATCTTGAATCCTTGAAACCACTTTGGATCCCAAATAGCATGCAGCTGCTAGGAACCTATGCTTGGCTCCAAGAAAAGGAGATGCAAGTTAGCTCAACCTTTTACTTGGTACGGTGAAGTGATCTACAAACAAAAACTTGTACTCTTACCGAAACGGGGGTTAAATCATGTATTGTTTACTAAACAATACCCAAAAGCGTGAAATATAGCTGAATAAAACAATGCTCTTTAAGATTTCTGAAAGTAAATGGAATAAATAGGTAACTTGAAAGCTACAAATACCTATTCTTACATGCTTTTATAAGCCCTCTAAAGCATGTATTATTACCCACAAATTAGCAAAAGTAAAGAAACTGAAATAATATCACCTCATTAACCGGAACATATGCATCCAAGATCTACACAGCATGAGCCTCCAAAGCCTTTTTTATTAAAAAATAGGTTGCATAAGAGCAACAAGCATTACAATATTTCACCAGAGGTTCTCTACCTCAATCATCCACCACTAATAGAGCTCAAAGAGCCTCTATTTATACAAAGAGAGAAGACTAAAACCCTAAAACCAAACTAAGAGTAACACCGGAGTAATTGAATGAGCTCGGCATGATGATTTGGAGTTGAACTAGGCTGCAACTGAGTTGTAACTGAGTGTTGGAGTAATGAGGGGGGGTGAGATGGCTCATCCTCCCTCGTAATTATCACCCAACAAATAGATAACCCACACTTCAACCAAAAACGGATTTGACCAAAGAAGGCAAATTTCGGACTAATAGTTCAACTACTACACTCCGATACTTGCTCTGAAACTGACCGATATTGATTGGAATCATCATAAATGCTCCGTGCCATGTCATTTAGCCTTTTATTTCACTGAATTGGGATTAATTTGGAGAGATTTGGATTTTCTAAAAAATAATCATTTTAATTAATTAATCAATATTTTCCCCAAAACTGACTTTTTTGAGAAAATATGCGTTATTTGGCCGAATGATGATCTGAAAGTTAGATCCGGTTGGCTGGTTGATCAAGAATGATTTTTGGCTTAAGGTTAGAACCTTCAATCACTGAATTCGGGTTCCGGATGACTAACGTATTACAAAATGAATTTTTCCATTTAAATTATGGAAAAGTTTAATTAAAAAACTTCGAAAAAATTTAAAAATTTAAAAATTTAAAAAAATAAAATTTTGACGCGTCCGGTAAAATTCTTTCGGAAAATTTTCTTAGGGTCCTAGTGACTTAGGGCATGACCATGCTTTATTCTAACAATGTCTAGTAGGTTTATATATACTCAGTTGGGCTCTAATAACCCCCCAAGGCCCAGAATTCAAAATCAAGCATTCCAGCTTTGGAGGAAGCGGGAGAAAACCTCGTCAATTATACTTGGCTATAGGCAAAGCATAATTGTCAAGGGCAAAAAACTCCCTGGAATACCTTAGTTGAAATTCTACGTCTTAGGAGACCGAACCACTCAAAACACCCTACTAGCACATTTTATTACAAACCCCACGAGGCCATGGTCATAATTATTCAAACAAAAAACTGACTAGCCAAAAGAGGCTAGACACAAAGGCGGATCATCTGATACACTGAAATCAAACATTATCATGTTTGTCAATTGGCGGCTCCTCAGCTAATCCAACTAAGTGCAAAATTAGTGGATAACACCCAGAACTCAACACTGATCACTTCAGAAGACTATTACGAGGAAGTTCAACCGACACAAAAAGGATATGCCAAATTGAATCTTTATGCCCCTACATCTTCCTACAGTGTGTACTATAGATCAAGATATGACAGACAAGATATGAACTGTGATACCTCTTTGTATTCCCTTCCTATGTAATATTATTTATATACGTTACCTTCTATGTACAGACTTCACGGATCTGAGGGATGGTCTCAATGTTCGGCCTTAGTAATCCTTTAGGTTAGTTCAAAGTGGGTTCCCATCATCTTCGGGTGGAGGGCAAATAAAATATAGCTATGTTCTTGAATGACCTTTGAATCTTCCATGAATCCCTTTGCATAAGCCATACTTACAAAGTTTAAACAATTTGCTAATGCTGGGTGAAGATGTAAAACAAGGCTTAAGACAAAGGGTAATGACTTCTAGTTGACCACAACTATGTGATCTCTCTGAATGATAACAAATACACACAACCATAGTGACATATGCATGACAGAGAATAATAGGGAATGGTGGTGTCTCACTGTTACCACCTAAGTTGTACTTAGTGGTTTTTTATCAATTGAGCCTGGTGAACCGGACAAGGATAACTTGTTCGGACTTCAGAAGACCTTCAGTCTTGTTTCTAGGAAACTTTGTTGTACTATATCACATGTTCATACCCCCTTGGGGGAGTTGTAATAAATTTTCTAGCATGATGGTGTCTATAAAAGACTCGTTCTCATAGACTTTATTTGTCAATCCGATCAACCTAGGGTGTTTTTTCGCTTGGTTATTATTGGTTGTTGAATAAACGACTTATAATTTCTGAGTTTTTCACTCAATACCTCCAAAGTTGGGGTGGTCGGCTTGGCATTTAGGCCTATTGAGGTTATTAGAGTCTATGTGTCAATGTATAAACATGCTAAGCATCATGGTCGAGTCATATGAACATGTCTAAGTCCCCTTAGGTTTTTTCATTTTTTCAAATTTTTTAATTTTTTTAGTGTTTTTTATTAAAATTTAATTTTTCCAAAACTTAGGCTATTTTTTAATAGTTTAATTGGAAAAATTGGTTTTGTAATAAAAATGGGCTCGGAAGTCCGTTTCAGTCATGTAGGTGCTCATTTTCAAGCTAAGAGCACCCAGTAAACCTATAGACCCACTATTTCCTAGTTTTAAGTGATTTTCCATCACTCAGGTCATAAAGCCCCAAAAAATCAATTATTGATTATTTTAATTAATAAATTGATGAATAATGGAGCAAATCCAAAATCCTAGATCAGTGGATTCTCAGCTGATTTGATTGATATCAGTCAGATATGAACCAAATTGACTGGATCTGACAAATCCTTGACTGAAGGAGGTGATCTGGACAGATCCAGAGTTGAACTTCAGCATCCTTTATGGGGAATTTTGCCCTCCCTCTCTCCTCCACATGTGTGGGCTCATTTGGATGAGTTTTGGTGGATGCTTCAGTCAACAGGTTGAGGTGTCAGTCAGATCAGCTCTCCTATTGACATTCAGAATTAGTAGAAGCTCAGTTCAGCTTCAAATCAGGCATTGATGGACTCTCCTTCAGCTGCACTGGTCTATCTCCTTGGGATTTGTGCCCCCTCTAGGCTGGGGTTTCATTTCTGTGTATAAATAAAGCATGGCTGCCTCCTTTCCGAGTTAGTTAGAACTGGGATTGAGGTGTTGTTGCTCTTGTACTGTGTTATTGTTTATTATTATGGAATAAAGAAGCTTTGGAGGCAAGATCTATGGTGTAATGCTCTTCATGTGTGGATGGTGATTGTCAAATGCTTATGAGGTATAATCTGTGTTATTTATCATTGCTTTTGCTGGTTAATTGTTGGCCTTGAAGGAGAGAGCTCCCTCTTGTTAGGGTAAGAGTTTATTCTAGTTTGATTTATGCTCTTACTGCTACTTGTTTCAGATCTATTGGAGTTGTATGTATTTTAAATTTAATTGCATGCTTTCCAATTATCTCTTCCAGCAGCACCTATGTTTTAACCATCTGTTTGTGCAAGGATTTCTAAGTTGCAAGTGATCTCGCTTGTAGAAGAGGTTGAGTTGGTTTGCATCTTCCTCATCTTCAAGATCTTCTGAATGGCATAGTCCCTCGGTGTTCCACCAAAGCAGACTCCAAAGCCCAACATTCCCAGGCTTCCAGCACTCTCTCTCTCTTTCTCCTTCAAAAAAATCAATTTTCTTACCTAGTTACTATGTTCGAAAGCTTTGTTATCATTTGGATCTGTTATATCAAAGTAAAATTTACATAGATCTTCTATTTCAAAGCTCATAGTCTAGATCTCAATTCTGAAAAGTATCATTAAGCATTCTAGATCTAGCATAAGGAAATCGTCCATTTTGCATGGCAAGTTAAAGAAAATCAGTAGGTTGCATGCTCTAGATTTCCTTTTCTGTTTTAAAAAATATTAAATCCAACAATCAGTGCATATTTCATTGGCTGCACAAACAGCAAGCCAAGATCCCAAGGAAAGCTTGCCTTCCTTGGTTCATTTTTTACCTGTTTAGCTAGTTTTAACTTAGTCTTTTTTGAGTTAAGGTAGACTGATCCAAAGGTACTCTTAAAGTGATTTTGGGAATATGTTATTCTAACATGATTGCTGGTTTTTAGTAGGTGTAACAGAAAAAAAAGGAAGCTGCTGTTCGAAAGTGGCCTCAGGAGCATTCAAATCCCCCCAGGGGTCTCCCCTTTCACTAAAATTTAAAAATTTTGGAAGGTTGTAAGATCTTGGTTTCATCCCGTATAAAGACCAAGAGATTTCTGATATTTCAGTTTGCTGACATTGTAACCAATAATAATAAAAGAATATCTTTTTTCAGTAGGCTCTTTTGAGCCCGCTCCCCATCCCCCCAGGGGCGATCTGCGTCCGTTTCACTTTTTTGCATTTTTCCCTTTTTTATGCTCTAGTTTAGAACTGACATGCAGGATTGTATACTTTGATGTAATTTTGCATTATTCCGTATTTTAATTTCAAAAGTAATCATACCACTTACCCCACAACTTCCCGATTGACCCGCAAGGGGAAAGAGATGCATGGTAGGACTAATTAGAAAACCAATGTTGTGTATCTTTGATTCCTTTTTCATCAATTGTTTCGTTAGTCATAACAAAATTAACCCCTCCTTGATTCCCCGATTGAGATCCACTTGGATCGAAAGAGGTTCCTGGAGGGTTTTCTTGTTTTCCTGGAGGGTTTTCTTTTTAACAAGAACACCTATTTTAAAATTTACTAAAAATAACGAGGACTCCAGTGTGTATGCTCTATACTTGGCTGCGGTTCGTACGATCAATCAAGCTGCATCAAAAGCACTTGAGTGACTAGAATAATTACGATTCACTCTCGCCAAGTTGACAAACCATCAGGCGAAAACCCATCGCCTCGATCAAACCATTACGATGGCAAAATACCCAAAGGAAGCGGGAACTCCTGAAAAGTGACCTCGAAGCGTCGATCTCTGTTACACCTTCGGGTGCATTATGAACAACAGCCTTAGAGACTCCATTCAGCCCACATATTCCTTGCGGGTAGTCGTGACGGTTTAGTTTTGGACATACTTCAAGTACCCCCTGGGTATATCTGGAGTCCCCTCGCCTAAGTTAAATCACTCATCTTCTTACATTAATTTAAAATTAACCAAGATACAATTGCACAACATTCATTCCAGCACTTGCAAGCACTCTTAATTGTTTTTTGTCTCCATTTTCAAGGCACTGTTCAACTGTTTATTTCTTTCAATCTATATGTGATTGGGTGTCATTTTCGTGCTTACTTGTGATTATCCAGCATGTTATTTGTTGTCTACAATTGTTAAATCAAAACTCCTAAAAAACTTACTCTTTAATACCATCATCATACTAAATAATTTTGCCTTAGTAACTTAATAGGGTCTACCCCCCTTGGCTTCGTTAGCAATTGAGCCTAAACAGAGGAGTCAAGAACAAGATGACAGCCTTGACGCGAGACTTGCCCCCAAGGACACACCGAGTGGCTTGAAGATTTCTGCCACGTAACCCAGGTGTGTGAAAGGCGGCAACACTCACAAGTGGAGAAAGTACTTGGGCTTGTTTCCTTTAGGCTCTAACGGGTATCCATTTAAAAGATTTAACAATTTGCAACATTTCACTTTAAAGCATTTATCAATTTAACACAAGATGTTAGCCAACCTCCAAAGGCAAATGCCCTGGAAAGCCTTCTGGGCTCCAAAAAATGATTAAGGCCTAGTCCCGCTGCTAACGAGCGTCCATAGCCCCGACAGGTCTGCCACCATGTTTCCCTGTAGGGACAAATGAGCCTTACATCATACAATGGATGAGTGCCCATCCTTTGGCCACTGACTAGTTTCATAACATTTACATTCAAGCATTAGTGCTTAAAAGCACTACTAATCGCAACTTGCCTTTTGCATCATTTAGATATGGTGTGTATGCGTTCTGATGCTTTAGTGTCTAAAAACATTGTTGTTAGGAACAATTGTTTTGAAGGATAAAGGAAAACCATCTAGTGACACTGGTTGCACATCCCTTCCATACTGAATCTACAAACAGAAGGCAAGGAACCAGGCCACATACTTCATGTTAAAGAAATGTAACTATGGAAGATATTCTATTTTGTATTATTATTATTATTATTATTACCCCTTCCGAATATGTTGTTCCTCTAATTAGGGATGTTATTGTTGTATTTGGTCATGTAAAGCCTTGAGGTAAAACCTCCGTTGTAAGTCGGATCAGTAGTACCCACAAAAGTATTATTAAAATGTATTTTTGAAACTCCCAAGGCAAGTCAATCTTGGTAGCAAAGAGAAGTCGGCCCTGTTGGGTTATTATACCTCTCAGCCGATCAGTATAAATAGGGGAGACGCCTCCCTCATTTGGACACACTCAGAACTCAAGCAAGTTCGCTAGAGAGAGGAGCAGTCCATTTGGGAGAGAGGAAGCAGACCAGTCTTATTCTTGGTATCTTACAAGTCTTATTCTTTGGGTCTTACACTGTACTTGGTTGAAGTGTATATCGAGAAAGTTTTGTTAGGTTTTCTCCCCCACAAGGGTTTCCCAAGATAAATCTTTGTGTTCTTTTTTCTGGTTGTGTTTGTCTTTCTTTCAGTGATCCTTTTGCATATGGTTATGATGTTATGATGCTAAATGTTTTAATATCTTGTATAACCATTAAAATCTCAACATGGTATCAAAGCCACCCTGAAAGAAGTCTTAGTACAGCTGAAAACTGCTATGACTACAACTGTCAGAGATTAGGGTTTCAAGCTTGAAAACCCTAAAAGGAGAAATCTAGTCATCTTGGATTTTTTTGCTATAACTCGAGTTTGGCGAAGTATCAGGAGTTGAAACTTTGACAGGATGAAGATGAAATCTTTATGTACCTTATGTACGAATTTCATCCTGATATCCGTTGTACTTTACGAGATATAATCCCTCCAAATCAGGGATCCAACCCCTTCCAAAATTCAGTCTTAAATAGGTGACCTAGGGATAAATGCTATGTCTCAGGCTGGGAAGATCCAAATTGAAATTCGTAAGATGATGCATATAGGGCACGGACTCTAGTTTTTGTGTTGGGAGTTTCAGACCCTGAAGTTGAAACAGTGACACGTGGAAGTCCGTACAAGTTCACTATACTAAACCAGTCCACAAACAGGTCACCTTGGGAAACTTAGAATAAGTTCCACTTGGTGAATCCAATCTTGCTCTAACCTGTGGGGTTGAAAGAATACATATAAGGACATTTCAAGACGAAGTTTCAGACCCTGAGGAGTGGGAATTTCGAAGATGGTCCTGGGCTGTACCTACGCGATGGCTTGCTCCTGGATATGATGAAGACCTAGATGAGGACTAGGCATACACCCAACATGAAACAGGGTTGGCTCTATAGAAACTTCTGATGATAGATAGATCCGACAGATGGCACTATTCAATGATCGACAAGATGAGGACTATGGCAGCAACTACGATGATGACTCTGTGATGATGACGTGACCAGATGTGTTGATGACTGTGGGGAGAGAATACCTTCCTAGTTAAGAGGGAGTGTTGTTGTATTTGTAACTTCGGAAGATATTCTGATGTATATTATCATTGTATGTTGTTGTACCCCCATCGGAGATGTGTTTCCCTCCTTTCGGGATGTCATTATTGTCTATGGTCCTTGAAGTACAACCTTCATTCTAAGTCGAGGCAGAAGTCCCCAATTTAATGTAATGAAATGTATTTTTAGAGTCTCCCTAGGTGAAGTTGGCCCTAGTAGGGTAAGAGCTTGGCCCAGTCAAGTTAGAAGGTCAGTCACATGATCTGTAAAAATAGGGAGGCACCCTCCCTCATTTAGACATACTCACTCACTCAAGTTTGCATGAGGAGAGAGAGAAGATCAAGGAGGAACTATACTTGGGTTTTGACATCTTGTGATATTGACTTAGTGACAAAGCTATTCTAAGGAAGTTTGCAGGGTTTTCTCCTTTATGGTTTCCCCGAGGAAAATCTTGTGAAGATTCTATATGCTTAGTTAGATATCATTAGTATTCAATTCAATTTCACAACAATAGCATATGCAGGATCACTGAAAGAGACACAATCACAAGATAGACACAGATTTATCTTGGGAAACCCTCTAGGGGAAGAATCCCAGCAAAACTTCCTCTATATAGATGTATCAAAAGTATAAAGACAAAAACCCAAACAAGTGCTCCTTCTCCTTGCAGGTATGTCTGTCTCTCTCTCTCCTATGCGCTATGTACAAGTGAGTGTGTGTGACCAAATGAGGAGCACACCTCTTCTATTTATACTTTATCTTCCACTTGACTTTTTCCCTAACTAGGTCAGCCCCAACAAACTTACTAGGCCTACTTTACCTAAGAAGACACAAAACAATATAATATTATATTCTTGAGGGTTCTATTGACCCGACATACAATGGAGGTTTTACCTCATGACTCTATGATGACCAAATACAATAATAACATCCCGGCGGAGGAATAAAACATCTCTAATAGATTACAAAAAATAAAATACATTTAGAATATTCTTCGAAGTTACAATAGTTCAACACTCCCCCTTAACGAGAAGTGTATTCTACTGACAATAACAACATCAACTGTATGAGCAAGGAGAGAGAGCATATTCAACAACATCAAGGTGATACATCTATATGTCATCGAAATTTTTCTTCAACAATCATCAGCAACTGGAACATCTTCAACATTAACTGTACTGGAGCATTATCTTCTATAGCAACGAGACTTCATCTTTGACCTTCATCTTCTACAACACTAAATCACTTGATCATCTACAACAACACTTGACCTTTCGATCAATAACAACATCATCTGCAGCAATACTTGATCTCTCAATCAACAACAACATCATCTACAACAACACTTGATCTCTCGATCAACAACAACATAACCTGCAACACACATGATCCAATTACAGGATGATCAACCCCTATCATTTTAGGACATAAGTCCAAGGATGATGCAATCCTATCCATATCATGGAGACAAGAATCTGCGGATCACTTTAGGACTAATGTCCAGGGATGATACAATCCCACCACAACATGGAGACAAAAGTCTACATATCACTTTAGGACTAATGTCCAGGGATGATACAATCCCACCACAACACGTAGACAAAAGTCTTCGGATCACTTTAAGACTAATGTCCAGGGATGATACAATCCCACCACAACACGGAGACAAAAGTTTTCAGATCACTTTAGGACTAATGTCCAGGGATGATACAATCCCACCACAACACGGAAACAAAAGTCTGCGGATCACTTTAGGACTAATGTCCAGGGATGATACAATCCCACTACAACATCATCATCACTGCTCCCCCTTTCGAGGAAGGTCTGCAACATCATCATCATTGCTCCCCCTTTAAACGAAGGTCCTTTCAAACCACACCAAGCTTGTCACGGAAGTATTCAAACTCTACTCGAGACAGAGGCTTAGTCAACACATTAACAACTTACTCATCAGTACTCACATACTGGAGCTTTATAGCTCCCTTCTGTACCATATCCCATATGTAGAAATACCAGATTTCTATGTGCTTTGACTTGTCATGGAACACTAGGTTCTCCGTCATCTTTATGCAACTCTAGTTGTCACATAGAATCACTGTGGTGTCCAATTCCAGGTCAAATAGACCTGACATCAACTTTCAAAGCCATATGGCTTCACAACTAGCAGAACAAGCTGCGATATACTCTGCTTCAGTTGTGCTGGGAGCAACACTGGACTGCTTCCTGCTAAACCATGAGATCATGGCGAATCCAAGACAATAATCCACCTGAGATGCTCTTCCTGTCTGAGACACTTCCATCCCAATCTGCAACTGTTTAACCATACAATCTGTAGTCATGATCTCCAACATAATATAGACCAAAATCTATCGTGCCTTTCAGGTACCTCATCACATGCTTTGCAGCTACCATGTGAACATGTCTAGGTTTAACTAGATACTGACTCAAGGAGTTCACAACAAAGCATATATCTGGCCTAGTATTCGTCAAATACATCAACGACCCAATAATCTGTCTATACTGAGTCATATCCACTAACTCTGATGATTCATCAGCTAACAACTTCAGGTTGGTATCCATGGAAGTGGCCAAGGCTTTACATTCCAACATATCAAATCTTTTTAAGATTTATGTTGTCACATATATATAGTGGCTGCGCTACTTTATTTCCTTACCAGTGGTGAGCATTTCTTTGAGCCAGTCCTTTACTATGAGATCAACAGATGATGAGCCAGCAGTTGATGATCTCTCACTTTCAGCAGATCCAGAGTGTCCAGACTGACCAGTTTCTGTGCCATGATTGAGCCTCATGACCTCAGATTCGATGACCGAGTTAGCCATTTGTATAACCCAGAGCAGAGATTGATATAGTGCCTATGTGTAGCAGCAACAATTGTCCCAAGGATTTTCAAACTTGATTTCAGATCCAATGTAGGTATATGACCCAGGTGATATTATGGTTTGTGCTTATGGACTTTGATGTTGCTCTGTTACCTATTTTAGCAGTAAGACTCAGTTGATATGAATTATATGTTGGCAATATTTTATATCGGTTTACTTGAAATCTAAAGTATAAATGATCCAGTGGTTTTGGCTAGGAAATTCCTTTGTATACTCATTGACCTTGTCCTACTCCTAGTATGGATTTAGTCTTTTCCCCTCAGGAACATAGCTTTCTAGTTTTGGCATCACCTCCATTGTCTCCATCCACCTGTTACCTTCTCATTTTCATTGACTATCCTGACTTGTAATTTGACTAGTGACATCTGGGATTTCCCCCACCTTCACCTCTATGTTGGAATAGGCCTCCGTGTATAAAAATTGTGTCTCGATGTTGGCTTATGTGATTTTTGTCACAGGGAATGTCTACCTCTAGGTCTTGAAAACAAGCAGTTTTACTAAAGAAAGTGTCTTTAGATACTAAGGCATCGAAGCTTAAAGTTATTCTAAATGGATGCCCTGCCAGCAAAATAAAAGTGTCTTTAGACGCTACTAGAAATGAAAAATAAAACTAGCCAATGGCCAAGAGATGAGCACTCATCCATTGTATGGTGTAAGGTTCATATATCCCCATAGGGCATCAGGGAGGAAAGCCCAAGAAGGCTAAGCCTTGCTCATTTTCTGGAAGCCCAAAAGGCTTTCGAGGGCACCTACTCTTGGAGGCTGACACGTCATAAATGAAAAATAAAGTTGATGGCTAGAGGATGAGCACTCATTCTTTGTATAATGTGTTACCAACTAAGTTGCACTAAGTTGGATTTCTAAACGAGCAGCCAAAGATGAACAATCACATGTTCAAATTTCAAGTTCAGAAGTCCTTGTAGGCCTTCCTAGGCCATTTTAAAAAAAAGAATTTAAGATGTTCATACCCCATGGGAAATTGTAATGAAATGAGTTAGCATGATGACTTTATGTAAAAGGTTTGGTTTCCTAGTACTTTGTCATTAATGCATTATTCCAGGGTGTTTTTTCCTTGTTAATTATTTATTGTTTTTAAGCGATAAATAATATTCGAGTTTTTCACCCAAACCTCCAAAGTTGGAGTAATTGCCTTAGTAATTAAGCATTAGGAGGTTATTAAAAGCTATGTGTTGATGTATATTACCATGTTAATCACTATTTTGAGTCATTATGAACATGTCCAAAGTCTCCCATAGGTTTTTTTAAATTTCCGGAAAAAAAAGTTATTTTTTCCGTTTTTACAAACTTATTTTTAATAAGTTAATTGTAAAAGTGTAAAAAGTCATAAAAGTGTGTGGCTAGGAGGTTGTTTTTGCCATGGGGGTGCTCATTTTCTAACTCAGAGCACCCACTTAACCCCTATACCTACTTTCATAAGTTTTCGAGTAATTATTTAACCCCAAAATTAATAATTACTCGAAAAACCCAAAAAGACCCAAAAAAATGAAATATTTAAAAAATTCGGCAATTAAAAAAATAAAAGAAAATTGCCAAAAGTGAATTTTATGACTTGGCAAACTAAAGGGGCAAGTACCCGGGCAAGTTGGGCAAGTTAGATGTTTCCATTTCCCACTAAACAAAGCAATTGTTGTTTCCTCATGATGAGAGGGGCACTTTTCTCCAAGTGGGGTGCAAATCCCAAGAAAGGATGGAATGTTGTGTGAGTTGGCTGAGTTTTGGGTGAGGCGGCTTTCACATTTTGGAAATTGCTATCCTTCTTGCCTTTACCCAACTCATGCCAACCCTCTTCCACCTCATTCTCAACTCACCCAAGCTAGCGCATCCTTGAGGAAGGTTTGCCCCCTCTAGCTTGCCGGTTTTCCTATATAAGCAGACAGTCTCTTTTCATTTTAGATAGAAGAAAATTGCAAGGAACTTATGCTCTTGTACTTTGTAATAGTTTATTGAATTTATGAATCAAGGCTTTGGAGGCAAGAATCGTGTGACTCTCTTCATGTGTGTGGATGCTTATTGCTCATATTGGGAGGTAATCTGTGTCTTTTTTATAGCTTATATTGTGGATTAATTATTGGCCGTTGAAGGAGAGATATCTCTCAGTAGAGTAAGAGAAGTAGATTTGTTTATCTATTATCTTATTGATTAGTTGCATGAGATGATCTTAGATATACATGTTATTTTAGTTAAATTTGAGTTTTTATAAGCTTCTTGTGTTGTTAACACCATTTGATTAATCTTTCTTCTATAAGTGTGTTTAAAGGATTGTAGGTTACTTAGCTTGAAGAGGAAGGCGTTTTTGTTTGACTCTCCTCTCTTTTCAGGCATACCAAGAAGAGCGTAATCCCTCCAAGTCCCACTTGGAAGACTCCATTTCCCAAGTTCAAAGGGCTTACGATTCCTCTTCTTCACTCATCCAAATTTCTAAGTTTTCTTGGTTTACTGGTTACTTTAATAAGTATTAATCAATTTGGTGAAATTAACATAAATCTTAAGCTCAAATATGATTTACATTTATTCATTAGTTCAGATATTATTATAAGAATAAACTTTTCACAGGATCTAGCTATCAACAAGTACTAGTTTAGCATTTAATTTTTTCTAACTTTAAAGTACTTGAAGTTTATGTCAAAATTTTATTGTTTTATTTGATTATTTGATATATTTGAGTCAACATTGCTTGTTTTGCAGCAGAGGTTGATTAAAGAGAGAGGAACTCTAGCTAAATTTTGAAGATCCAGGCCATCCGGAGATCAATTTTCTTACAATTCTTTCTTTGGCTATTTTTCTAAGGCCCTAATAATGTAAAACTTGTGTTTCCTATTCTACAAAGGAACACAAGTATTTCTTCTTCTAAATCATTGTAAAAAAAAATGCAAGTGGGCATCCAAGTGCCCACACCCCATCCCCCCAGGGGATATTTGCATTTTTTTATTTTTATTTTTTATTTTTTTTATTTTCTTAAAGTTTCTTAAGTAAAATTAACCAATCCGTCTATGTTCTCAGTAACGAGAGTATCGGCATTGTGATTTAAAAAATGCATATTTAGTTCTATAACACTTAAAATTTAGAAGGCTCCAGTTCCCATATGCTCTTGTGACCACTGCAAGCCTTTGGCTGGATCGGTGGGACAATTAGAAAGGGATTGAAGTGGCTAGTAATTAGTTGAACATTTCAATCAATCCTTACAAGAGAAAATCCAACACTTTTTTTGATCTTACCAAGATTGTGGGGAAATTCTACAAGTGAAGCAAGAACCACTAGAAAGTGACCGTGGGGCATCGTTAGGCTACACCCTCATTTGGTTTAGTGTTGAACAAAACCCCACGACTCCATCTAGCCCACATGTCACTGTGAGAGCCACTCCTTAGTAAATCAGGACATATTCCTCGTACCCCTTGGGTATATATGGAATACCTTTTCCCCTTAATAATTAGATCATCACCATACTTTAATAAAATTTACCAAGAATAAACCCATTCCTTAATCACTCATTTAATAATTTTAAAAGAAACCAACCGAGACAACTGCAATACTTATCGAGACCTCACTAGCAACCCACATTCATGCAAGCACTCCAATAGCACTGGTCTTTATTATATCATTTTGTTTTTCTGAGCTTTTAAGTTAATTCGTGTGATTGGATGAATGTTGTTTACATATTAGTGATTTAATTATTTATGCATAAGTTATCTCAGTTGTAATATTTTATATCATTTGTATCTCCTAGATTAGTTGTTTTATTTTCATAGATTAAACAACCTTAGTTTATTTTATTGGGGACAACCCCCTTGGCTTCGCTAGGAGAGAGCCTAGACAGAGGAGTCAAGATCAAGTGATAGCACTTGACTCTTGCTTGCCCCCAAGGTCACACCCAGTGGCTTGAAGATTTCTGCCACATGACCCGAGGTGCGAATTAGGCGACAACATTTTGGCGTTGTTGTCGGGTATAAATCTTTCTATTCCCGGAATACGACTTTGAGTTTTCTTTTTTGTTTTTTATGCTTTGTTTGATGAATGTTGTAATTTGAATAATTTTACTCAGATCATCTAGTGACTCCAGTGCATTTAACGTTACCAAGGCATTCAACAAGAAGAAACTCTGAAGGCTTGCTTCAGTTCATCCATGAGCCTGGACAGGTCTATCATAGGAGGAAAAGCAAGCTAGCTTCTCGTAGGATCCTTGAAAATCCTAGATCTGAGTCAATCCTTGACATTCACCTTTTATTTGTTGATCCTCAATCAAGTGATTCACCTACCAACATGGGCGATCTTTTTAAACCCTTGGATTTTTCTGCCATTGTTGGTTATCCTCATCAAATCCCAGATAAAGCCATTGAAAAAGTCCCTTCTTTTTATGGCAATGACGCTATAACTACGAAGTCTCACCTATTGTCTTTTACGCAGTGTTATGCCAAGTGGTGCCATAATGTGAATTTTGGAGATGTAAAGATGAGGCTCTTTGCCTTATCCTTAGAAGTCGATGCTTTTGAATGGTTCACCAATTTGGCTAATAACAGCATCAAAACCTTCGCAAAATTTGAGACAGCTCTCAATGCCAAGTGGGGTGATATGAAAGAAAACCAACACCTGTTGGCTTCCTTGACTGAAACTAAAAAGAAAGAGAATGAAACAATCGAGGAGTTTAATAAAAAATTCAACGATTTGTTTTCAAGACTTCATAGAGATATTAAACCTCCCCATGCATCAATTCTCATCTACTACATAGAAGCTTTTGAAGGTGAGATGAGATATCAACTCAGAGATAAGGAGCCAACAACTCTACATGGTGCTATGGAAACTGCCCAAAAGATAGACAGAAACATGCAAGCATCTGGAAAATCCAATTTGCCTGGTTTTTCTAGAGGCAGTGCTTCCATCCCCAAACTGCATGATTCCAAGGGAAAAGCAGTTGAACCAGAAAGTAAAGATCAGACTAAGGAATCCATCAAGGAGATAACATAATTGATGAAACAAATGATGGTAAATCATACTTCCCAAATGAATGCTATGCAAAATAGATTGATGACCATGGAGAATAATCATGTTGGTCAAAATCAAAGAAGTTTTCAACCAAGGCCAAATCAAGAGTGGAAGAAGAAGTATTCTCCTCAAGAGCAGAGACCTCCTAACCAACTTGAAACTAATAACATGGTTGATGAGGTTCCTCCTTATTGCAGACCCTATGAAGAGTTCCGTGAAGAGTTTACTTGCCCAAAATTTTGTTACATGATGGAACAAGAGCAGATTGAGACAAGTAATTTTGTGGGTTATCTTAGATACCTATTATCACATATATAGTATTTAGGCTACCATATTCTATTTTTCAGATTTCAGTACACTTTTCAGCCAGTTCCTTTACATATGAGATGTTGAGATGAGCATCTATGATGGATTATTATTTGATGATGGACTATAGTACTCTCCCGTGCCATGAATGAGTCTCAAGACACTCAAATTTGAAGATTGATGTAGTCATTTAGCCATTTGTAGAGTAGTCAGTAGTGCCCAGAGTTGCATCAGTAGTTTTCATTGGACAGATGTTGGTTCAGATTGATGGTTTTCATGTACATGACTCAGCGGATATTATCTTGTGTTATGGTTATAATTGCTTTTATATTCATTCTTGTGACATGTCTTAGCATATGGCGGTCATATAAATATGTGGACTTGGATGTATTGATATTATGTATGTATGTCCCTACTTAGATCTGGAATTTCTTGACCCATACTCATTGGTTTTACCCTCCTTAGGGAGAATAGAGGTGATCATTCCCACCATACTTTCGCTTGCTAGTGTTGGTTTCATTGTTCACTATCTCCACCCATCCAATACCTTCCAGTTATGTTTTCAACCCGACCTACTACTTGACTTGTGGCATGGAGGACCTTTCCCCACTAGAGCCTCTGTGTTGGACAAGCTTCCCTGTTTATTTGTGTCTCGGCTCTGAGTTGCCTAGGTTGTGTTAGCTAAACCTGAAGCAAATAGCGCTGCCATCAATACAATGTAATTGGAAATGAAATGAATATCTTATGAGAAAGCCCATTCATGAAAAGTAGTGTTTTTAAGCATACGTGAATGCAATGAAAGCCTAATGAAATTGGCTTTGAAGTATATTGAAATGAATACCTTAAAACATTCATGAAAAGTAGTGCTTTTAAACATACATGAATGCATGAAGCCTCAATAATAAAAATTCGTCTAACAAATGGATCAAGGCTATGGAAAATGGAAAATTGAAGGCCCAAAAAGCAATGGTTCTTAAAAGTTCTATCTAAAGATTGCTGGCCTCACTTGTATTTGATTTGGATTGTGACCATTTGTCAAGGTGAATAAGCACCTCTGAACGTAACTTATCCATTTGTGAGATACTTCCATCCCCTGTGTTATTCCTTGTCCGGCATATGCTAGAGTGAGTATCGCCTTTCCATTTCCAAAGTGTCACAGTGTCATGTGGGTAGTCACCCTTTAGCCTAATAACCATTTGATTTCTAGCCCTCACCCTTCACTATCAAATTGATTACAACTATGAAGTGAGTATGGTCTTGAAAGTCTGGTCTAAGTTATAGTTAATTAATAAAACTCTATATTTGGTTGATAGATCACCAGTGAAATGATTACTGCTTTTGTTATAATTGTTATTTGAATGAGTTGTAGAGCATGTCTTAGCCTTTAAACAATTGCAACAGATGGATGTTAGCCTGAGTTATATTTTTTATCATTTGCAGATTATTATTTTAATTTTTATCTGTCTAGGCATATTGGATATTATTCTTGATTATGCAGAGATCTGTAGGTTGTATGAGTATGCACCTTAGATGGATTTGGACTCCCTGAATCCAATGAGACAGCTTATTTTCAATTCCGGGCAGTTACAGTGGCGATTTGTCTCAGTGTACCATCCAAGTGCAGTTTTGCCATGCTGAATGGCCTGTCAGAGCAGAGAGGTGATTTGTTACCACCCTCTCAGAGAGCCTAGTGGGCTCAGTTTGACAACGTTGGCACTCTAGGAGGCAGTTTGGGCCATATCACGTTTCCCGAGGCAGATTAAAAATAATAAAAATGGCTACTGAAGAATTCGATTTGGGCTATTGAGGCAAGGAAATGGCATGGGATGAGTTTTGATGATGAATGTGATGTCTTCCACTCCTTCTCCAGCAGTTTCAGCACTTGGATGGACCCACATCCATCTCTCCGACATATTTTATTATTTTCTGGAGCATTTGTAGGCTCATGATTTCCTCAGGGAGGCACTATTTTACATTTTAAAAAAATATATTTATTTTATTGTGCCATGGGAACACACTAGGGGAGTTAGTTAACACCCCCTGGACCCACCATGAGCTTTATTTATTTTTTATTGAGTGGGATCCCCTCTCCTAGGGTGATTTGGTCCATTGATATATTATATTATTGTATTGATCCATGTACTTTATGTTGAGCTCATCTCAACCGTTGATTAGAACATTTTGATCTTTTAATCTTAGCCACCCATTTGAAAAGTGGTTATGATTTTGGTTCTCTCATTCCTATTTAAAGGAGAGAGCTTCTCATTGTAAAGAGGTATTTGACTCTGGGATCTGGATAATAGAAAACTATTTTTGTGAAAATTCTTGGATCTCCTTTGCATCTGGTGTTCTTAGATGGTGATTGGAAAGTCTATTGCTTCCTAGCATTTGAGTATTTGTTGTGAGATCTATATTTTTGTGGAAACATTGTCTTGTCTACGGGAGGGCGACTTCAACTTGGGCGTTTTTGCAAGGGTTCCTCAACTCACTTGTCTTGGCTTCGCTTGTATCAGGGGGTTTTCATTAGTATCATTGTGATCTATGATTTCATCTTGTTATTTTTCTGTAGCATTTGTTCTTTTCTCGTGACGCATCAAATCTGATATGGTTGACGTTTATTGTCTAGGAGAGAGGGCGCATTGGCTTCCTTGGGCAAATCGTTTCACATAAAGGCTTCCTTCAAATCTTCTCAAATTAATGGGAACGGCATAGATCATCATCATCAAGGCATCTACAAGGTTTTCTAGGTAAGATTTACAGGTTAGTTCTTCTTTTCTAGATCTCAATCCATTGGCATCTTCATTTTCATGTTAAAACCCTAAATATAAAAAATCAAAAAATATTATAAATCAAACCGCTTGATCTCTCGACAAACCATTTTTGGGTTTTGTAGATCGGGTCAAACCCTAAGTGGGTTTTCAAAAATGTTTTGCTAAAGTGACTCCATTTGGCCCAAATCCCAAGGTACTGTTCTCTAAACCCTAGCGCTACCCTTCATGTTGCCTCCTTCTCTTGCTATTTGATCTTTCCCTTGTGGCTCGGGTGCTTTGATACTGTAACACCTTCTTTCGTGTAATGTCCTCTTCCTTTTAGGCCCTGAGGCCCATACCGCTAACCTATGTGATTCCTGTGGGTTCGAGCGGTTACTGATAACTAGGGAATCAGATCAGGACTGATGCCATCCATAGAAGATCTACGGCATCCTCACTTGGTCAAGAAGGGCCACCTGGGCCAAAGGCCACCTTCATGCATGACCATGCTCTTTTCCATGCTCCATGCATGACTATGCTCTTTGCATGCAAGTCAACGGCAAATTAGAAGATAAAGTGACCTAATTAGGTCAAAGATTAGGTTTTGCGCAGTTGAATTTTATAAATAGAAGGTAAAGCAAGAGGAGACCTCACTTTTGATTATTATTATTTTGGGAGCTCTTGGATAGCAGCACAGCAGCTGGGGTTGGAGACGGAGTCTTCAGCTAACAGGATTTCGGCAGTGAAACATCTGTCCTAGTCTTATTCCGGGTAAGCCATACAGGTTCACCACTTGTTCTTCATTCATTCATCAGTTATCTAGTACATGGTATAGATCGTTGCAGGGACACGGGTGCAACCGTAAGAAGGGGTTTTCAGCCAGAAAGCCCTAATCAGCTGTTGGGCCTTCAGATCTCAGTTTCCTTCCAAAACTCAGGCATCATTCTCACCAGCAGCTTCATACTCCGGTACCCAGTGACTATCAGCTCCATCTGAGCTCATCCGAAGGAGTTATCAGCATTTCCAGACCACCAGGGACGTGAGTAGCTGCCTCAGAGAACCAAGTCGCTATCATACTTAGAGGGTTCAGAACTGCAGTATTTTCCAGCCAATCTCTCCGGCACAGCATGGCTATCAGCCCTGCAAATCGGCAGATCCATCGGGCCCCTCCTTCCTTGAGGGCGTCACCTTTTTCTCTGCTTGGGCGTCTTATTGCTGGAGCATTCACGGAGACGGGAGAGATGAGTTTTTCTCCGATCCAGATCTCAGTACTTGCAGACTTTATCTGCAGCAGTTCAGCCAGTTATCGGTGGTAAGTGTGTATCCTATCTCACAAACCCTAACCCTAATTTTTCCTATACAATAGGGATTTTTGCCTGGCAGTTTGCAAGCCCAGTTGTATCCGCATAATTGTTTAGAAATAGAAAATATCGGGATTTGGGATATTACAGTGGTATCAGAGCTATTTTCTTGGCCAGCTGTGGGCTTAAGAGATGAAAAGTAGATGAATACAGAAGGGGATCCTTTTGTAACCTATAGGAGGAGGA
This sequence comes from Pseudotsuga menziesii, assembly GCA_001517045.1. Lineage (NCBI taxonomy): Eukaryota > Viridiplantae > Streptophyta > Pinopsida > Pinales > Pinaceae > Pseudotsuga > Pseudotsuga menziesii. The sequence goes on along the minus strand of LPNX011154491.1, from coordinate 40,658 downwards.
AGAGTAGGTATACAGGAGACTTTGAAGATATCCAGCTTGAGGATACCAATTCCGACATGGAACAGACAGGTATTCATGCGGATAGGGGAAAAGGAACGGGAGATGAGGAGGATCGGATGGACTTTCGCAACTTGATCTCTGCATTGCAAGACTTAGCGAAAGGACAAAAAGAAGTCCTCAATGCAATCAGTAGACTGTCAGCGAAACCAGAACCAGGTATCAGCAGTACACCCCCTTCACCAGTAGAGCGGGGATCTTCCAGCGGCAGTGGAAAGATGGTGTACACCAACATCCAGAACACTCCCCACATATACAGCAGACCTACTATCAGGCCTACCATGCCTCACTTCTTGGCAGATACAGTAGGCGGCCCGGTCATGCAAGTAGAGCCCAGCGAGCCTTATGGGGCTTATTTGCAAGAGTACACAGAGTTAGGAGATGAGTTTCATGCTGCTATGTCTTTCTCCGACTTCTGCAACATGAAGAGCAGGAACAGGCCCAGGAATTTCAACAAGGGTTTCAATCACAACTATGAGCTGCAGAAAACCTTGGGTAGGTTGACCATCCCAAACTTTGATGGGACTCGCGGAGGATCAGCGAGAACATGGGTCCAAAAGTTGGATACCTATTTCCAGCTCAACCCCATGACAGAGACAGACGCCATTAAGTTAGCTACACTTCACTTGGACGGAGAGGCTCACGAATGGTGGTACCACGAACTGGTGACATTGGGTCACAACACCATACATTCTTACAGTGAGTTCACTCAGAGACTCATGGAGAGGTTCGACAGGAAAGATCCAGAGATCCATTTCAGGGAGTTGGCTCAACTCAAGCAGACTGGTAGCCCAGAATCATTCATTTCAGAGTTCCAAAG
>LPNX011154491.1:14469-31968 GCA_001517045.1 Pseudotsuga menziesii | reverse complement strand
CGCGCTGCAAAACAGGGGACGCGCCCCCTTGTGCGTTTCCGAGAGTTTCCTAATTTTGGGGACGCTGGGAAACGTTTCCCCAGAAGCCCCCGAGCCCCCGGGGCGCAAGGAGCGAGGGGGGCGCGTCCCCGACCCTAGGGGGCGAGTCCCCGTGGAACACTGGTTTTTACCCTCCCTGCATTGGTCACGTTTCCCAAGGTAGTGGATATTGTCATCTTTTGCTAGTACCTTAATCTCGGATCTAGTAATAAGCTTATAGGTCACTTGTATTTTGAACTTGGATCAAATTTCATATCTCATAAACCCCTGATCCAAGCCCTAATTCACCTTGTGACTTCATCCATACATCTAGGGTTTACTCCACCTTACACCTTACGTACTTCAACTCCTTTTGATTTGATCTGGTGTTTTGGTTTGATCTCTCTTGTCGGGAGTAGATCCGGGTCTCCCCCCTTGTTGTCTTGGGCTAAGAGAACATCAAGTAAAGATTGCCTCGATTGGCGTGACAACCATCCATTTAGGAGTCGAGGCCATCTTGGTTCCACCTCTTTAGTTGCTTATCCTTCTACCGTCCATCCTGGATCCACCTCATAGAGGCAACTACAAGTTTGGTGATAACAATACCCTGACTATATAAACAATGTCAGGAATGTCCATCCTATCTCAAAAGAAAAATGGAAACAAGAAAGGGAATACAATCAGGAGAAGGATAATGCGACAAAGATTTTTTGGTGAAAAACCTACTCCTGAGCAGATCATTGAAAAGTATAAAGGCATGGTCTATCAAAGAAGAAGGAATGGCGTCCTAACCAAATCAGATCAACACATACCAAAGGTAGAAATTTCTCCCCATGTAGATCTGAATATTGATTTGGGTAATTGGTTGTCTAGTGCTAAAATTTCGGTCCCAGTAATTGAGATCCTGAAAATTCCTAGTCAAAGAGATATTTTCATGAAAACCTTAGAGGAACCTAAGAAGAAAAATGTTGAAAAACCTAAAGAAACAATTACTGAAAAGACTAAGGAAAACGTAGCCAACAAAACAAGAGAAACAGCTATGAACAAGCCTGTTGAAAGTCCTACTAAGAAACAAAACACCTTCAATGAAGATACTCCTATTGTTTTACATAGTAGAGATCCTAACAAAGAAGACCATCCTGCCTTCTACATTTTGTTGCTTGCAAATGATAGTTATTACACAATTGTATGCTTGATTCGGGTGCTTCCTCTAACATCATGACTAAGAAAGTTATGGAGAAAATGGGTCTAAGGATAACAAGATCGTATCAAAACGTATGTGCCATGGACTCTGTTATCCACTAATTTTTCACTTGGAGAATTTTTCGGTGAGCCGCCAGAGCATTGAACAAGTACACTTGTTCGTGATCAAAATTCAGAAATCTGCCAGCCTTTTCCTAGGAGTCTGTTCGGAATTTTTTGTAAATACATGTTCATACCATAGTTACATCTATCATGTAGGCGAATATATCGCCGAGGGTCTAGAATATAACTTATCGGCAGCAACGACAAAAATATCGAAAAATATCGTCAAATGTCGTAAAGCATAAAAAAAAACAAAAATAACCATTTTTTTCAATGTTTTTAACATCTAAAGCAACAACAACATCAAATAAACACATTGCTACATAAATATGAAAATACAACTAATATATAAGATGCATAAGATGCCAAATGGTGGATCATGATCACATATCGACTATAAACTGAAAATACTGAAATATGTTCCTGATGGAGTGATAGAAAATCACATCAAATGATCAAAACAAATGTCTCTCAAGAGATGAATCATCATGACTCACAAGGCATCTAGATACTACATAATACAATGATAAATAGTAGGAATCATCAATCCCCTCTACCCCTTTTATAGGCAAGGGGCACCACTCTTCCTCTAGAAGCAATAGGGGGTCCTATAGGTGCTTTGGAAGAGTTAGGCATCAAATTGGAAGCTCCAACTACTCAAGCTAGGGTGGAAGGCCCAACTACTCTACAATTTCGATGAAACTTCCCATATTTAATGAGTGAAGGGTACATTTTTATTAAGGTCATGATAAAAGATTTCAACAGTCAATGCCACCAACATCAAGGTACAGAGAGGGCTTGATGTGATTGATTAAATACCGATCCCATACCCTCATACTTGATAAAATCCGGTGGAATTGTTGAAATCTTGAAATCCTGAAAACTATTAAGTCTATTGAATTCTAAATGGGATCTACAATTCTACTTTTTGCATATGAACTCGGATGAGGTTGGAACCACTCTCAAACATCCTAAAACAACTAATAGTAATGTTAAAAATTTAATTAAAGGATAGAAAATGAAAGTTAAGGAGAATGTCACTTTTACTTTAAGAATTTAATATTACCATTTTTACTTTAAGAATTTAATATATTTTGTCTTAATAACAGTGCCAAAAACTTAACCCATGGATTTATTTCTCAAATTCCATGCAAATTTTTTTAGCAGGGCGATATTTTCCAAAATATCCCAATATATCGCGACACATTGAATATATCGCTATACATTCAAAATGTCGAAAATGTCGTGATTTTTTAGTGGTGATATATCGCCAAGGGGAATGACTTGTGATATATCGCCAATATATGTAACTATGGTTCATACCCCCTTGGGGAGATTGTAAAAAATGTCCTGACTCCAAGCATTTAATTTTTTATAAAAGGCTTGGCTTCCCGGACTTGGGCATCAAGCCGACTAGCCCAAAGTATTTTTTCCCTTGGTTATTATTGGTTGTTGAACAAACGACCAATAATTTCTGAGTTTTTCACTCGCTCCTCCAAAGCTGGGGTAGTTGTCTTGATGTTTCATCCTTGGGAGGTTATTAGAGCCTTCGTGTCAATGTTTTTCATCATGCTAGGCATTTCGATTGAGTCGTATGAACATGTACTAGGTCCCCCTAGAGTTTCGTTTGATTCCAAGAAAATAATTTTTTCTGTTTTTTAAGCCATTTTTTAAAAGTTTAATTGGAAAAATTCAAAATATAAAAAAAAAGTAATCCGAAGTCTGTTTTCGGCATGGTTGGGCTCATTTTCAAGCCCGGAGCAGCATCTTTATCCCAGGAGCCACTTTCACCATCAGTCGAGCAGCCAGAGCATCCCGTGAGGCAGTATTTGGCTAAAAGAGCTTCAGAATGGCATTTTAATGCTAAAATTGGACATTTTTGCACTAAAGTCTAAATTTAGAAAAGTCAAAACCAAAGTCAAAATTGATTATTTTAAATGGTGGAGATGACATGGCATAGTCATGTGCTTCTTCTTTTAAGTGCATGCCATATAAAACTTTGGATAAAGAAATGGTCACGATTTAATTTCAAGGGAAGGATCACGTATGGTGAAAGGAGCTCACACTAGCATGAAGCGTGAGGGTGATGTGTGAGATTGGGTGGACCCTCTCCACTTAAAACATTAATTTTAAACCTTGGTTTATAAATTATAATTCCAATTCATGTGAATGGTTTCAAGTAAGGAGGCTACGAATTATGAAGCGTGAGGGCGACGTGAATATGAAAACACCAACGCTAGCATGAGAGGTTCGGGTGTGAGTGGGAATATGTGTACCCCTCTACATTTTAAGTGAATTATAAAGGCAAGCCATGGTGACCTCATCACATAGTGCGATCCCATATATTCATGCACCTCGATCCTAAGTCTCGTACCTCTCATATCAAGGCATCGGCGCGGATTTGATTGGCGTGATTGGGATGGACCTGATTGACGTTTGGAGCTTTGAACTGGCGGTTGAGGTTGGCGAATTGATTGAAGGGTGAGCCAAGTCAGATCCGAATCTTTTTGCTTTGGCATGATTGCCTTCAAGGTTGGTCACAGTCGTGTATACACTTGGCATCTCCATCCTTGATAGGTTGGATGCCGATTTGATTGGGTTGTGATGGGGAGTTCGGGACTGTCTATTGTGTTTGGCTCCTTGCATGCTGAATCTGTTTGGTTTTAAGGCTTGGCATTTTGTATAAATAAAAGCTCTTTGAGCTCTATTTGGGATGGAGATTTTGGGCATGAACACTCTGCCAAAATTATTGTAATATTTGTTTGAAGTTGGAATAAAATTGTGACTTTGGAGGTCCATGCATGAGTTCTTGGAGTTGTGTATTCACATTCTCTTTGGTCATATCTCTCTCACCTTCATTTTTCAATTATTAAATCATTCTTCATTATATACTCTAGAAGGGCTAACAATCTAGTTTATGAGTATTTTCTTCGGATTTGATATTGTTTGTAAGGGTTTTGCAGGGATCATTAGGGGTGAAGAACAAGCTTCAGATCAAGCTCTTCTTCATGAACCAGTGGTTTTTTCCATCTAACTCCTTCATCTTGCAGGTCTTTCTAAGCACTTCCCAATCCAAGAAAGAGACATAGCAGTCAGAGCTTCTCCTTCCCTCCATCAACAAAGTTTCAAAAAACACATTTGGTTACCTGGATCTACGAACTTCCCTCTTCCAGTTCTCTTGTTTGCTCCTTGATCTTCTCGATTTCTTGCTTGCTATCCTCTTATTTCTTGCCTTGTTTGGCTTGTCCTCCTCTTCTTTGTTCGCTGCCCCGTTTTACAGTCCTCTTCCTTACTGTTCGCTGCCCCATTTTTACTATTTGTTTGCCTTTCTTTTCACCTTTTTCTCTGCCTTATTTTTCATTTTTGTTGCAGCCAACTATCCTTTTTGTTGGTTGCCCTCTTTCGTCATTGTTTTCAGCCTCTTCCTTCACTTTTTTGCAGCATTCTTTCCTGTTGTTCGCTCCCCCTTTTTTCCTCTTTTCCTCATTCATTTCAGCCTTCTTCTTGCTCCCTTTTTGCTCCATTATACCATCTCTTCTTTCCCACATTACATGTAATTTTTTGCATTTAGTTTCATTTTCGAAAAAAGATTAAAGAAAAAATTGGAAGTTCAAAACCGAAGTCAAGAGCACTCTCTGTTGGAGAGCATTCCCACTGCATTATCCTTGCATCAAGCATATAGATTAATTAAAGTCTCTTGAACTTCTGTCATAAGACAAAGTCAACAGCACTCTCTATCGGAGAGTTGAACTGTGTGCTCATAATAATAAAATCATTCCAACTCACATTTCCCCACTTAAAATTTACTTCGTTGCTATCCCTCACCTAGTATGCTCTGCCGACCCTGAAAAGTTGGACTCGTACTCAGAACGATAATCGGATTTGTTAATCTTGCAAGTGATAACATAATAAAATCTTCACCCCCACAACCAACGCACCGGCATTGTCAAAACATTCGAGTTGTTCTCAGTAAGCGTGCCGAAACCCCTCGTTGTCTAAGTTTCTCGGCTTGCTGGTTAATTTCTCAGAACACCTAGCCCGAGATACTCGACGTGCCAAAAGGTCTTGAACGGAATGATTTAGAATACTTTTCCGGTTGGACTTTGATACCTTGTTCTCTCAAGCCATAATAATCCAAGATCACTAAAACTTGATCAAATTTACAAAGAGTATTTGCAAACGATCGCACAAACACTGAACTCTTGTACCAAGCATCCCAGCACTACAATATTTTACTCCATGCCCATTGGATAAGACACTGGTCTGTTATTATTGTATTTTCATATCTCAAGTGTATTGTTCAATATCTTATCATTATGGATGCTTTTGTTTAATTCAATCAGTGTTGTGTTTCATTTAAATATCGTAGGCATATCTTTGTAATTTTTTTGAAGTTAAAACTACGATCTTCTGATCAGAAAACTCCTAAACAACACCCATCGGCATCCGCAACCACCAAAAAACATTTAAAACATTGAGCCAGAGAAACTCTTTGTTAGGGACTACCCCCCTTGGCTTCGTTAGGAGTTAGCCTAAACAAAGGAGCTAGGAGTAGTTGACAGTACCTGGCTTTGTGCTTGTCCCCAAGGCCACACCTCTCCCAGTTTATCAAGTGAGGAGACAGCTTTTATTAGATTTCTATTGCTGATGTGCATTCGGCGGACAACATCTTTTGGCGCCGTCGCCGGGGACAAATCTTTTTGTTCCTGGACGACCTTTTTATCTTTTAGTTTTTTACCTTTTTGCCCTTTTTTGGTAGATTTGTAGTCCAATCACTCTTAGAAATTAGACTTGAATCCACCTGGTGACTCCACTGTCAGTAAACACCTCAAGGTCTTCAACTAGAAGAAACTCTGAAGGTTTGCTCAATTTCATCCCTGAGCCTAAAAAGGTTTAGAGGAGGAAACTAAACAAACTAGCTTCTCGTAGGATCCTTGAAGATCTTGGATCTCGGTCTGTTTCAAACATCCATCTTTTATTTCAAGAAAACTTAGAAAATTTTGAAAATAATAATTGTTTCCTTTCCACGATGGATGAGTTTGTTACTTAACTCAACTTCACTCAGATAGCAGGTCAACCCCATGACGTTCCTGAGAAGGCTTTTGATAAACTCATGACTTTTAATGGCACTAATGCCTCTACCTCTGCTGAGCAATATATCAGAAACTTTTCCAGACACTGTGGTTCCTATGTTAGGGGTACTGACAAACATGAAGATGTTTACATGACCCTTTTTGCTCTATCTTTGGATGGTAAAGCTAGAAACTGGTATGACAACTTGCTGAACAACTCTTCCACTACCATAGCAGCCTTCAAGGCTGATTTCCTCGGAAAATTTGGCAACAACAAGGAACCTAGACATCTAGTGGCAGCCTTGACTAGTATGAAGAAATCTGATACGGAAACCATGGATGAATTCAACGATAGGTTCACAGAGTTATCAAATTCCATCCTTGCTACTTATGCTCCTCATGCAGCTTCCATTTTGGATTTTTACATAGAAGCATTAAGTGGCAAAATCTAGTATTAGATAAGAGACAAAGAGCCCACCACATTGCTTGAAGCTCAAGGTTTGGCTATCAAAATTGATAAAAACATGCAATCTTCAGTTAAGTTTTGTCATTCCTTTGAATAAAGCAACTTTTGGATCATGGGCTCTTTTTCATAAAACTTGTGCTACTGAGGTTTTTTTTTGTCAAGTTGAGATGTTTTTACAGGATGTGGAAACCAAAGATTCTGGTGTTCTCGTATGCTCCCCTTGCATAAGAAACTAGATCGAGCACACGTCCCGCAATTGGAGCCAGATGTTATCCACTAATTTTGCACTTAGTGGATTTTTCGGTGAGCCCCCAGAGCATTGAAAAAGTACACTTGTTCGTGATCAGAATTCAGACGTCTGCCAGCCTTTTCCTGGAGTCTGTTCGGAAGTTATTGTAAATACATGTTCATACCCCCTCGGAGAGATTGTAAAAAATGTCCTAGCATTTAATTTTTTATAAAAGACTCGGCTTCCCGGACTTGGGCATCAAGCTCACTAGCCCAGAGTGTTTTTTCCCTCGATTATTATTGGCTGTTGAACAAACGACCAATAATTTCTGAGTTTTTCACTCGCTCCTCCAAAGTTGGGGTAGTTGTCTTGATGTTTCGGCCTTGGGAGGTTATTAAAGCCTTTGTGTCAATGTTTTTCATCATGCTAGGCATTTTGATTGAGTCGTATAAACATGTACTAGGTCCCCCTAGAGTTTCGTTTGATTCCGAGAAAAATAAAATTTTCTGTTTTTTAAGCCATCTTTTAATGGTTTCATTGGAAAAATTCAAAATGTAAAAAAATAGTAAAATCCAGAGTCTGTTTTCGGCATGGTTGGGCTCAATTTCAAGCCTGGAGCAGAATCTTTACCCCAAGGGCCACTTTCACCATCAGTCGAGCAACCAGAGCATCCCGTGAGGCAGTATTTGGCTAAAAGAGCTTCAGAATGGCATTTTAATGCTAAAATTGGACATTTTTGCACTAAAGTCCAAATTTAGAAAAGTCAAAACCAAAGTCAAAATTAATTTTTTTAAATGGTGGAGATGACATGGCATAGTCATGCGTTTCTTCTTTTAAGTGCATGGCATATAAAACTTTGGATAAAGGAATGGTCGCGATTTAATTTCCAGGGAAGGATCACGTATGGTGAAAGGAGCTCACACTAGCATGAAGTGTGAGGGTGATGTGTGAGATTGGGTGGACCCTCTCCACTTAAAACATTAATTTTAAACCTTGGTCTATAAATTATAATTCCAATTTATGTGAATGGTTTCAAGTAAGGAGGCTACGAATTATGAAGCGTGAGGGTGACGTGAATATGAAAACACCCACGCTAGCATTAGAGGTTCGAGTGTGAGTGGGAAGATGTGGACCCCTCTACGTTTTAAGTGAATTATAAAGGCAAGCCATGGTGACCTCATCACATAGTGCGATCCCATATATTCATGCACCTATATCCTAAGTCTCGCACCTCTCTCATATCACGGCATCCGCATGAACTCGATTGGCGTGATTGGGATGGACCTGATTGATGTTTGGAGCTTTGAACTGGCGGTTGAGGTTGGCGACTTGATTGAAGGGTGAGCCAAGTTGGATCCGAATCTTTTTGCTTTGGCGTGATTGTCTTCAAGGTTGGTCACAGTCGTGTATACACTTGGCATCTCCATCCTTGATAGGTTGGATGCCGATTTGATTGGGTTGTGATGGGGAGTTCGGGTCTGTCTATTGTGTTTGGCTCCTTGCATGCCGAGTCTGTTTGGTTTTTAGGCTTGGCATTTTGTATAAATAGAGGCTCTTTGAGCTCTATTTGGGATGGAGATTTTGGGCATGAACACTATGCCAAAATTATTGTAATATTTATTTGAAGTTGGAATAAAGTTGTGACTTTGGAGGCCCATGCATGAGTTCTTGGAGTTGTGGATTCAAATTGTCTTTGGTCATATCTCTCTCACCTTGTTTTTTCAATTATTAAATCATTCTTCATTATATACTCTAGAAGGGCTAACAATCTAGTTTATGAGTATTTTGTTCGGATTTGATATTGTTTGTAAGGTTTTTGCAAGGATCATTAGAGGTGAAGAACAAGCTTGAGATCAAGCTCTTCTTCATGAACCAATGGTTTTTTCCATCTAACTCCTTCATCTTGCAAGTCTTTCTAAGCACTTCTCAATCCAAGAAAGAGACATAGCTATCAGAGCTTCTCCTTCCCTCCATCAACAAAGTTTCAAAAAACACATTTGGTTACCTGGATCTACGAACTTCCCTCTTCCAGTTCTCTTGTTTGCTCCTTGATCTTCTCGATTTCTTGCTTGCTAGCCTCTTTTTTCTTGCCTTGTTTGGCTTGTCCTCCTCTTCTCTGTTCACTGCCCCGTTTTTCAGTCCTCTTCCTTATTGTACGCTGCCCCATTTTTACTGTTTGTTTGCCTCTCTTTTCACCTTTTTCGCTGCCCTATTTTTCACTTTTGTTGCAGCCAACTATCCTTTTTGTTGGCTGCCCTCTTTCGTCGTTGTTTTCAGCCTCTTCCTTCACTTTTTTGCAGCATTCTTTACTGCTGTTCACTCCCTCTTTTTTTCCTCTTTTCCTCATTCATTTCAGCCTTCTTCTTGCTCCCTTTTTGCTCCATTATACCATCTCTTCTTTCCCACTTTGCATGTAATTTTTTGCATTTAGTTTTATTTTCGAAAAATATATTAAAGAAAAAATTGGAAGTTCAAAACATGCATCTAGAAGTTGATTTGGCATATAGACTAGTTTGCTCCCTTGCATATAGATCTCAATTTTCAAAGTCTAGAACTTGCATTAGGTTAGCTAGTTGCAATTTATTTCTTTGATTTGATTGACAATAACGGGTCTATGAGCTTTGTTGTGCCTTAGGTGATCAAAGAAGAAATCTATAAAGGACAAGAAGCAAGAAAACTTGAAGGAGAAACCAAGAAGAGGTTGTGAACCATCACTCTCCTTTTCGAAAAGCCATTAAAGCTTCTTCTATTTTAACCTTTCAAGTTTTTTTTTTAAAGGTTGAAAATCCAAAAGATTGTAACAGTTTAATAAAAGTTTCGTGAGTGGGGTCTTTAATCCCCCACACCCGCCTTCCCCCATTTGGGGAAGTCTTGCATTGTCCTTTGAGTGGTTTGCTTCTTCTTAGCTTAGTTTATTTCTGCTAGTAGCTTAGTTTCATTTTGCTATGTTATTGTTTCGTTGTTTTACAATTTGTTGAGCTATCATGTAGTTTCAATTTACAAGTTGATTGTTTTATAAAAAAAACCAAAGTCTCTTGAACTTGCAATAACCCAAGTCAAGAGCACTCTCTGTCGAAGAGCATTCCCACTGGATTATCCTTACATCAAGCATATAGATTAATTAAAGTCTCTTGAACTTCTGTCATAAAACAAAGTCAACAGCACTTTCTGTCGGAGAGTTGAACTGTGTGCTCATAATAATAAAATCATTCCAACTCACATTTCCCCACTTAAAATTTACTTCGTTGCTATCCCTCACCTAGTATGCTCTGCTGACCCTAAAAAGTTGGACTCGTACTCAGAACAATGATCGGATTTGTTATTCTTGCAAGCGAAAACATAATAAAATCATCACCCCCACAACCAATGCACCGGCGTTGTCAAAACATTCGAGTTGTTCTCAGTAAGGGCGCCGGAACCCCCCGTTGTCTAAGTTTCCCAGCTTGCTTGTTAATTTCTTCGAACACCTAGCCCGAGATACTGGACTGGCCAACGTGTCTCGAACGGAACGACTTAGAATACTTTTCTGGTTGGACTTTGATACCTTGTTCTCTCAAGCCATAATAATCCAAGAACACTAAAACTTGATAAAATTTACAAAGAGTATTTGCAAACGATCGCACAAACACTGAACTCTTGTATCAAGCATCCCAGCACTACAATTTTTTACTCCATGCCCATTGGATAAGACACTAGTCTGTTATTATTGTATTTTCATATCTCAAGTGTTTTGTTCAATATCTTATCATTATGGATGCTTTTGTTTAATTCAATCAGTGTTGTGTTTCATTTAAATATCGCAAGCATATCTTTGTAATTTTTTAAAGTTAAAGTTGTGATCTTCCTATCAGAAAACTCCTAAACAACGCCCATCGGCATCCGCAACCACCAAAAAACATTTAAAACATTGAGCCATAGAAACTCTTTGTTAGGGACTACCCCCCTTGGCTTCGTTAGGAGTTAGCCTAAATGGAGGAGCTAGGAGTAGGTGACAGTACCTGGCTCTGTGCTTGCCCCCAAGGCCACACCTCTCCCACTTTCTCAAGTGAGGAGACAGCTTTTATTAGATTTCTGTTGTTGGTGTGCATTCGGCGGACAACAGACTCGAGGGAAATTGACGTTGTGGGTATAATTTTGAATTTTCAAATCAAGTTAGTTGCCTACCCAGACATTGGTGTGACCATGGACATTGTAGTCAAAGATGTACTTGATATATGGGGAATGTTTCTATCAAGGAAGTGGGTTGCTTCCCTTGGCGGATCTATCCAAATGGATTGGATCTATGCCATGATTCCAGCTTCCGAAGATGCACATGTCAAACTGTATAGGGAAAAGGAAAGGATGTATCATGTCGAAGATCCTGATGAACTAGATAATGAGTACCTCTGCAAGATAGATAGCCTAGGAAACCATGCCATCTATGCAAACTACCTTATACCTATCAGAGAGAAAGCCAATAATGAAGAAGCTTATGAACTATGGAGAATGAGTTTTGATGGAGCTTTTTCCAAGTTAGGAAAAGGGGTTGGTATTGTCTTAACTTCACCCTCAAATAAGAAGTTTAACTTTGCTTATAGACTTGAATTTGATGCATCTAATAATGTGGATGAGTATGAAACACTTCTACTAGGTCTTGAGATTGCAAAGGACATGGGCATTAAGGTGTTAAGTATCAAGGGTGATTCAAACTTGATTGTTTCCCAAGTCAAGAAATTATTTGCATGTAAGTGTGGAAGACTAAAAATGTATAGGAATGTTGTATGGGACACCATGGAATATTTCAGTGCTTTAGACCTCATGGCAGTGCCTCGTTTAGAAAACAATGAGACAGACAAACTAACAGTAGAAGTTTCCACTTTAGAATTCACTGAAGAATTGATAAAGGGAAATGGGAAATTTGAAATAAATTTTAGGCCCTCTATCCCAGAAATCTAAATCATTGGCAAGTGTTTAAAGATGACAAGCATATTATAAACTTCATCAATAATATGAAAGAGTTTTCAGACTTTCAGGTCAGTTTTTAGGAGGAAGAATCCTACAAAGGGGAAGATGAAAAGCCTAGTAATCTCGTCCCCAAGAACGTGGTAGAAAGGGAAAGAGATTTTGACAGGCAGGATAGGTGTAAAAAGAAAGAAACTAGGAAACTAGAGGATTACATAGAAATAAACATTGGCACCAAAGAAGAGCCAAGAAAAATAAAAATTGGAAAAGGAACTTCTGAAAAAGAGAGAAAGAACTTGGTAGAGTTGGTGAAAGAGTTTATAGATGTGTTTGCTTTACATATGATGATATAAAAGCTTATCGAGACGATGTATTTCAACACACAATTCCTTTGAATCCAGATTCCAAGCCCTTTCGACAAAAGCTCAGAAGAATAAACCCCAAGTTAGCTCATATGGTCCAACAAGAGTTACAGAAAATGTTGGTAGCAGGTATCATTGCTCCAACAAGGCATTCATCATGGTGCTCTAACTTGGTTGTGGTTAGAAAAAAGAATGGACAGCTGAAGATATGCATTGATTTCCAAAATTTGAATATATCTTGCATAAAAGATAACTACCCCTTGCTAGATATGGAAACACTATTGCAAAGGGTAACAGGGTCAAGTATGATGTCTATGCTTGACAGATTCTCTGGGTATAACTGTAATAACCCAAAAATTCATAAAAATTTAAAAATTTTCATGTAACATAAAATGTTCAAAGATGTCACTGCCTAAGAACCAATAACTGCCAGTGGTTACTCAAACAGTAGTATTTAGAATTGAGCATTGTAATTCTTTAGTTCTAGATAATTTATTTGTTTATTTTTGAAGTACTATGTTACGGATGTTAAATTCAGCAGTTTATGTTTTAAAAAGGACAGGAAAGAAAACTACATCTAAACCTGAAACTAAGTGTGTTTTTACTATCTTCTGACAAGTAGGAAAGAACCTTTGTTGAGATCGAGGCTTACTTAGCTTACAGCTAACGCAGTGAAGTGATGCTTCTTTTACAGGTTCTATACAAGTAAGCAGTTTTGTTACCACTAATTCCAAATCGAGAATATCACTCAACTAGCATATGATAAACTGCTAGTTAAATTGTTTGTTTTGTAGCTTGACCCCGTAAAAGGTATTGTTGATATTTTTATTGTTAGAAACCTGCATAAATGTTTGTAAAACACTATTGTAATAGATTGGGTTTAGTTCAGTTATGCTTACTGCCACAGTACTTGTTCAATTAACCTTCCTCTTTGTGTTTTCAGTTATAGACTTGTATTTAATTTTAGATGGTGCATCTTATGGACAGATCTACTTCTGCCATTAAGAGCACAGTAACCTAAGAAGTCTATAAACTAAAAGATATGTTAAACATACTTGTGACCAAAACTACATATTTATCGTTAGTGTTTGGTATAAAGTACTGTTTATATTTATTCAAGTTCTTTCCAAAACTTTAATTATTCTATTCTAATGATTCTCCTTAATCAAGTATTTGTATTTAATTTTCTTGTATATGAAATCTCATTTTATATGAGTTTTTGTTTACAATGCATATATTTGTAATTTTAAATCCATGATTAGACTAAATCCTAGCTCAAGGATCTCTATGGTTAAGTATTTCTATATAATGTTGATTCATCCTCCATTGTTTGTATCTTACTAATACCAATAATAAACATTATTTAAAATGAAGAGAACATAGATATGCAAAAGTTAAAGTTTAAAGTTATGTATAAGACCCTAGTCTCTCGGGATTACTTCAATATAGATTACCAGTATGCAATGACCAAAGAAAAAGGTCTCATCAAGTGAGAGACCAAACCCCAAGCATAAGAGCTAAGACACCAAAGACATCAGTCCTCCTCCTTCTTTATCTCTCCTTCTTTCTTTCTCTTGCGCAACACAAGTGTGTGAGTGTGTATAAACGAGGGAGGGTGCCTCCCTATTTATACTAAACTTCCCAACTGACATTTTACCTAATTGGCAGGGACAACCTAACTAGGTACACTTCACAATAATAATTATAATCATCTTTTCTGGGAGTTATTGACCCAACTTACAACTGAGGGTTTACCTCATGACATTTACATGACCTTTTACATAAGTAACATCTCCCGAAGGAGGAATAATAATAATGTGAAGTACAAGTAGATAATTCTTCGAAGCTACATTATTTCAAGTTTCAACACTCCCCCTTAACAAGAAGGGTATTATACTAACCCCAACAACCACTGGTGTGGCTCAACACAAGATCATCGGAAGGAGAGAGAAAGGAGGGCCACCTAATCTAGGGTTAAGATACATTTACAAAATCTAGGGCCACCATTTAATGCACTCAAATTTAAAAATGATTTCACTTTAATTATTAAATAAACACGTAAGTGAGACCTATTCTATAAAGTATGAAACATCACTTTATTTATATAACATTCACTTATTACATAAATATACAAGGACAAACTCTAAGTCCTCCTCATCACACCACACCAAAAATATGAATGAGGACCTTCAAAGTTAACTTTCAACAACCATATGACAAACCGAACAGAAAAATGGATCCGAAGACATAGGAGAATGGTAATGGTGACTATTCATACCCTTTTGTCTATCATAGTTCTTTGGGAGCACCATCCTCATCACCATCTCATCATAAAATAATATGATCAGAATAATAAAATCAATAATAATCACTGAAAATCAAAATTGTGGCCATCTGCTGAAAACTGAGTCTGCAGTATGTGTGTTAGGCATGTCTGGAACAAATATAACCAAGGTAGTCACTACCTTGGGAAACATGTTTGACTTGGTCAACTGGGTTGACAAGGTCAAAATAATCCATCTGAAGGTGAGATGAAAATATCAGTGTTAACAACATCAGCCGAGAAATCGCCAATGTCCGAGAAATCGCGAGCTTTTCAGCTCGGCGATTTTTTCTCAAAAAATCGCCGAAAAAATCAAGCCGATTTTTTCCCGAGATTTTCCCGATTTTTTTCCGATTTATCCCGAGATATTGCCGATTTTTTTCCGATTTATCCTGAGATATTGCCGATTTTTTCGAGGTGATCTTTTCCAGTGATTTTCCCGATTTTTTTCTCGATTTTTTCCCGATTTATCCCGAGATATTGCCGATTTTTTCTAAAGGTGAAATTGAATATTTTTGTATTTTTTTAAGTTTGTCGATTTATTGCCGATGTTTGCCGATATATTGCCGAGATATCCCGAAACGATGTTTCCTGGACCCTGTCAATTTTTTCGCCGCGCCGATGTTTGCAGCACTGGAAAATATGGATAAGGTAGAAAAACTGAGTTTTACTGCTTGTTGGTTTAAATGAACATTTTGTGTTTTTCACTTCAGCCGGTTTTGCATAGGCTGAAAGCTACTTAAAAATTTGCCGAACAATTTTAAACACAGTAAAAATTACTAACAGGCTGAAAACAAATAGACAGTCACACCATAAATTTGACTCAGAGATTTTTGGCTAATCAGCCTTGGAAAAACCCCCACGGGGAAAACCAGTCAGAGAGAGGAGAGAGATTTTATTATTTTCTTCAGCAAAAATCAGACATTAAATTTACAGTCAAAAATTCCAACTTATCTCAACCCAGATTTTTGACCAACAGCAAACAGTCTCGATTTCTGTGCATGAACAGCACCTCGATTTCTGATCCAACCGTACAGTAATAAATGCAGGCCGTACATTCCAAACTGACCTCGATTTCTGTGCAAAATCGTACAGCATTTAATGCTGGGTCGTACCCTCAATTTCTGTGCTGTTAGTACCTCGATTTCTGTGCATATTTAATGCTGTCCGTACAGTAATTAATGCAGACCGTACAGACCCAAACTCCTCGATTTCTGTGCAGGGAAAATAAAAGCAAAACCGTACAGCATTAATGGCAGCCGTACTCCTCGATTTCTGTGCACATTAAATGCAGTCGTATAGCATTAATGGGGCCGTACTCTCCTCTCGATTTCTGTGCCTGAGTTAATGCTCCGTACTCCTCTCGATTTCTGTGCATGTATTTTCTCTGGAAAATGAACAAACCCTCCTCGACCTCCTTCTCTCTCAGCTCTTCCTCTTCTCATGCAAAAATGAAAAGTAAAATGTCCTTTTGCCTCCCTTAGCCTTTTTGTTTAAACCTAAGTGAGTTTCTAATCCAACGGTGGAAAAGAAATCTAATCCAATGAATGAGAATCAATGAGAGTAAAAATCCCTTTTATTTATTTCTCATAAATAAAATTACTCACTCACTTAAATTTATCAAAAAGTGACTATATGGTTATAAAGTCTCATTAAGTGACATTTAATGTGAGGGTCACCTTTTTCCCTCTTTAAGTGACTTAGGCAAAATAAAGTCACCTAGGGAACATCTGCCTAGGTACAAAAACTAACACTCCCTCTTACCGAGGAAGGTGTTCCGTACCACTCCCAACTTATCTCTGAAGAAGACGAACTTACCCCTCCCCAAAGACTTCGTCAAGATATCAGCTACCTGCTCATCAGTGGAAATATGCCGAAGCTCAACTGCCCCTCTCTGAACGTAGTCTCGAATGAAATGGTATCTGATCTCTATGTGCTTTGACCTGTCATGGAACACTGGATTCTCAGAGAGCTGAATGCAACTCTGATTGTCGCAGTAGATCACCGTAGGCCTAAGCTCCTGATCAAACAAATCTACCAATAGCTTGCGAAGCCACAATGCTTCACAAGTAGCCTGACTGGCTGCCATATACTCAGCCTCAACAGAACTCAATGCAACGGATCTCTGTTTTCGACTGAACCACGACACTGCTGCCGAGCCCAAACTGAAACAACAACCGGAAGTGCTCTTCCGATCCCGCACGCAACCTGCCCAGTCTGAATCTGTAAACCCAACCAAGCCAACTCCATCCGAACCCCTGTAGTCCAGACCATAGTCCACTGTCCCTGCAAGATATCTCAAAATGTGCTTTGCGGCTGTCCAGTGCACACTCCTAGGCTCAACCATGAACTGGCTAAGAGTGTTTACTGCAAAACACAAGTCTGTCCTGGTGTTGACCAGATACATCAACGATCCAATAAGCTGACGATATATAGTGGGATCCACCAACTTGCCCTCGGAAGCATAGAGTTGCTTCCAGTTGGTGATCATAGGTGTAGACATAGGCCTGCAGTCCTCCATCCGGAATCTCCTAAGAATATCAGCTGCATACTTTCCCTGTCCAAGGAAAATATGCCCAGGCTCCTGCCAAACCTCCATCCCCAAATAATAATGCATCAGCCCAATATCGGTCATCTCGTACTCCGAAGCTAGGTCTCTCTTGCAATGTGCAATGAGACGCTCAGCACCTGTGATGAACAGATCATCAACATACAACAAAAGAATGAGCGAATTTCCCCCAACCACAATGAAGTAAAGGTTGGGATCAGCCTCACTCTTTTGG
>LPNX011154491.1:3683-13976 GCA_001517045.1 Pseudotsuga menziesii | reverse complement strand
CAAGCCTTTCAGGCTCCACTACTGTCCTGATCCTCTCCTGAGGTCTGCCAAATGCCTCTGCTTCCTTCAAGGTCTCCTAAAGCCACTTAGGCTTCCTCTTCCTTAAAGGCTGCTCCTCCTCATCTGATGAAGTCCCTGTACCTGAAGGTCCAAACCCCCGAGGACCAGTAACAGATGAACCTGTGCCTGCCGATGCCGTAATCTGAGGACTCAAACCTGTACCTGTACCTGAACCTGTCCCTGAAGTACTAGCCACCTGGACCACCGAACCTGTAGATGCTGTGCCCGTACCCTGTGATCCAGTCCCTCCAAAAACCTGTGGACCTGTAAGCTGTATCGAAGAAGCCTGTACCAGCTGAGGTGTGGGAGCTGGTGTCTCCCCCTACTCTAACTCTCTGGACTTCCTGAAGGCTCTCTCCTCATCAAACTTTACTTCCCGGCGAACAACAACTTTCCGCGAACAAGGTAAGTAAATCCGATAAGCCTTCGAAGTCTCATCATATCCCACAAAGATACCTCTCTCGGCAGTGGGATCAAACTTCGTCCTCTTCTCAGAAGGGACGTGAGAGTAAGTCAAAGAGCCAAATATGCGAAAGTGGCTCACCTCAGGCTTCTTGCCCGAATACATCTCCTCAGGAGTCTTGCTCCCCACTGCCCTGTGAGGACTCCTGTTCTGTAGATAAACTGCAGTACTACATGCCTCAGCCCAAAGAAAGAAAGGTAATCCCTGATCATGGAGCATCGCCCTGGCTGCTGCCACAATAGACCTGTTCTTCCTTTCTGCTACTCCATTCTGCGCAAGAGTGTAAGGGACTGTCAGCTGTCTCTGAATGCCCTCCTGTGTACAGAATGCGCCGAACTCCTTGGAGGTATACTCACCCCCATTGTCCGACCTCAACATCCGGATCTTTCTACCTGTCTACTTCTCCACAAGGGCTTTGAACCCTTGGAAGACTCTCAATACAAGCTCGGACTTCTTGCTCCTCAAGAAGTAGATCCAGGTCTTCCTGGAGTAGTCATCTATGAAGCTGATGTAATACTCAAAGCCTGTCAAAGACCGTGATGACATGGGACCACAAATATCAGAATGGATCAAATCAAGCACCCCGGCAGCTCTAGTGTCACTGCTCGGAAAAGCACTCTTGGTGTACTTTCCCAAAGCACACCCCCTGCACACATCCTCTTGCTCAGTGCTGAACTCTGGTAAACTTGTAACCATGCTCCTCAGCAATCTAAGAGCTGGGTGATGAAGGTGGGCCATCCTCCGATGCCAGAGCTCACAAAGCTCACTGCTGCTGCTATGTGCCAAGGCACACTGTGGCTGAAATAATAGCTTGTACATCTTTCCCCACCTGACCCCGATGTCCATGGCACTGGACATACCTGTAGCCTTGGGATATACCTGTACTCTCCCATCTGAAAAGCACACCCCAAGACCCCTGTCCTCTATGGTGGAAACTGATACAAGGGTCTTTTTCAGCCCTGGGACATACAACACATCCCGCAGAGTCATGGGCCTCATAGACTCCCTCTGAAATGTGATGGTCCCCCGACCAACAGCTCTCACAACGGTGTTGTCTCCAAGGACAACCTCCACATCTCTACCTGCCTCTGATAACTCTGAGAACACCTCTCGAGCTCCAGTCATGTGGCTCGTGGCTCCACTATTAATGTACCAAGTAGATGAGGTGGATGGACCCCCCTGATGTCCTGCCAACAAAGAATGCTCACTGTCCAGATCCATATCTGTGCTGGTGGCCAGAAAGACTCTCTCTCTCTCTATCTGTCCAACATACAGGGAAAACTCCCTCTGAAATGCAACACTAAACTCATCAACCTCTGCTGAGGCTGCAGTCTGCTGTCCCTGCCCCTTCTTCTTCTTCTTGCTTGGACACTGTGAGGCATAGTGTCCAAACGCCTGACAAGCATAGCACTTGATTTTACTCAAGTCCTTCTTCTGCCCACTCTGCTGCTGCTTGGCCCCACCCTTCTTGGGACCCTTCTTCTTCTTACCCTTGGCTGCCAAAGCCACATCCTCATCATCAGCCCCTCTCTGAGAACTACTACCCTGTACAAGACCTCTCCTGGTCTCCTCCTGCACAAAGTCATCCCATAGTCTCTCCCAGTCAGGTAGGTTCTCTCTGCCCACTATAGCCTGCACAAAAGCACTCCAAGACTTTGAAGCCCCATTCACTGCGGTGCGGACAAGCTCTCTAGGGGCAACCTTCTCCCCAACTGCTGCAAGTTCATCCCGAACTGCAGAAATCCTAGTAAGGTAAGCTGTGACTCCCTCGCCCCCATTCATCCTGATACTCTTGAGTTTTTCTCTGAGAACCATTTTCCTGTTCTCATTAGAACTCTCATACAGACTGATCAAGGCTGTCCACATCTCATGAGCCTTGTCCTTTCCTGAAATGTGAGGGATAATGTGATCTTTAACCGCATCAAGAATAATTCTTCTAGCTTTGCAGTCCTTCTTATTGAAGGCTGATAAGGCTGCTGCATTTGTAGATGCAAGAATGGTGATCGGATTTGCAGTAGTGTTCCTCACTATTTCCGGCCACAACTCATTCTCTTCTAGTAACAACAAAATTCTGGCCTTCCACGGCACAAAATTCCCTGTCCCATCCAGCATATCCTCCAATCTAAGTCCTGTAGCCATCTCAACAACAACTCAACAAAGTGTTGTTCACTAACAGAAGTAAAATAACAAAAATTTCTGAATTCTGGAAATTACTGTGTGTCTGCAAAAATCACTGTTTTCTGCCCCCTTTGCTCTGATACCATGTAGAAAAACTGAGTTTTACTGCTTGCTGGTTTATATGAACATTTTATGTTTTTCACTTCAGCCGGTTTTGCATAGGCTGAAAGCTACTTAAAAATTTGCCGAACAATTTTAAACACAGTAAAAATTACTAACAGGCTGAAAACAAATAGACAGTCACACCATAAATTTGACTCAGAGATTTTTGGCTAATCAGCAGCAGATAGTCTTGATTTCTGTGCATGAACAGCACCTCGATTTCTGAGCCAACCGTACAGTAATAAATGCAGGCCGTACATTCCAAACTGACCTCGATTTCTGTGCAAAATCATACAGCATTTAATGCTGGGCCGTACCCTTGATTTCTGTGCTGTTAGTACCTCGATTTCTGTGCATATTTAATGATGTCCGTACAGTAATTAATGCAGACCGTACAGACCCAAACTCCTCGATTTCTGTGCAGGGAAAATAAAAGCAAAACCGTACAGCAGTAATGGCAGCCGTACTCCTCGATTTCTGTGCACATTAAATGCAGCCGTACAGCATTAATGGGGCCGTACTCTCCTCTCGATTTTTGTGCCTAAGTTAATGCTCCGTACTCCTCTCGATTTCTGTGCATGTATTTTCTCTGGAAAATGAACAAACCCTCCTCGACCTCCTCCTCTCTCAGCGCTTCCTCTTCTCATGCAAAAATGAAAAGTAAAATGTCCTTTTGCCTCCCTCAGCCTTTTTGTTTAACCCTAAGTGAGTTTCTAATCCAATGGTGGAAAAGAAATCTAATCCAATGGATGAGAATCAATGAGAGTAAAAATCCCTTTTATTTATTTCTCATAAATAAAATTACTCACTCACTTAAATTTATCAAAAAGTGACTTTATGGTTATAAAATCTCATTAAGTGACATTTAATGTGAGGGTCACCTTTTTCCCTCTTTAAGTGACTTAGGCAAAATAAAGTCACCTAGGGAACATCTGCCTAGGTACAAAAACTAACAGATAAACCTTTATGCATTCATTGGTAAAAGATGCTCCAAGATGTATATTAGTACCCAACTACAACATACCAATAATAATCATGGTGACTAGATAATAGTAAATAAGCCAAAATATACTTGTGTCTTGAAATAACCTCCTATGAAGCCCTTTGCATATGCCATACTTAAAAAGTTTAATTGATTTGATGATACTGGGTGAGGGTGAATAAACAAGGCTTAAGGTATAAGGATTATGACTTGTTGTTGGCTTTGACCAAGTGATCTCTTCGTGTGACAATGAATACACACAACCACAGTGACAGTATGCATGACAGCGAGCAATAGGGGATGGTGGTGTCTCAGTAATGGATAGAGTACTTGGGCTTGTTTCCTTTAGGCTCTAAAGAGTATTCATTTAACATTTCATAAACATTTAACTTTACAGCATTTAACATTCCAAAAGATACTAGCCAGCTTCCAAGGGCAGGTGCCCTGTATAGCCTTCTGGGCTCTAGATAGTAACTCAACCTAGCCCCGCTACCAGCAAGCGTCCATAGCCCCAACGAGTTTTCCACCCTGTTAACCTATAGGGGAAAATGGCCTTACATCAAACAAAGGATGAGTGCTCATCCCTTGCCACTGACTAGTTGTATAACATTTAACTCATTTAGGCTTTAGTGCTTAGAAGCACTACTAATTACAGTTTACCTTTTGCATCAATTAGATTTAGCATTTATGCATTCCGATGCACTTAGTGTCTAAAGACACTTTTGTTAGGAGCACTTGGTTTGAGGACTAAAGGAAAACCATCCAGTGACACTGGCCACGCATCCCTTCCACAAGGCATCATACAAGCAGAAGGCAAGGAGCTAGGCCATATACTCCAAAGCCAAAGATACAATGTAAACACGAGGTCTGTCACGGATAGGGGTCAAAGTGGGGAAAAGCTCATCAATCTCACAAGTCCAAGCCATAAGTCAAAGGGTAACACAAAAACGGATGAAAACTGGATGTACAAGGAAAAGTGATAAGGTGCAACTAGCACAACAAGACACGATAAGTTTGTATAAAGCATAGCATAGGCATTGGCCTTACATATTAGACTTCAAACACAAATTAGTAATCAAAATAATAGTCAAATATGCATGCACTATAATCATTGTTGCCACCTTTCACACACCTGGGTTACGTGGCAGAAATCTTCAAGCCACTCGGTGTGTCCTTGGGGGCAAGTCTCGAGTCAAGGTTGTCACCTTGTTCTTGACTCCTAACGAAGCTAAGGGGGGTAGACCCTATTAAGTTACTAAGGCAAAATTATTTAGTATGATGATGGTATTAAAGAGTAAGTTTTTTAGGAGTTTCGATTTAACAATTGTAAACAACAAATAACATGATGAGATAATCACAAGTAAGCACGAAAATGACACCCAATCACATATAGATTGAAAGAAATAAACAGTTGACCAGTACCTTGAAAATGGAGTCGAAAAACAATTAAGAGTGCTTGCAAGTGCTAGAATGAATGTTGTGCAATTGTATCTTGGTTGATTTTAAATTAATGTAAGAAGATGAGTAATTTAACTTAGGCGAGGGGACTCCAGATATACCCAGGGGGTACTTGAAGTATGTCCAAAACTAAACTATCACGGCTACCCGCAAGAAATATGTGGGCTGAATGGAGTCTCTGAGGCTGTTGTTCATAATGCACCTGAAGGTGTAACAGAGATCGACGCCCTGAGGTCACTTTTCAAGAGTTCCCGCTTCCTTTGGGTATTTTTCCACCGTAATGGTTTGATAGAGGCATTGGATTTTCACCTGATGGTTTGTCAATTTGGGGAGAGTGAATCCTAATTATTCTAGTCACTCAAGTGTTTTTGATGCAGCTTGACTGATCGGATGAACCGCAGCCAAGTACAGAGAATGCACACTGGAGTCTTTGTTACTTTTAGTAAATTTGAAAGGAGGTGTTCTTGTTAAAAAGAAAACCCTCCAAGAACCTTTTTCGGTCCAAGTGGACCTCAATCGGGGAATCAAGAAGGGGTTGGTTTTATTATGATTACTAAAACAAATGATGATAGCAAATGAATCATAAACAGATAAGCAAACCACAATTTTCTAATTAGAATACCACGACCCTTTCTTCACCTTTCGACTCAAAAGGAGGCTCGAAAATTACTTTGAAACCACCAGATATGGAATATGGCAATGATTATAAGTCAAAGTATACTACCCTGCAGATTAGAACTACACTAGATTGAAAAAAGATGAACAAAAAGTAAAAAATGACACAGACGCAAATCCCCCCAGGGGGGATGGTGAACAGGGCCGAAAGAGCCTATTTGAAGAGGTTCTTCTTTTTCTTAGCAGTAATTACAATATCAGCAAACTTGAAATTAATCCACTTGGTCCTTATATGGAATGAGACCAAAGGTTTACAAATTGCAAAAATTTGAAATTTTTGGAAGACGGAGACCCCTTGGGGGGTTTCAAATGGTCCAAAAATGCTTTCCGGACAGCGCCTCCTCCTCTTTTCTTTTACACCTACTAAAAACCAGCAAGCTTATCATAGTTAAATATGCCCAAAAGTACTTTGAAAGTACTTTTGGATGAACAAACTTTTTACCCAAAAAGTTCTAAGTTAAAACTAGTTTTTAAAGAAGCGGAAAAAGAACCAAGGAAAGCAAGCTTTTCTTGGGATCTTGGCCTGCTTTGGGGGCAGCCAATATGAAGCACTTAAATTGCTGAATATAACTTTTTAGATTCTAAGGAAACAACCATGCATTCAACAAGCTTTAGATCTACTTTCACAGCCTTGAAAAATGAAAATTTTCCCTAAAACTAGATCTAGAATGCTTGTAAATTTTTCTTTAGGAATGAGATCTAGTTTATGAGCTTTAAGGCAGCAAGATCTCTGTAAGATGAACTCTGAAATTGATAGATCTAAACAAATTTAAAGCTGCAAAACAAGTAACCGGACTGATTTTGAAGAAATTTGGAGGAAGAGGAAAGGAAGAGCGCTTGTTGCCGGGGAATGGATCTGCAAAGAAGACTAGTTAGTGGAATGTCGAGGGACAATGCCTTCACAAAACAGTCAGATACCCAGTGGAGTCAAGCCAAATCCACAGTTCGTCCAACCCCTGTTACCTGAAAACTAACAAACAATCCTGCACAAAACCTTATGAGATCTGGATAGAAATATATGAAGAAAGAGAGGGATTACATGCAAATAAACTTATTTAAACATGTATGATCTGAATCTTTAAGCATATATACTATGAGATATTGAAAAGCAAGTAATCTTACTTGCCCAACTATACTCCTATTGATTCAGCTGAATCATTAATCCAAACAGGATTCAGCTGCAGAAATTGAGAGAAAGCCAACAGTAAAAAGCTGCAAGACAATGCTAAATCCACACATATAAAAGCATTACACCGATTTGGCCTCCAAAGCTTCACTTTATTCCAATAGCAACAAATATTACACAGTATTACAACAACAATAGCTCCTGAATCCAACTCTAACTAGCTTGGAAGAGGCAGCCTGAGCTTTATTTATACAAAAAATAGGAGATCCAGCCCAGGGGGGGCGCAAATCCCAAGGAGACAGACCACTGCAGCTGAAGGAGAGTCCATCAATGCTGATCTAAAGTTGAACTGAGCCTACTTGTAAATTGGGGGCTGATTGAGCTGACACATCAATCCACAGACTGACACATCAATCCACAGAGCTTCCAGGAGAGCCCACACGTGTGGAGGAGAGAGAGAGGGCGCAATTCCCCATAAAGGATGCTGAAGATCAGCTCTGGATCTGTCCAAATCACCTCCTTCAGTCAAGGATTTGTCAGATCCAGTCAATCTAGTTCAAATCTGACTGATTTCAATCAAATCGGTTGAGAATCCACTGATCTAGGATTTTGGATTTGCTCCATTATTCATCAATTTATCAATTAAAATAATCAATAAATGATTTTTTGGGGTTTTCTGACTTGAGTGATGGAAAATCACTTAAAACCTGAAAAAAGTGGGTCCATGGGTTTACATGTTGCTCTTAGCTTGAAAATGAGCACCTACATGACTGAAACTGATTATTTGGCCCACATTTATTACAAAACCAATTTTTCCAATTAAACTATTAAAAAATAGCCTAAGTTTTGGAAAAATTAAATTTTAATAAAAAACACTGAAAAAATTAAAAAATTAAAAAAAAAATTAAAAACCTAGGGGGACTTAGACATGTTCATATGACTCGACCGTGATGCCTAGCATGTTTATACATTGACACATAGACTCTAATAACCTCAATAGGCCTAAATGCCAAGCCGACCACCCCAACTTTGGAGGTATGGAGTGAAAAACTCGGAAATTATCAGTCGTCTATTCAACAACCAATAATAACCAAGGGAAAAAACACCCTGGGCTGATCGGATTGACAAATAAAGTCTAAGAGACCGAGTCTTTTACAGACACTATCATGCTAGAACATTTGTTACAATTCCCCCATGGGGTATGAACATGTGATATAGTACAACAAACACTTCCCAGAAACACTTTCGAAGGTCTTCTGAAGTCCGAACAAAAAATCTTTGTCCAGTTCACCAGGCTCACTTGATAAAAAACCACTAAGTACAACTTAGGTGGTAACAACCATCATAGCATAGTAAGTCAGGGTGTTAATATACATCAAAGAGCAAACTAAAACAAGGAAGTAATATACATGATCTCACCATATATATGTGTGTGTGTGTGTGTGTGTGTGTGTCACTCTGCCTGTCAAGAATGTACCATCTCTGCTACCCTGCACAAATGGACTATGACTCTACCAAGGTCATCCTTATATTCTTCCTTAGATGTCAAAACACTTAACAATTTGCCCCTTTACTTATGTTAAATCAACAAAACTTAAATAGTTGTAAATAGCAATGCATAAAGAACATATATAGCTGAAATTCAAATCTAGAAACTACACAATATATGGGCAGCTAGAAACTTCACATATAATCTCAAGATGAAGTACAAGTACATACCATAGTCTTCTCACAAGGCCATTACAAAAACTTCCAATTCTTCCAAAAACATGTCAAGGGTAAATCAACAAAACCCTAGCATCCGAGGAGCTCCAATATGTAAGAATCTCTCCAACACATCCTACAAGGCAAGACATCCTCTTTTTCTCTTTTTCTTCACCAATCCACCTTAGGGTTTTATCACAAAACCATAATCTCCAATTTACAAGAGATAAACCCTAACTTTAAAACTCCAACATGCTCCAAGATACTCCAAGAAGACCCAAAAACCCAAGAGCCTCAAGAGAGAGAGAGATAACAAGTACACGTGAAGACACTAGAGAGAGAAAGGGGCAATGTGCACTCTTCTCTAGGTCACACCTCTACACAAAAGTGAATAAGAATGAACATTATGATGGATGAGTGATCATCATCTCCAACGTCTCCTTCATAAGAGCTAACCCTAGTTAGATAAGAATACTCTAAACCAAGATATTATCTTTCCCTTCCACAACTTCTACTAGTGTATCCTCATGAACTCATTAACCCTAGAAAATCTCTACTAGAAGAAAAGTGCAAAGAGAAAGATATAACAATGACAATGAATGGAAAGACTCTCTCCTTCCTCTACTTATACGAGGTAAGGGAAGCCAACAATACAATGTGGACTTTAGCCCTAACAAAAAACCTACAATGAGCACTTGTAGGCCAATACAATTGAGATGCTACACTTTCAAGTGCATGTGCCATGATCCAAGGTGATGTTATGCATAATAATGGTTCCAAGGTGATGTAGCTACACAAGGCTGTTGAATTTTCAGCATTAGCATAAACTTTAAAAATTTGCAGATAAACATAAATAGATCAACAGTGTAGTTAAAACACATTCATCACATCAACACACATGTACACCATATTTTTCACTGGGGAAACCTTCAAAGGACAAAAACCCCAAAAGCATTAATAGCTCATCTCGTAAATGAGATGGCTTAAGAAATTCTTCAAAAAGTTCCTCAAATCTAGATCTGGATTTTGACCACAGTAACTGTAAAATTCATCAGTAAAAATCAAACTGATAATTTTACCCACAATTTCCAGAATTACAAAAAATTACCAATTTAGGGCTTTCTCAGAAAAACTGAGATTTTCTCTCTCCTGCCCAAAAATATCAGACTGTTGAAAACTGCTTGAAAATATCAGACTGCTGAAAACTGCCAGAAAATATCAGACTGTCCGAAAACTGCTGAAAACTGCCCAAAAATATCAGCTTGCTGAAAACTACCCGAAAATATCAAACTGTCTGAAAACTGCCCAAAAATATCAGACTGCTGAAAACTGCCCCGAAAATATCAGACTGCTGAAAACTGCCCAAAAAATGGAATGTTGAAGATAGCTATGCAAAAAATGCTGAAGATGAACTTTGCTGATAAAACCATAACTGAGGATTTGAACATAAGATAGTCTTCTTTACCTGTGAGAGCAAAAGCGTGTGTGTAAAAAATGAGAAGGCTTGATCTTCTTTCATAGCCTTTGTTCACTTGTAAGTGGGCA
>LPNX011154436.1:49085-103403 GCA_001517045.1 Pseudotsuga menziesii | reverse complement strand
TATAAATCTTTTGCACATGTTACTACTATTTTCATGGTTCTCAATATATAGTTGTAATTCCTAAGTACGCAAATTTTCAACCAATATTATTATTATTTTTTGTTTAAATCATACTATACATCTTATGGCATATAAGATATCTACCTTTGTTGAATGATATTATAACCAAGGTTTTTGTTTGTAAAACCTTCTTATTAGCAGGTTGCTCCAATGGCTCTCGAACTATAGTGCAAACCCATAAAATTGAACTGAAGCTGGAGTGCACGTGGTTGTATGATAGTGCCTAGGGTTTTGAATTTGTCACTTTACTATATATGCTTCGCAAAACCCTAAAATGCCACGATTAACCTATCTTCTCACTACTATGGAGAGGGAGCCGCAGGCTTACGACCTCATAGCTTCAACATTGTTTTTCTGCTGCAAGTAAGGGCCTTCGTTGCCATGGCTTACCTCTACACGTGAGGGCCTTTGTCACCTTTTCTATTCTCTGCGTATAAGGGCCTTTATTGCCAAATATTTTCTTCTGCGAGAGCTTCCCTTCATGCATTGTTCACTGGTGAAATCTGTCTGAAATAGTAGTGTGCCTTTCAGTTTTGGTTTCGTCGTGGTTTTTGGTGGATGGCTTAAACCATAACATTGACTATGAGCTTACCTATCTCTCCTGCCAATTGCTAGGGTAAGAGGGTATTCAATCGGTTGAAAACGCTGTGTAATCAAGTTATTACGCAGCTAGTGGTGAAACTTCTAAGGTAAACTCATTATTACCTATTTACATTTTCCATAAATTCATTTGATGGTTTTTATTTTATATATATACAGAAAAACTTATTCATTTTTCAAATGGTGTCCAAGTCTCTCTACAAGAATAGTATCCATACTACAGCTCAAATATTTCGGCGAGAAGGGGTCTCAAGGCTCCTTTAGAAATGGGGTAAACCTCGGTCCTTGCCTGAGGTTTCCTCTACAATGGTGTGAGGGTTCATAGTGATATTGTTTCACTTGGTTTGTGTACCGATTCATGGACGTGGCTACGATGTACTCTGTTTGTTTTTGGGAATGTCGTATGGTCACAACTTAAATATTTTAATGAAAAATTTTATGAAGCCCTTGCGGCCGTAACTTGATTTACAGGGATTTATCTTGGATAGGCTTTAAAGCCGTGACTTCTTTTGAGACAGGCCATTAGGTCTAACTTAGTTGGAAACTGCAGTAGTTTTATTTATAAATTAAGTTAGGTTTTTAAATTATCAACTTGTTTAATGTTAGTCGTAAGGCTCGATGAGTGGCTAGTTAAGACTGATAAATGAGAAAGACAGTTTGGTTTTGAACAGGCCCTGTGTTATTTTAATACATTTTGCAGTCTTTTGAATTTTCAGTTTCTGATTCTACAGTGTTTACATTGATAAAAGAAAATGTATTTCATTTAGATATTAATATAGGGTTTTATTATTATGAAATGTTAGTAAAGATGTAATTCCTCTTGGTAGAAGGGTTCGACCCCGTGACCTGGTCTAATTTGTTATTTCCATAAATTAGTTTTTAATTTGATTCTTAAAACTCAGTGTATTCTAAGTAGAATTCTACATTACTATGTAAAATAAATTTGGTTTACTTTATTTATCTTTCCTTATTTTATTGCAATATATTATAATAAATAGTATATTATTGTTTTCTATGAAATTTGATTTTAACCTTATGCTTCTATAATGTGAATATTATATTTTAAAAATAAATATAGGGATTTAAGTAAGATAAGAAGGGTGAAAACTGCAATAACCCTAATCTGGAAAAGAAAAAAATAAAAGGATGCTAGTTGATAATTTTTCTTAGATTTAGGGTTTGTATTTTTATTTTAAATCTAAACAGTGCATTATTTTTAAGAATTATAATAGGGTTAATATGTGATGTTTACCTACATAATTTATGAAATTTTCCTAGATAATTATACTAACCTAAATGGTTACTATACCTTATCTTTACTATTTACTGGCTATTCGTGCTTATTTATTTTTTTGTTCTTATAATGTTTCATAGCTGTGTAATTATAATAATTAGGCTTACATAGCTAGTAATTTATTTACTGTGTAAAGAAAAGCACCATTACACAGACTCTGTACTGGTTTTTAAAAGATCTTTCTTGAAAATAGTTTTGGTTTATGTTTTAAGTATTGTATTCTAACTAAAGATACTTTTGAAATAGAAAATATTTTTTTCTAATCAATTCTATAAAGAATCTATAGAAAATAAATAAACAAAATCCTGCATTCTTGATTTAAATTATTCATCAGAATTTTAATCTAACCTATTGTACTAGAGTACTGCCTTCTTGAAGGTGTGGAAAAATACCTTTACAAATTAGTAAATTAGAGATTACCCTAATCATTCATTCATAATTCATCTATCTTTCCATAGTAAAAGACTTCCTTCAATAACTCTAATATCAGATGAAATAGACACATAACATATTATTTCCTACATCATTAATCATTTTTGTTCCTAAGTATGCATAGAGAAATTAGATAGAACATGTAGAACCTGGAAATGTAGCAAAGGAGACAACAACTTAAGGAGCCTGTTCCTCCCAACCAACTCATGGAGATAGCTGAACTGCAAATCTCAGGACCCCCGAGCCTATCTACTGGTCCACCTGGTTGAAAGCACTGGGTGAGAGAACCAGTTTAGAAAACCTTTCCAACTCTACTGAGTAATCAGTAGTAATCTGTTCTACTTCTAACAGTATGAACTCAGCTTAAATCAGCTACACTAGTTCAGAACTTTAGCACTTTTCACTCAAAGAAAACCTCTACTAGTCTCATCCACCGAATTTCTTGTGCACTAAATTCACTCAGAATTTTCACAAGTAAAGAATGAGCACCTTAGCTGAATTCAATGGGAAGTTTTATTAGCATGTCTAGGTCTTTTGGGTCAGTTTTCACTTAAAGAGCCACCTGATCTTGTTCCACTTTCTTGGGGAACATGACCACAAAAATATGGAAGTTGCCTCCTGCAAAAGCTAGAAGTAGTTTAAGGATGCTTCCAAGTGTCAATATGCTCTCAACCCAGCCTATTCCACCAAGTGGCCAGTAAAACACTCATTTAATAGCCTCCTGAAGCTGTTGTCTCATCTTTCATTTATTAAATAATAAAATATTCAGCAATTACATGCAATTATCCTTGACCCCACTTGGTCATTAATTACAAACTTTATAATAAAACTATAACATAATGTCTCCTAAAACATAAAATGTTTTTGCAAATTTGGGGTATGTGACATACACACCCCCTTAAATATAACACCGTCCTCAATGTTATTTATTCTTTGTCCTCAGAATTTCCTTGGAACAGAATTTGATATGCGGCCCACATATGACTCTCCAATTCCCAGGTGGATTCTTCTGGACTAAAGTGCTTCCATTACACCTTCACCTGACCAATGGTGTGATTTTGAAGCAAGATATCTGTCCTTTCAATGATATAATCCAATTCCACCATAAAATCTCCTTCATGTTTCAACTGCACATCATTCCAATTTATAACATGAGTAGCATCATGTACATATTTTTTTAATACAGCAATATGAAAAACATTATGAACCTTCAAATTTGGGGGTAAAGCCAATTGATATGCCACCTGTTCCATTTTGGATAGTATCTCAAAAGGCCCACAATATCAGGGTGCTAACTTAGCACAACTTTCTAATTTCAAAGAACTATTTTTAGGCCTTACCTTTATAAGGACATGTTCACCCACCTGGAACTCTTTTTGAGTTCGTTTAATATATGCTTGACTTTTTTGTCTATCTTTCACAACTTTTAAGTTACCTTGCACCTGTTTTACAATTAACTCCGCCTCCTTTAGTAGTTCAGGTCGAAGTACTAACCTGTCAACTGGGTTAGTCCATGAGATGGGGGTATTGCACTTTCTTCCATACAATATTTCAAATGGGTTGTATCTTGTTGAAGCTTGGTAGTGATTGTTGTAAGCAAACTCTACCAGGTGTAAGTAATCTTCTCGTTTACCTGGTTGTTCCTTAACACACATTCTGAGCATATCTTCCAACACTTGATTCACCCTTTCAGTCTGTCCATCCATCTGAGGATGAAAAGAGGTACTGAAATTTAAAGTAGTATTCAGGCCTTTAAATAAATACTTCCATAAATTGTTGTAAACTTAGGGTCTCTGTCTGAAATTATAACTTTCAGTATCCCATGTAAACTAAATATTTGTTTCATGAATATATCAGCGATATTAGCAGCCTTGTAAGTGGTTTTTACAGGTATAAAATGAACTACTTTACTAATTTTATCAATGACTACCATTATTAAGTCATTTAGATTCTGTTTTCTAGGTAGACTTGTAATAAAATCAAGACTCATTATTTCCCATTTCCAGCTAGGGATGGATAATGGCTGTAGTAAACCAGCTGGATGCTCGTGTTCATTGTTAACTTATTGACATTCAAAACACTTGGCAATGTATTCTGCCAGTTCATTCTTCATGTTTGGCCAAAAATAATCCTTCCGTAACATGGTTATAGTCTTCTGATAACTAGGATGTCCTGAGTAAGGAGTCTTATGAATTTCATTTAAAATCAATAGCTTAATTTTAGTTACATTAGGTATATACAGCCTTTTTTTATATAGTATTAATCCCTTTTTGTTTAAACTATACCCTGTACTTAAAATTTCAATTAAATTTTCTGTTACTTTTGCTTGTAATTTCTGATAATTTTCATCCAATTTTACTCCTTCCTCTAACTGTTCTTCTAAATCTATTTTATAGGTGTTGATTGCTGCCAAAAAATTTAGTCTTACATTTCTACTTAGAGCATCAGCAACCTTATTTCATTTTCCCTTAATATGATGGATCTCGAAATCGCACTCGCTAAGGAAAGCTAGCCACCTAGCTTGCCTTGCGTTTAAGTTAGGTTGATCCGACAAATATTTTAATCCTTTATTATCTGTCATTAACATAAATTTTCTTCCGATTAAGTGATGGCACCACATATTCAAAGCATGTATAATGGAATCTAACTCTAAATCATAGGTTGCGTAGTTTTTCTCATGAATTTTAAGCTTCCTAGACTCATATGCAATTACGTGTCCTTCTTGAGTTAAAACTGTACCTAGACCTCCATTGCATGCGTTAGTGCATACTACAAATTATTTATTAGGATCACCAATTCTTAATATTGGTGCAGTAGTTAATAATGTTTTTAACTTTTTAAAACTTTCTTCACACTTTTGATTCCATTCGAATTTTTTCCCTTTCTTCTGTAAAGAAGTTATGGGACTTGTGATTATCGAGAACCCCTTAATGAATCTTCGATAGTATCTTGTAATCCCCGTGAATGATCACACGTCAGTCACGTCCTTTGGGACTGGCCATTCTTCAATTGCTTTTATCTTTTCTGGATCAACTGAGATCCCTTCTTTAGTTACTACATGGGCCAAATACTGTATTTTATCCTTAAAGAAATCGTACTTACTAAATTTAGCATAAAGTTGATGTTCTCTCAATTCTTGTAAAACTATTTTTAAGTGCTCCTCATGTTCTTCTTTAGACTTAGAATAAATTAGAATGTCATTAATGAATACCACCACAAATTTATCAAGGTACTTATGCAATATATTATTCATTAAGAACATGAATATAGTCGGGGCATTAGTAAGCCCAAATGGAATAACAACAAACTCATAGTGACCATATCTGGTCCTAAAAGTTGTTTTAAAAATTTCATCATCTTTGATTCGGACCTGGTGATAACCAGATCGTAAGTCAATCTTTGAAAATACAGCTGCTTCGTGTAGCTAATCAAACAGATCATCTATGTGGGGAAACTGGCATCTATTCTTAATGTTCATTTTATTTAGTTGACGGTATTCAATGCATAAGCATAGAGTACCATCCTTCTTTTTAACGAAAATAATGTGTGCTCCCCAAGGAGTCACACTAGGTCTTATATACCTTTTATCAATAAGTTCCTTTCACTGTGATTTTAAATGATTTAGTTCCAATGTAATAAGGGGCTTTTGAGTTGGGAACTGCACCAGGTATCAACTCAATAGTGAAGTATAACTCCCTTTTCGTCGGCAGCCCTGAAATTTCTTCTGGAAATACATCCGAATAACCCCTCAGGATTGGAATATCTTCCGGTTTTAGTTTATCTTCATTATTAGTATGTTCTTTGTTAATTACAGTTATAGCAAAGGATTTAGAACCCTTCCGAACAACTCTCTTTAATTGCAAAGAACATATTTTTCTGATAGTTGTTTTCCTAGGGATTCATGTTACGGTTACTATTTCTCCTTCATTATTTACGCAAGTAAAAGTTTTATCAAAACAGTTCAGAACTACTCTATGCTATTCTAACCAGTCCATACCAATTAACATGTCATAAGAGCCTAAAGGAAGTATATTTAGCTTCACAGAGGTTTCAAACTGATCCATACTTCCAGTGCAATCTTTTACAAAACTAATCACTTTTCTTTTTGCTCCAGTAGCTAGTTGAACTAACCATGACTTTGCAAAATTTTCAACTAATAACTTGCATTTTTCTACTAAATCAGGAGAACTATAACTCAAGCTAGCTCCTGGGTCAATTAAGATAGAAATGGGTGTTTGATTCAGCTTACCTTCTACTTCCACCATGGAAGTTTGATAATCCTCCTGCTTGTTTTCCAGTTCCGCGTTGATCCTAGGCAATGTCCTTGCTAAGTCACCAATAGTCATCTCCTCCTGCACTGTATGTATGTTTCTGACAGCCTTCTTTCTGTTAGGGAAGACTGATGCATAATCAGGTCCATTAAACTCCCAACACTTTATTGGTTCTTTACGTTCATTATTCTTAATGTAATTGTTGTGATTATTAGCAGGTTCTTTATTTCTAGGGCCATTAGGGTTTAACTGTGAATCACCTTTATTTCCTTGGAAATTCTTATTAGGAAAATTACGTGTGTTATTATTCATAAAATTGCAGTTAGGTATGAAACCCTTCTGCTTCTATTCAAAATTATTAGACCTCTTAGCCTTCCACTTTGACATGCTTTCATTTTTGCGGTTCTGGTCATATCAAAAATTTTCCTTTCGCATAGCCTTCTCTAGGGATTTTGGATTATCATATTCAATTCTATCTTTAATGTGAAAAGGTAAACAACTTAGAAACCGTTGTACCTTAGGCTTCTCATCCACAATGTAAGGCACGTAACGTAGCAAACTTAAAAATTTACTATTTAATTCTTTCATGTTCATAGTCCCCAACTTCAGTTCATAAAATTTCTTAGCTCGCTCTTCGTAGTATTGTTCCGACAAAAAAATATTTTTAAAGTATTTTTTAAAGGTACTCCAGTTAATATTATTTTCCCTAATACCTTTTACTCGTTTTAAATCCTACCACCAAATATCTGCCTTCCCAGTTTAGTTGTAAATGGTCATCCTTGCTTTTAGCTAGTTAGAGTAATTATAGATTTGGAAATACTTATTCATTCAAGATAGCCATGATTCAACTTCTTCTTCTTTCTTAGTTTCACCATTGAAAGTTGGTGGTTTTATCTTCTTAAATTCTAATGAAATTTCTTCATAATGCTTAAATTTTCTTTTACTTGAATGATAATTATCTTCACTGCTATCACTAGTGTACTGACGATTCTTCCTATGTGAATCACCATAAATTTCAGAGGATGAGCTACTTTCAATTTTAGACTGTATAGACTTTTTACTTTTGTGCTGGTAGGTCAGATCTTCAAATCCTATCTGTTTATCTTTTTCTTCACTCTGAAATTTTTCCATCAGTATCTGGTTCAGCTCCTCTTGAGCTCTTAGAATTCTTTCATTTTCATTTTTAATTGTTTCCATCTCAGTTCTTAATTCTTTAATAGTTTGCAATAATTTCAAAGAATTGTTAGTTATTTCTTCCTAAACTGGTTCTCTTCTAGAATTACTTTGTTCATTAAACGAGGACTCTTCATATGCATATTCCTCGAGTATTTCCATACCTGCAGTTTTAGCTCAAAAAATATTTATGGTAATAACATTTCAAAAAGAAAAATAATAATCAGTATGCATGCATTTAATTTACTGTTTGTCTATGTAGGTTGAGCCGCATTCAGGCCTAGTGTCTGAATGTGTGCTCTTATACCACATGTAAATAATCCAAATTTTCATAAAAATTTAAATTTTTTCCTATGATATTAAATGTTTACCATCGTTGCTTAAGAGGGACATTTAACTATTAACAGTTAATGAAATTAAGGTCTAAACTAATTCCTTTGTTAATTTATGTATCTACATACTTAATTATTTGCTTCCATAATTCAATAATTAAAGGTTGATTTATTAGGTGATGATCTGAAGTAACATGAGCTGAAACATCTGTTTGTTTACTAGGTACTAAAGTTTATTTTATTGTTTGTAATATGAAGGAACTTCAGTTCAAGACCGAGGCTTACTTATATTTTTATCTAATGCAGTGAAGTGATGCTTCTTTTACAGGTCTTTTTATAGGTGACACGTTTTGTAACCAATTTCTGGATCGAGATTAATTATCTCAACTAGCATAAATAAAAATGTTAGTATTTTTGTTTAATTTACAGCTTTAAGCAAAATAAAGGAGATACCGACGAAACTGTATATTTACGTTTTATTTAATTTCTTGTAAGCATAAGTATTTGGAGAATCTAAACATAAACCCAGATGTTCTTCTACCTAACTTCGACTATAACTTTCCATCAAACTTTCATTTATTTATTATCAGATGAGGTCCTATATACAATTCTAGAGAAAGATAAATTTTCATGCTAGGTCATTTGATACATTATTACCTGTTACCATGGTAATTCATAGGTATTTGTCTCAACTTATGTTCAAATGTTATATAACCTAGAAAAAACTAAGTCTAGGCATAGTCAAAAGGTGTAAATGTTGACATTCACACACACATGGAACATAATGATTTAATGCAGAAAACAGTTCTACTAACTGCTTAGTTAAACAAGTAGTATTTATGCCTTGTGTAATGAAACAAAAAGAGATCAGTTTGTAAAGAATCTATCTAACCTAGAATTTTCATGACCTTCATCTCATAATGTGATATTATGTAAAAACATATAGACAAAACTAAGCTATAATATTCTTACCAAAACTCATGCTACGTATTTCCATGCTAGCAATCTTATCCATATAAGCATTTTAACCATTGAAATATCATAGGTTTTCAAAATTGCTTTTGTAAGTCCTAATATTTATCTTAAGGTATTGTTTATAAGTTAACATGGTTATAAATCTTTTGCACATATTACTACTATTTTCGTGGTTCTCAATATATAGTTGTAATTCCTAACTACGCAAAGATTTCAACCAATATTATCATTTTTTTAAATTATACTATGCATATTATGGCATATAAAATATTGACCTTTCTTGAATGAGTTTATAACCAAGATTTTTGTTTGTAAAACCTTCTTATTAGCAGGCTGCTCCAATGGCTCTCGAACTACAGTGCAAACCCATAAAATCGAACTAAAGGTTGAGTCTACATGGTTGTTTGATAGTGGCTAGGGTTTTGACTTTGGCACTTTACTATATATGCTTCCCAAAACCCTAAAATCTCATGATTAACTTATCTTCTTACTACTATGGAGAGGGAGTCGTAGGCTTACAGACTCATAGCTTCACCATTGTTTTTCCACTGCAAGTAAGGGCCTTCGTTGCCATGGCTTACCTCTACACGTGAGGGCCTTTGTCACCTTTTATATTCTCTGCATATAAGGGCCTTTATTGCCAAATGTTTGCTTCTACAAGAGCATCCCTTCATGCATTGTTCACAGGTGAACTCTATCTGAAATTGCAGTGTGCCTTTTAGTTTTGGTTTTGTCGTGGTTTTTGGTGGATGGCTTAAACCATAATGTTGACTATGAGCTTACATGTCTCTCCTGTCAATTGCTAGGGTAAGAGGGTATTCAATCGGTTGAAAACGTTGTGTATTCAGGTTATTACGCAGCTAGTGGTGAAACTTCTTAGGTAAACTCATTATTACCTCTTTACATTTTCCATAAATTCATTTGTTGGTTTTTATTTTATATATATATATATATAAACATATATATATATATATATAAACATATTCATTTTTCAAATGTTGTGCAAGTCTATCTACAAGAGTAGTTTCCATATTGCAACTCAAAGATTTCGGCGAGGAGGGGTCTGCACGCTCCTTTAGAAACCGGGTAAGCCTTGGTCCTTACCTGAGGTTTCCTCTGCAATTGTTTGAGGGTTCATGGTGATACTATTTCACTTGGTTTGTGTACCGCTTGGCCGTGGCTACGATGTACTCTGTTTTTTTTTGGAAGGCCGTATGGCCATCACTTAAATATTTTAATAAAAAAAATTATGAAGCCCTTGCATTCGTAACTTGATTTACAGGAGTTTATCTTGGATAGGATTTAAAGCCATGACTTCTGTTGAGATAGGCCATTGGATCATAACTTAGTTGGAAACTATAGTGGTTTTATTTATAAATTAAGTTAGGTTTTTAAATTATCGAATTTTTTAATGTTAGCCGTAAGGCTCGGTCAATGGGTAGTTAAGACTGATAAATGATAAAGACAGTTTGGTTTTGAAAAGGCCCTGTGTTGTTTTAATACAATTTGCAGTCTTTTGAAATTTCAGTTTTTGATTCTACGGTGTTTACATTGATAAAAGAAAATGTATTTCATTTAGACATTAATATAGGGTTTTATTATTATGAAATGTTAGTAAAGATGTAATTCCTCTAGGTAGAAGGGTTCGACCCCGTGACCTAGTCTAATTTGTTATTTCCATAAATTAGTTTTTAATTTGATTATTAAAACTCCGTTTATTTCTAGTAGAACTCTACTTTACTATGTAAAATCAATTTGGTTTATTTTATTTATCTTTCCTTATTTTATTGCAATATATTATAATAAACAGTATATTACGGTTTTCTGTAAAATTTGATTTTAACCTTATGCTTCTATAATGTGAATATTATATTTTAAAAATAAATATAGGGATTTAAGTAAGATAAGAAGGGTGAAAACTGCAATAACCCTAATCTAGAAAAGAGAAAAATAAAAGGATGCTAATTGATAGTTTTTCTTAGATTTAGGGCTTGTATTTTTATTTTAAATCTAAACCCTGCATTATTTTTAAGAATTATAATAGGGTTAATATTTGATGTTTACCTATAGAATTAATGAAATTTGCCTAGATAATTATACTAACCTAAATGGTTACTATACCTTATCTTTACTTTTTACTAGTAATTTCTGCTTATTTATTTTTCTGTTCTTATAATGTTTCATAAGTGTGTAATTATAATAATTAGGCTTATAGATAGTAATTTATTTAGTGTGTAAAGAAAAGCACCATTACACAGACTGTGTAATGGTATTTAAAAGATCTTTCTTGACAATAGTTTTGGTTTATTTTTTAAGTAATTTATTCTAACTAAAGATACTTTTGAAATAGAAAATCTTTTTTTCTGGTCAATTCTATAAAGAATCTATAGAAAGTAAATAAACAAAATCCTGCATTCTTGATTTAAATTATTCATCAGAATTTTAGTATAACCTATTGTACTAGAGTACTACCTTCTTGAAGGTGTGGAAAAATACAGTTAGGTATTTTACAGATCAGTAAATTTGAGATTACCCTAATCATTCATTCAGAATTCATCTATCTTTCCATAGTAAAAGACTTCCTTCAATAACTCTAATATCAGATGAAACAGACATATAACATATTATTTCCTAAATCATTCCTTCTTGTTCCTAAGTATGCATAGAGAAATTAGATAGAACATGTAGAACCTAGAAATTTAGTAGAGGAGACAACAACTTAAGGAGCTTGTTCCTCCCAACCAACTCCTGGAGATAACTGAACTGCAAATATCAGGACCCCCGAGCCTATCTACTGGTCCACCTAGTTGAAAGCACTGGGTGAGAGAACCGGTTTAGAAAACCTCTGTAACTCTATTAAGTAATCAGCAGTAATATGTTCTCCTTGTAGCAGTATGAACTCAGCTTAAATCAGCTGCACTAGTTCAAAACTTCTGCTAGTCCCCTCCATCGAATTTCTTGTGCACTAAATTCACTCATAATTTTCACAAGTAAATAATGAGCACCTCAACTGAATTCAATGGGAAGTTTTATTAGCATGCCTGTGTATTTTGGGCCCAGTTTTCACTTAATGAGCCACCTGCTCTTGTTCCACTTTCTTGGGGGAAATGACAACAAAAATAGGGAAGTTGCCTCCCGTAACAGCTAGAAGTAGTTTGAGGATGCTGCCAAGTGTCAATATGCTCTCAACCCAGTATATTCCACCAAGTGGACAATAAAACACTCATTTAACAACCTCTTTAAGTTGTTGTCTCATCTTTCATTTATTAATTAATAAAATATTCAGAAATTACACGAATTATCCTTGACCCCACTTCATCATTAATTACAAAATTTATAATAAAATTATAACATAATGTCTCCTAAAACATAAAATGTTTTTACAAATTTTGGGTATGTGATAGCCAGGGTAATTGCTAGTTTAAACATTGTGATATGTTTGACATTACACCTGTTGTTGATTGAACATGGAGATACCTTCTAATTTTCTACCTATGTTTCAGTCACTGTGTCAGGAGAGCTTGGTTGGTTGGAGAACCCAATACTAAGGCTATGCCATATCATGGGGGTTCTATTACCCTCTAGATGAAATTGGCCTCTCATTTTATTTGCAGATCATTTGTAAAGGAGTGGTTGTAATATTAAACTGAAGTTTGATTCAAAATACAACTTTGTTGATTCACATTAGCAAGTTTCTTTGAATTGACATCATTGTTTTCACTAAAATGTTTCTTATTAATAGAACCTAGATGTAGGAGTTATTCATCTAGTTAGGTTTCCCCTGAACCAATGCCTACCAATAGATCTGAGGAGGGCTTAGTAGCATGTGAATATTCCATCAATTGTAATGAAAAACCATTAGTATAAATAGAAGGGAAAATGCAAATTGATGGAAACAATATGGTAAGGGTATAAAATGAGGAATATTCCATAGGGAAGCTTCAACCATTATTTTATAAAAAAAATACATTTCCATCACTATAGCGACGTCGGGCCATAGCAAGTTCCGACGAACTTGCTATACTAGCAATGGAAATTTTCATCCCTAGTATAGCAAGTTCATCGGAACTTGCTATGGCCTAGCGTCGCTATAGCGGCGGATGTTTGTCTCTACACCAACAAATATTCGTCGCAACAACCTTTTTTTATTTTTTTTCAAATATTGAACACCGTCGCTCTAGCGACGAATGCTTCGTCGCTACAACAACAAAGTTTCTTCACAACACTTGTTTATTTTTTTAACAATATTGCATAGTTTCATCGCTATAGTGACGAAGTTTCGTTGTAACTTTTTTGGTATTTTCGTCGTCACTTTTTTGTATTATCGTCACTATAGAGACAAACTAAGGTGGTCCATTGCAATAGCAACGAACCTCCATTGCAGTAGAAGCCATTCATTCATTCGTCGGAATAGAGGCCATTCATTTGTAGCAATAGCAACGAACCTCCATCGTAGTAGAAGCCATTCATTTGTCGCAATAGCGACACGATCCATTCGTCGCAATAGAGACGAAGTGTGGAAAGTGTTGCTATAGCCACGAAATTTTTTCCATGACTATAACAACGCATGAGTGTTTCAATAGCAATGATTTTCTATGGGAAAAATGTCCACATGTACTAGTGACTTCATCCTGACCATTAAACCCAATCATTGAATGCATGTGTGAAGTTGGTGGGAAAAATCACTTCATGTAGTTATTGAAGCATGGGGATTGCAATAGTTATGTCAGTTGTCCTTTTATTCTATGGTCAAAGTTATGTCAGTTGTATTTTCACCATAATCTCATATCCCTTGGGATTCAACACTCATTCTACCATTCTCTCATGCAAATTGATAAACTACATAGATCTTCCTATTGTTTTTCATGACCATTACCAAATTGTTTATAACCTAGACATTTGAATTTAGAGAGGGGGTTGCAGATATGAAGGGAAAATAGATGGTTTTATGTGAGCATAGAGGTTTAGAAAGCTAGGAACAT
Source organism: Pseudotsuga menziesii (assembly GCA_001517045.1). Classification (NCBI taxonomy): domain Eukaryota; kingdom Viridiplantae; phylum Streptophyta; class Pinopsida; order Pinales; family Pinaceae; genus Pseudotsuga; species Pseudotsuga menziesii. The sequence goes on along the minus strand of LPNX011154436.1, from coordinate 89,284 downwards.
TTATCCATTGATTTATGCTACTTTTGTATGCTTGAGAAGCCATGCATTAATGTTGCAGGAGATTCTCCAATAGCATACAACATGTTGGACTCTTACAGCACACACTGGTAAGCAATGTAGTGGAACTGTAACAGTTGGATTTCCTAAGGGAACTATGGATCAGTGAAAAGAAATTCCTTCCTTGTGTCGTGTGGGGAATCTGGAAGGAGTGCCATGGCTATGGTGGCTTAGTGAGATCCCTATAGAGATATGGATGAGATTTTTGCTAAGCATAGAGAGATGAATAGGTTGTGGGATGAGAGAGAGAAGCTTGCATGTGTTTAATTTTCCCTAGTGGCTTTGTAGCCCAGATTCAGGTTGGCCTCTTAGCAGAAAGAGTACATGTTGGATAGAGTGCCTACAGTTGGGGAGGGAATCGCTCTTACACATCCAATTTCTTGGATCTTCTTTCTTTAAAGATAAGTATCCTTTTGCATTTGAATATGCAATGTTTTAATTCATACCTGTAATGATTATTCTTGTAAATACATGTGTTGTGTATGTGGATGTATTTTATTTCTATTGTGTATTTTTATTATGCATATACACACGTATTTGTCAATAAAATGAATTCTTAATATAGATATGGGGATAAATTTAGATCCTCGATTTAGTTAATGTCCCTTCCCATGAGTCGGTTTGGGTGAAGTTGGTGTTACACTATATTATCCACCTCTATTGTCATTATGGAACCCCACTTGGGGACAAGTAATATTAAATAATGTTGAGTATCTCATTATAATATTTTCATAAGAGAAATTTGTTAATCAATTAACATGGTGTCCTTTCTAGTCTTAATGCCTTGAGAAAAAACTTATACGAACATGCAAATATATTCTTAGCTTTCTTTCCTAAATTGGATGCATCATATAAAACGGTGAAGATTCAACCATGATAGTGTATGTACAACCTATAATTTTTTCATCAGAACCTCCATGATTCTTTTAGATGTCTCTGGTGTATTTTACAAGTCCCTATATTCAAATTATAGTGACCATGTACACATGATCTGAAATATATCATTGGTTGAAATATATCAATCATAAAAAAAAATGTGTGGACATAGGTTCAATGTTACGAACATTGAAAAAAGATACATCTAAGCAACATTGAACCGACCTTTAGAAAAATAGGCAAATTTTAAAACAACAAAAACCATCAAATTGGCATCATTTTCTCCCTATAACATGGATTGCATGTTTTAAAGCGATGTTTGTTCCATGTATTTTACATTAGATATATGCCAAAATAATGTCGCTTTAGAGGCGTTCGGGGCCTTCGCCAAGCAAAGTTTTTATTCGTTAGAACAACAAAATTTTGACAAATGATTCAACATTAAACCAACGTCAAAATAAAGCATTCAGTGTGAAAATGCCACAAAAAAACATTGACCTAATGTCAAATTTGGCCTGCAACGTGGCTTGCATGTCTCTGAAGTGACGTTGGTTCCACGTATTCTATGGTGCACGTACGTAGCTATATAGTATCTTAAGAGACGTTAGGGGCATGGATAAGCAACCTTTTTCTACTTATATCTATAGAAAATATTTGACAAGGTTTCGACGTTAAAAACATCATACAATACAAACCAATATAGAGATGTTGTGTCGACTCAAAGAAAAATTGTTCGATGTGGCAATGACAGGAAAAAATGTCAAATTGGTGTTAATAGATTTGTCCTAAAATTTAGTAGTGGATTCATATCAAGCAATTCAATCTCTAGTTATGGCACAACTTGTAGTGGATAGTCTTCATGCCTCTCACCTTGTCACTAGTCTTCATGCCTCTCACCTTGTACCTGACAGGGGTGATTTCCATGGATTGACAGTTATGCTTCAATTTCTAATCCTTATCAATCAGACAAAGAACAAGTGAGCTTGAGCCACAAATAGAACCAGAATCAACATCCAGAGCCACTATGAGAGTCAAATTTGTATCTAGAAGACAAAATTAAATCATTTTTCCAGAGCATCTATTGGTTTGTGGTCATCCAAAAATTACCAATTTAGTAGAAAAAATTTACATAAGCTTCTACTAACTTTTTTTTGTTTCTAACCAGCCAAACCACAAAGTTTTTGGTCATCAAAAAACAAACCATTTAGTGGAAGACATCAGGTTTTGTTAACATTTTTGTTTGTGGTAATCCAAAAACCACCAAATTAGTGGAAGACATTAACTTCTACTAAATTTTTTTGTGAGTTGGTGGTCTTAAAAAACACCCATTTAGTAGAAGACATCAACTTACTAAATTTTTTGGTTTGTGGTCAACCAAAACCACTAATATTGTGGTCATCCAAAAACCAACCATTTAATAGAAGATGTTAGATTATGCTAACTTTTTTGGTTTGTGGTCAACTAAAACCAATGAGTTTGTGGTCCTCCTAAAACCACAAATTCAAAGAGCACTTATGTTTTTACAATTTAGTAGATTACATAATATTTTGGTAACTTACCTGGAAAATTTAGATTGTCAAGAAATGTTTATCCATTGGTCGTTATTCGCATTGCATCTCTCTTTTATAAGATTCCTTCTCTCATAAATACCCCTTCGAATTAAGGGGGGAATATTGGAAACCTAATCCTTTGGCTTAGGACATATTGAAGGAATATGAAGAGTCATTGAAAGTCCAAGGGACTCCTTGGGAATATGAAATTAAAGGTCACATCTGTTTGTATTTATATACATGCACAATATTAGTGAAATTATGGAATTCACACCTATCTCTAGTGGCCTTTGCTTATCCTTTATACTCCATTAGGTTAGGTAAATTAAAAAATCTAAAGATCACAACTTATATAATACAACTAATGGAAGTTTAGAATTTAAAACTACTTGAAGCCAATGATATTCTTTAGTCAAAACTTGAGCACCTTAATTTCTATTACTTGTACCTCACTGGAACTATTTATAGTAAGTTTTAAACTCATGCTTTTTCTTTCACTATTTTTTTTGGGGGATGAATAATAAATCTTATTACAAAAATTTTCAAGATAATGTTATTTTACAGGATGATGACTTTGTTGATGTATTTTTAACTTCGAAAGATATTATGATGTATATTATCATTGATGTTGTTGTACCCCCATTGGATATGTGTTTTCCTCCTTGAAGGATGTCTTTATTGTGTCTAGACCTTGAAATACAATCTTCGTTATAAGTCGAGGAAATAGTCCCCAGTGTAACATCATATAATGTGTATTTGGAGTCTCTCTAGGATAAGTTTGCTCTGTTAGTGAAACAAGTTGGCCCCAATCATGTAAAAGGTCAGTCAATTGAAGGGTATAAGTAGGGATGCGCTATCCCTCATTTATACACACCTCACACTCTCAATTTAACATGAGAGAGAGAGAGAGAGAGAAAGGAGGAGAGATAAATAGATGTTGAATACTTCTTATTACTGGGTTTGATCATCTTATGACACAGTCTTTGTGGATGTACTATTCTGAGGAAGTTTATGGGGTTTTCTCCTTTATGGTTTCCCCGATGAAAATATTTGTGTCTTGTGTATCTATTATATCTTATGCATCTTGTTGTACTTGTTATTCTTTTAGATAAAGATCCTAACTAAGATAATAACATATAATAAAACCTAACATGGTATCATAGACTCTATGAAAGAAACCACTGTACAACACTGGAAACTAGGGCTTCCTAGTTCAAGGTGTTCTCTCCACAGATCATCAAGAAAAGAGGGATATGCTAACTCACCTCAGTAGGGAACATTTTTTGGTGGAAGTAGTTTTAGGTTTGAAGAAGTTTCATTTTTGACCCTGTCACTAGTGTCGAGAGAAAGTAGGGAATCAAGTTTCAAAGGCTTCCCACCTTAGACTTCAAAAAGTGACATTGTCAAGAAACTCGCCTCAAGGAGCACATATTTTTGTCCAAACATAATTCCCAAACTCCAAGTTTGAAAAAATAGGGTCTCTAACAAACCCTAGGTTATCCAGCTCCAGATTCAGGTCAGACACCTCAAATCGGTAAATCTAAATATTTGTTATTTCCATTTGAGGTTCTCATTTGAAAATATGACTCACCATACTCAACTTGAGGACAAGCTTGGAAGGGTTGATAACTTTCAAGCATGGAAGTACATAATCTCCTTGATCCCTGGAGAGAATGATTTGGATCAGAACATCACTGAAGAAGATCCAGAACTAGAGCGATATGAGGCTAAGGCTACTTATAAGAGGAGCATGGATAAGGCCAAGAGAATCATTGAAATTCTATTAAGGATCACCTCATCCCCCACGTTTCTTCATTCAAGACACCAAAGGAAGTATATGATGCTTTGACAAAGATGTTCGAAGGGAAGAACATCAACCACAAGATGACTTTGAGGAACCAGTTGAAGAATGTGAAGATATAGAACTCCGAGACTATATAGTCTTAATTCACAGGGATTTCTCAAATCAAAGAAAAACTGAAACCAATTGAAGAGAATGTCGAAGAAGGAGAAATTGTAATGACTACCTTGAATGGTCTCCCTAGATCATGGGACTCATTCATTTAAGGAATTTGTGCAAGAAGGAGGTTGATTTCTTTCAGCAGGCTCTGAGAAGATTGTTCACAAGAAAAATATCGACTCATGATAAGAGAAGAGAAGAATAGATAAAATGAAGATTGAGCTCTCACAGTTCACACCAAGAAAAACTTCAAGAATGAGGAGAAGAAGGAGAACCGTCATCACAATAAGAAGAAGGACAATAAACAAAATAAGACCAAGAGAGATCCTTCCAATGTTCGATGTTATACTTGTGATGAAAAGGGACACTTTGTAAGAGATTGTCCCATAAGGAAAAAGAGACACCATGCTCATGTTGCTGAAGGAAATGAACCAACAAACAAAATATTCATAAGAGATAAGGATGATTCAAATGATGAGTATGTGCTAATCTTAGCACTTACTAGCATTATGTCACATGGAAGCAATGACTGGCTTGTGCATAGTGGAGCTTCTAAACACATGACAGGATACAATGAATCATTTGTCAATATGTTTGAACGTGAGTAACCACACAAGGCGAAACTTGGGGATGATTATCAATACCCCATAAAAGGGAGTGGAGAAGCTTCATACAAGCTTGATTCCAGGAGATGCTTAAAGATGAAGGATGTGCTATATGTTCTAGGATTGAAGAATAATATTATGTCGAAGGTAGTTGTCATTGATGTCAAAGGAGTTCAGTAATGACAAAGGAATAACCAAGGACATGATGTCAGGGAAAACTCAATGTAATGACAAAGGAATAACCTAGGACATGATGACATGGCATGTAGGATAAAGTTGGCATAGATGAAATCAGCATGTTGTCCCCCATGCTCTAGATGCTTCACCTTCCAATTTTGATGAAAGTAACAATCCACCAAAGTTGACTTAAGGTTTTGAAAAACTGTCCAAGGGTCCACACAGATGTTCATAAGGACATTTTCAAATACCCACCAAATGCATTCTTTGTGTAAATTTATTCATCAAATGGAATGGGTATATTCTTTGGTGATATGTCTATATATCCACAGAGTTTAGTTTTCTTTCAGGTGGTAACATGTGCAAGAAGTAAACCTCCTAAAATGAGAAAAAACATGTTTTGACAAAGATAAACTATGAAAATTTATCTAAGTGCCAGATACAATAGATTAACAGGAAAATTTTAGATGCAAATCGATGAGGAGGATTGATTGATTTTCTGATCAATCAATTGCTTTTTGAATGAACATGGTACAGGGTCATTGATCGATAATCGATCACTGTAAGGATCGATGGAGATCCAAACACTAAATGGTGTTGTAAGTCTTACAGGGATGAACGATTGAGGATGAGGCAAGCTAGAGATCAATGATTGGGATTGAATCCGACACAAAAAGATACGAGCTTGTTAATGTTCCAGGAAGAATTAAAACAATGCAAGTTGGATTAAACAGTTGGAGGACTATGATCCAAGAGTGATCATCAATGACTAGGAAAGGATACGCAAAGTAAATGTGCACAAAATATAACATTCTAGAGTGTCAACATTAAGTTTTTTGTTTGATAGATGATCAAAGAACGAGGATTCCACAAGAGATCGACGCTTCATAAGAGTTGCAGAAAGAGATTTGCGGGAGGATATTGCAGAAGCCCGCTTTGAAAAATTTGGAAGGAACATCCACATTCCACAACCCCACTGTGGAAAGAACGTTGCGACTTCTTAATTACGAAAGTCAATTTTGAGAATTTATGAGAATCAACCCCGCAACCCGCAATTGGAGAAGGAAGGAGTTACCCCATATTGTGGAAAGGAAAATTGCAGAAAGATCATTGTGGAAAGGGTAAATGCGGAATCATGGTTCGAAAAAGTTGAAAGACAGGCCTGCAACCTGCAACGCGCAATCGCAGAAGGAAGGAGGTCCCAAATATTGTGGAAAGATCATTATGGAAGGTTAATTGTGAAAAGACAGTTTGCGGAAAGATAAATGTGGAAAGGTCATTGTGGAAATGTAATTGTGGAAGTAGAAAGACAAGTTGCAGAAAGGAAATTATGGAAGGCTTTTTTGCGGAAAAGTCACTGCGGAAAGGAAATTGCAGAAAGGTAATTGTGGACATATTTATGTTGCGGAAAGGAAAATGCAAAAGGTTTTTTGTTCGATGCTCCGAACTCGCTGGAGAAATTTCTAAAGAGTCATGATAGATAAAGATGTGCATGTCCATAATGAAAGGATAGTTATGATGAATAAAAAGGGGTGTCACTGTATAAACATAGAAGTGATTGTTAGTTAATTAACATGTTTGAAAAGACATCATCTATTGTGAAAGGTCATGATTAAGTTGTGTGATGGTTCAAATGAAAAGACACGATTTTCCAATATTGAAGAGATGCAGTGAGATGCGTGTTGAAGGTATTTATAGACAAAGATTTGAGAGGAAGAAAGTGTCTCTATATTCCAGATCCATGTAGCAGCAGCAGCAGAAGACATATACCAAGGAAGTGATGAGAAACCAGTGACATAATTGAAGACATAAAAAGATATAGAAGTTTGATAAAAACATATTACGGTCTCAGGGTGGTGCTAGGGTAGGCTATAGGACTGCAAGGGGGTTGTAGCCTCCTTCCATTAGAAATTGGTAAACAAGGGTGTCGTAGCATCCTGTTAGTTGTAGCTGACAAAATAGGGGTTTGTATCCTCCTTCCAATAGTAGCTGATAAATAGGGTGTTGTAGCATCCTTCTCTGTTGTAGTAGGTAGAAACCAGGTAGTTGTAGCATCCTTGTATGTAGTAGCAGGCATAAACTATTTGTAAATATAATTGTGTAGTAATTGGAAGTAATGGTGGTTTTCCCAATTGGGCGTCCACGATAAATTTGTGTTTTGTGTATCTTTTTTATCATGTGTGTTAATGAATAAGTTAAAAGTGGTTTTAATTGTTAACAGTTATCAATAAATTATTCACCCCCCCTCCTCTCAGCATTGTCCAATATTCCAACAATTGTTATCATAGAAGGATCCTACACTACAGTTTAATCACTGGAAGGAAGATCCTATTAAAAACCCCTGTGGATCAAGAAGAAGGGTTAGCCACCAACATACCTCCTTTATTTACAGGAGATAATTGTGCTTATTGGATTGTAAGACTGAAGTGCCATGTAATGTCTCTTGGATACAAAGTCTAGAGGACTGTTGAAAAAGAGTACAAAGTACCAGATGACCTACCTATATACATAGATGTACTAGACCAATATGAGGCCAATGCAAAATCCCTAAATGCAATATTGAGTGGGTTTACAAATTCATTGTTTGTAAAAGTCATGAAATGCAAGACAACCAAAAATTCCTGGGAAAAATTAAAAACTTTCTACGAAGGAGTATCGAAAATCAAACAATCAAAACTTCAGAGATACAAAGGATAGTTTGAGAGTCTAAAAATGAAAGAGGAAAAAAATATTATAGAATATATTTTAAGAGTATATGAAATTGTCAATGCTATTAGGGGCCTTGGAGGAATAATAAAGGAGAGAGAAGTTGTTTAAAAAGTACTAAGAACCCTGCCCATGAAGTATGACTCAAAAGTATCTACTCTAGAATAACAAGAGGATCTTGACCTCATGACAGTAGATGAAATATATGGGATCTTCACTGCATATGATATGAGAACATGGCAAGATGGACCATCAAAGAAAGAAGCAACATTTAAAGCTTCAAAAGAGCCAAAGAAGTCTGAATCCTTATCCAAGAACCAATCAAAGAACCTAGATGATGAAGAAGCTCTTTTCATCAAGAAACTTGAGAGAGGTACTGGAAAGTACAAAAGAAAGCTACCCTTGAAGTGTTTTAACTACGGAAGGATTGGTCACTTTGCCCCAAAGTGTCCTTACCCAAAACAAGAAGATAGTGATGATGATGAATAACCTTGTTGTCATAATAAATATCAAAAGAGTAATACCATGTTGGCAAGAAGAAATCTAAGAAAAATAAGAAAAACTTCTATTCCAAGGAAGACAATGAAGATGAAGAGATAAGCGAAGATGAAGAAATCCTATTCATGGGGAAATTAACTCAAGAACATGATTCATATTTGGAAGGAGAGGTGGACCTAAAGGCTGAACTCATAAGTTCCCTTCAAGAATTGAGAAAGAGCGGAATGAAGAACAAATATTTGAAAAGACAATTATCAAAATACCAAGAAGAGGCCAAGATTTTAAAACAAGTTGTAAAATTCAAGAGAGAAGTAGAGAGGCTAAAACATCAGCAGTATGTTGATGAAAAGTTCAAGGAGAAAAACACAAGAATCTAAAAGACTTGAATCGGAAGTCATCCTACTTAGGAATAAGCTTGATGAGAAATTTGAGAACAACTCAAGGATTTTATAGGATATCTTAAGTAGCCAAAGACCGTAAAGCAATAAATTTGGATTAGCATATGACAAATAAAAGAAGCCGGAATATTCCTCTTTCATAAACCAAGATGAAAGAAGCTATGTTGCTACACTTAAGAAGGAAGAAAGTAAGAAACCTTCTCCTCTCTTACAAAAAAAATATATGATGCCTAGAAAACCAATGACAAGTAGATATCAGTAAATCTTTTTTGGCCATTTCTACTCTTGTAATAACTTTGGACATAAATGCATGAATTCAAAAGCATATGAAAAGATTCATGTTTATAAGAAGAATACACCCATGCAACAATCATCAGAATTCTGCCCAGATAAAAAATTTGAGAAGATATGAAAATGAAAATAGCCATCACAAGCAGAAAGATCAAGCATTCTCTAAACATAAAAAGGAATTCTTTGGATATTTCCATTGATGTCATAAGTTTGGTCACAAGGCTGTTGATTTCAAAACCAAGGGAAAAGATCAAAGTTTGAGAAGGAAGCAAGACACAAACACTTCAAATGATAGAAAACTAGTAAGCAGGGTACCTCATGGAAAGATGTGGAGAAGAAAGCCAGATTACAAAGACTCAGAAGAAACACAAATTTCAAACATCAGTGAATATTCCAAGTATGATGATGTGCATAATAATGCTATAGATAAAAATGATATCCATTATGAGGGAAAGCAAGATGAATATGTAAAAGAATACATCAATGGAGATGAAGATGACAATGATGGATGCCTTTTCTAAAATATCTCATGACCTAAAAGAGAACCCTCAAATTAGCATTAGAAGGGATCATATACTCGGGGGGAGTTAATATCAGAAAATTGCAATTGGTACTTAAAATATATCAATTGGTAAGAAGAAAACAATGTTTTTTCCATCAAAACAAGAAGAAGAAGAGTAATAATAAATACTTGATAAAATGATATCTTCATCAAAGACAATAAGTAAAGTAGAGCTGACAAATTGAAGAAAAACATTGTCTAGAAATCATCTATGTGACAAGCATGCTTAATGGTTGAAGTGTAACAAAATCAAAAGAAGAATTAGAGAATACAAGAGATTATCATTGTTGAATGATAAGAATGGTGTACGGTTGACATAGAGCAAAGTGCAAGACCTATGAAGTAAAAGTAAAATATTAAAAGGCATGATCCATGAGATCCATGAAGACCATGAAGTCTGTAATCCAATAGAACATGAAGTTATCCTTATTACTCATAATGTGAAGTCATGACACATAAATTAAAAACTCTGTCCATCCTAAAAGTATTCATTTGATCACATTTGTTTGGGATGATATTCCACATTTCACAATTGGAGGATTTGATCATCCTATTTTCATGGTTAATGAGCACATGTAAATATTAATACGAGAATAGATCTAAAGGGTACCATTTAGACAATCTTAAGGACTGTTTGATAGAGAAATTATGAACAATCATTTGTATGATTTGAAATCATTCTTGATCTAATCTTTTACAAGCAGTTTTAACTACAAAAATGTTGATAGTGGAAGAAAACTCAAGCCTGATATGAAAGATAAAGATGCAGTTTATTGAAAAAGTGCCAGGATGAGTAAAAGTAGTAGTAAATATTGGGAAGGAACAATTGTTATTCAAAAAGCATATCAGTTTGATAAAGTTATTTCTGAATTTTTCTCTTAGAAGCATGTGTATGAAGCTTTAGCAAAGCCTGTTGTTACCTCAGACCAAGGAAATATGGTGCAAGGTATAAAGAAGAATATAGTATCAATCAAGATAGTTAAACTCTGGTCAATGTCTAAAGGAACAAGGACATATGGATAATAAACTATTTTCATGGCATTGAAAACTCCTTAATAAGAACAAGTTACATGATACATTTTTAAAGAGCAGTTTATGGAAGAAAAATAACGATGAGTGTAAACTCTGTCACAAAATGTAGAAAATGTTGACAAAGAGGAGGAACATTGAAAGGGGGAGTCTATGAACTAATCATCCATGTTATCCTTCAAAGGCTTGCTACAAGAAAGTGAATGAGTATGTTAACCAGATCATAACACAATGATTAGTACCAAGTCCAGTTAACAAGAGGAATAGAAGCAAAGAGCTAAATTTCTTAAAAAAAGGAGATATATTGGAGAGGGCAGTTGTCAAAAGGAAGAAAGATAGGAAATTCTCTATCAATATGGTTACAACAAGGGCATACCAGGTTATCCTTTGTTAGTATTGTCAAAGGGGGAGAATGTTTAGTTATTTCCATCAATGCCAAAGGGGGAGAATGTTGAATGTATTTTTCATTAATGTTAAAGGAGTTCGATAATGACAAAGGAATAACCAAGGACATGATTGTAGGCAAAACTCGGTGTAATGAAAAAATAATAACCTAGGACATGATGACATGGAATGTAGGATGAAGTTGGCATATATGAAATCAACATGTTGTCCCCCATGCTCTGGATGCTTCACCTTCAAATTTTGATGAAAGTAAGAATCCACCTTAGTTGAGCTAAGGTTTTGTAAAAATGTCCAAGGGTCAACATAGATGTTCATAAGGACATTTTTCAAATACCCACCAAATGCATTGTTTGGGTAAATTAATTCATCAAATGGCATGGGTCTGTTCTTTGGTGATATGTCTATCTATCCTCAGATTTTAGTTTTCTTTATGGTGGTCACAAGTGCAAGAATTAAACTTGCTAAAATAAAATATATATATATATATATATATATATATAATATAATAAAAAAAACATGTTTTGACAAAGATAAACTATGAAAATTTATCTAAGTGTCATATACAAGAGATTAAGAGGACATTTTTAGATGCAAATAGATGAGGAGGATTGATCAATTCTTTGATCAATTAATTGAGTTTTGGATTGACCATGGTACAGGGTCATTGATCAACAATCAATCACTATAAGGATCAATGGAGATCCAAACACTAAATAGTGTTGTAGCTCTTACAGGGATGAATGGTTGAGAACAAGTAAAGCTAGAGATCGATGGTAGGGATTGAATCTGACATAAGATATGAGCTTGTTAATGTTCTGAGAAGAATTAGAAAAATAAAGTTGGATTAAACAATCAAAGGACTACGATCCAAGAGTGATCATCAACGGATGTGAAAGGATCCGCAAAGTAAATGTGTGTGGAAGATAACATTCCAGATGTCCGATGTGAATTTCTGTGTTTGATAGTTGATCAACAGACAATGAGAATTCTGCAAGAGATCGATGGTACACAGGAGTTGTAGAAAGAGATTTGTGGGAGGATATTGCAGAAGCCCATTTTGAAAAATTTGGAAGGCACATCCGCAATCCGAAACTTGACTATGGAAAAAACATTGCAACTGCATAATTGTGGAAGTCATTATTGAGAATTTATGAAAAGCAGCGCTACAACCCACAACCCACAATTGTGGAAGGAAGGAGTTACCATTGATTGAAGAAACGATGATTATGGAAAGATCATTGCGAAAAGGACGATTAACTGAAGGGTATATTAGGAAACCTTGTTTGAAAAATTTGAAATGCATTCCCGCAACCTGCAGCCTATAATTGTAGAAGGAAGGAGTTCCCACAGATTGCGGAAGGTTAATTGCAGAAAGACAATTTGTGGAAAGATAAATAAAGAAAGGTAATTGCAGAAGCGGAAAGACAGGCTATGGAAAGATAGTCGTGGAAAGGAAATTGTGGAAGGATTTTTGTTATGGAAAGGTCATTGTGGAAATATTTATGTTACGAAAAGATCACTATGAAAAGGAAATTATGGAAGGATTTATCTTCGACGCTCCGAAATCACGCAAGAAATTTCGGAAGAGTCACGATAGATGAAGAGGCACATGTCCAAAATGAAAGGATAGTTATTATGAATAAAAAGGGGCGTGATTGTACAAATTGTGAAGTGATTGTTAGTTAAAGAACGTGTTTGGAAAAAACATCATTTGTTGTGAAAGTTCACGATGAAGTTGTGTGATGGTTCAAATTAAAAGACATGAGTTTACAAGATTGAAGAGATGTGGTGAGATGCATGTTGAAGGTATTTATAGACAAAGGTTTGAGAGGAAGAAAGTGTATCTATAGTCCAGATTCATGTATCATAAACAACATAAGACATAGACAAAGGAAGTGATGAGAAACCAGTGACATAATTGAAGACATAAGAAGATCTGTAAGTTTGATAAAAACATATTAGGGTGGCAGGTTGGTGCTAGGATAGGTTGTAATCCTACAATTGGGTTGTAGTCTCCTTCTAGTAGAAAGTAGTAAACAAGGGGGTCGTAGCATCCTCTCAGTTGTAGCTAACAAAAAAGGGGTCGTAGCCTCCTTCCAATAGTAGCTGGTAAATAGGGTGTTGTAGCATCCTTGTCTGTTGTAGAAGGAATAAACCAGGGTGTTGTAGCATCCTTGTTTATAGTAGCAGGCATAAACCATTTGTAAATATAATTTTGCAGTAATAGGAAGTATTTCTGGTTTTCCTAATTGGGATTCCATGATAAATTTGTGTTCCGTGTATCTTGTTGATCATGTGTGTTAATGAATAAGTTAAACGTGGTTTTAATTGTTAAAATTTATCAATATTGATCCACCCCCACTCTCAATATTGTCTCATATTCAAACGATTGGTATCATAGTAGGATCATTCACTATAGTTTAATCACTGGAAGGAAGATGCTATTAAAAACAACTATGGATCAACAATAATGGTTAGCCACCAACAGACCTCCAATATTTACAGGAGAGGTTTATGCTTACTAGATTGTAAGAATGAAGTGCCATGTGATGTCTCTTGGATACAAAGTATGGAGGACTGTAGAAAAAGAGTACAAAGTACCATACGACCTACCTATACACATAGATGAACTAGAACAATATGAGGCCAATGCAAAATCCCTTAATGCAATCTTGAGTGGGTTAACAAATTCAATGTATGTAAAAGTCATGCAATGCAAGACAACCAAACATGCCTGGGAAAAATTAAAAAATTTCTATGAAGGAGTATCCAAAGTCAAACAATCAAAAATTCATACATACAAAGGACAGTTTGAAAGTCTAAAAATGAAAGAGGAAGAAAATATTATAGAATATATTTTAAGAGTAGATGAAATTGTCAATGTTATTAGAGGCCTTAGAGGAGTAATAAAGGAGGGAGAAGTCATTGACAAATTACTAAGAACCCTGCCCATGAAGTATGACTCGAAAGTATCTACTCTAGAAGAAAGAGATGATCTTGACCTCATGACAGTAGATGAAATACATGGGATCTTCACTGCATATGAGATGAGAATAGGACGACATGGACCATCAAAGAAAGAAGCAACATTTAGAGCCTCAAAAAATCCAAATAATTCTGAATCCTTATCCAAGAACCAATTAGAGAACCTAGATGATGAAAAAACTCTTTTCATCAAAAACTATAAAGAGGTACTGGAAAGTACAAAGGAAAGCTACCCTTGAAGTGTTTTAATTGTGGAAGGATTAGTCACTTTTCCCCAAAGTGTCCTTACCCAAAACAAAAATATAGTGATGATGATGAAGAATCTTATTGTCATAAGAAAGATAAAAAGAGTAAGACCATGTACAAGAAAAAATTTAAGAAAAAGAAGAAAAAAATTTATTCCAAGAAAGACAGTGAAGATGAAGAAATCCTATTCATGGGGGTAGTAACTCAAGAAGATGATTCAGATGTGGAAGGAGAGGTGGACCTAAAGGTTGATCTCATAAGTTCCCTTGAAGAATTGAGAAAGAGAAAAATGAAGAACAAATATTTGAAAGACAATTGTCAAAATACCAAGAAGAGGCTAAGATTTTAAAACAATAAATTGTAAAATTCAAGAGAGAAGTAGAGAGGCTAAAAGATCAACAGTCTATTGATGAAAAGTTCAAGGAGAAAATACAAGACTTGAAGCAGAAGTCATCCTACTTAAGAAGAATCTTGATGAGAAATTTGTTCAATCAAAATTTGAGAACATATAAATGAATTTAGATGATATCTTAAGTAGCCAAATACCATCAAGCGATAAATATGGATTAGGATATGACAAAGAAAAGAAGCCATAATATTCGTCTTTCATAAACCAAGATGAAAGAAGCTATGTCTCTGCACTCAATAAGGAAGAAAGTAAGAAATTTTCTCCTCTCTGACAAAGAACATATATGATTCGTAGAAGACCAATGACAAATAAATATCAGCAAATCGTTTTTTTCCATTACTACTCTTGTAATAACTTTGGACATAAAGCCCCGAATTGCAAAGATATGAAAAGTTTCATCTCTATAAGAAGAATACACCCAAGCAATAGAACAATTATAGGAAGACTAAATAAACTCATCATAATTCTTCCCACATAACAAATTTAAGAAGACATGGAAATGAAAATAGCCATTACAAGCAGAAAGATCAAATATTCTCTAAATATAAAAAGGAATTATTTGGATATTGTCATTGTTGTCATAAGTTTGGTCACAAGGGTGTTGATTGCAGATCGAAGGTAAAAGATCAAAGTTTGAGAAGGAAACAAGACACAAATGCATCAAATGATAGAAGATCAGTAAGCAGGATACCTCATGGAAACACATGGAGAATAAAGTCAGATTTCAAAGACTTGGAAGAAACACAAATTTCAAACATCAGTGAAGTTTCCAAAGATGATGATGAGCATAATAGTGTTATAGATAAAAACGACATCCATTATGAGTAAAAGAAAGATGAAGATGTAAAAGAATACACCGATGGAGATGAAGATGATAATGGTGGATTCCTTTTCTAAAATATATCATGACCTATAAGAGAACCATGAAATTAGAATTAGAAGGGATCATATACTCAGGGGGATTTAATATCATAAAAATGCAATTGGTACTTAAAAAATATCAGTTGGTAAGAGGAAAAGAATGTTTTTGCCATCAAAACAAGAAGAAGAAGAGTCATAATAAATACTTGATAAAAGGATATCTTCATCAAAGAAAAGAAGTAGAGTAGAGGTGACAAATTGAAGAAAAACATTTTGTCTAGAAATCATCTATGCGGAAAGCACACTTAATGGTTGAAGTGTAACAAAATCAAAAGCAGAAATAAAGAAGACAAGAGATGATCATTGTTAAATTATAATACTGGTGTATGGTTGACATAGAGAAAAGTGTAATACCTATGTGTGGAAATTGAACCCAAGAGATAGAACAATTACACTCACAAAATTGCTAATCAAACATGCAAAATTCACACCAAAAGAGACTGAAATTGGAGCATAACACTGATCTGTATTCAATAAGTGTACAATAGCCAACCTTATGAAGTAATAGGCTGCTACAAAGTATGCAGTGGAAATTCTAAAGAGATTCAAAATGTTGGACTATAAGGAAATAACCACACATATGGCATCTAACTTCAAGCTTTTGAGTGATGATTCATCTGAGACGGTTGTTGCCACAATTTATTGTTAATGTATTTATAACTTCGGAATGTAATCACTTGTATATCTTATGTATTGTACCCCGATGTTCCAATAGGGAGATTCAATAATGTAAACAAGTCATGAAAGTCATAGAATATTACCCTCCTTATTGATCAAGGGTTAAAGTCCCCGTAGTTGTGGGGTCCTAGGGTTATTAGACTCTCCTAGAGAAGTCGGCACTAGTGAGTTATTGTCAAGTCGGGAATTAGTATAAATACAGAGGGAGCCTCTCTATTTAACACAAATTAATACACATTTACTCACACTCAGTTGTACAACATAACTGAGAGAGAGAGAAGAATTTGGGACAAGAGAGAGAGAGATACTACTGCTGTCAGGAGATCATCTTACTGTCTTTGGGTTTTAATTTTGGTGTTGATTCTATCTCTAAGAAAGTTGCGGGGTTTTCTCCTTTATGGTTTCCCCAAGGAAAATCTTTGTGTCCATTGTCTCTTATGATTGATTGGTTTGCTTGTTATTCTCTGAGATAAGATCCTAAGATCATATAGCTTAAATGTTAAAAAATCTAACATGGTATCAGAGCTAACCTGAGAAGAAGACACTATGCAGCTACTGAAGCTAGGAATTCCTACTTTTTGGATCTCTCTCCACATATTTTCAGTAAAAATAGGTTGGGCTGACTCTCCTCTCTAGGGCGCATCTTTCAGTCAAAGCAGAATCTGATTCTGAGCATTTTCATTTTTTGACCCGACACTATTGTCGAAAATTAGGGCTTTCCACATAAGTGGAATTTTTTAGTGAGCCCAGACCTGGATTGATATCCTCCCAAAAATCTAAGTTTAGATATCAAGATCAAAGTTTTTGGTTGGGTATAACTTTGGGAAAGTCAAACCCTAATCTGCTCTTGAACCAGAAAACCATCTCTATAGAAATTCAGCTCCAAACCCAGTTTCGACATCTTAACCTGGTAAGATCTAAATCTTTTTCATTTCCATTTGAGGTTCTTTGTTAAAGATGTATCATCATACCAAGCTTGATGAAAAGCTTGAGGGATCTTATAACTTCCAAGCTTGGAAGTATAGAATCTCCCTGGTCCTGGAAGAAAATGAGTTGGACTCTTACATCAATGAAGAGGTTCCAGTTCCAGAGGGAGATGAGGCTAAGGCCTTACACAAGAAGAAATTGGTCATGGATAAGAGGATGTTTGTTGATTCAATCAAGGATCACCTCATACCACAGATGTCCTCTCTAAAGACACCTAAAGAGATGTTTGATTCCCTAAACAAGTTATTTGAAGGGAAGAACATAAACTGAAAGATGACTTTGAGAAACCAATTGAAGAATGTAAATATCCAAAATGCAGAGACCATCCAGTCTTACTTTACAAGGGTCTCTCAGATTAAGGAATGGCTAGAAGCGGTAGATGAATAAGTAGAGAATGCAGAAATTGTGATGACCACCTTGAATGGTCTCCCTAGGGCATGGGACTATTTCATTCAAGAGATCTGTGCCAAAAAGAATCTAGTCAAGTTTAGTAGACTGTGGGAGGAATGCTCACAAGAAGAAGCTCGAATATCAGCTCGAGAAGAAAATATGGGAAGTGAATATCAAGCTCTCACAGTACAATCCAAGAAAAGCAGAATAGACCATCACAAAGGTAAGCACTCTCGCCAAAAGAAAAACATTAGAAAGTCTAACAAAGATTTGTCTAAGTACATTTGCTTTACATGTGATGAAAGAGGACACCTTGTAAGATATTGTCCTAGAAACAAATATAGATCTCACAAGAGGAATGGAAACAAGAAAATACATCATACTCATGCTGCAGAAGATGATGAGCCTTCCAAGAAGAGAATCAAACAAGAAAGTTATGGTTCTTCAAGTGATGAAGAATATGTTTTGATTTCTGCTCTCACGGGAACCATCACACATGGAAGCAATGATTGGATTATAGATAGTGGGGCTTCCAAACGCATGACAAGATTCAAATAATCATTTGTGACAGAACATGAATCACCCCACAAGGTGAAACTTGGGGATGACTACCAATATCCAATAAAAGGTAGTGGAGAATCCTCCTACAAATTAGACTCTAGAAATTCTATGAAAATGAAGGATGTCCTATTTGTACTAGGACTAAAGAAGAACCTTCTCTCCATCTCTACATTAGATGCAAAAGGTATAAGAGTTGCATTTATAGATGGATAATTCATCATGTGGCCAAAAGGAAAGACTATTGGCGATGCAGTAGTAATTGGAGAACAAGAGGGAGGACTATACATATTAAAGGGCCAACCAGAAAAAGCTTTGGTTCATGACTCAGTAGAACCCATTGAACTTTGGCATAGAAGGATTGCACATGTACACTATAGGGAACTACCACTTGCAAGAAAAGTTGTTGAAATTCTTCCATAAATACAATTAAAACATGAAGGAGTATGCAAGGGATGTGCAAAAGGAAAGAACACAAAGAAGATATTTCCAAGTAGCAAAAGCAAGGCTAAACGAATCTTGGAAATCATTCACTCCGATGTATGCGTTCTGATGTCATCTAGTTCATTAAGCGGGTATGTATGCTATGTTTCTTTCATTTTTTATTTTTCTAGGAAGACATGGATATACTTCATGAAGAACAAAGACAAAGTATTCAGCAAGTTCAAGGAATTCAAATCCTTGATCGAAAATTACACAGAGAATAAGATCAAGATTTTCTTATCAGACAATGGCGGAGAATTCACATCAAATGAATTCAAGGAATTAAGCAAAAATTTAGGGATTAAGAGGGAGTTGACCACTCCATATAATCCACAACCGAATGGGGTTGTAGAAATAGAGAATAGAACGATCATGGAAGCTGCAAGGGCAATGCTTCATGATCAATATCATCCCATGCATTTATGGGTAGAAGCAGCTAGAACATCTCTGTATGTACAGAACCGTACTCCACATAGAGACTCGAGAACAAGACACATAAAGAAGTATTTTTCAGCAAGAAACCAGAAGTCAGTCATCTCAGAATATTTGGCTGTCCATTGTACATACACATTCCAAAAGAAAAGAGGACAAATTTAGATCCTTCAGGAAGGAAGGGTATATTTGTGGGATACTCTGAAAGCTCAAAGGCTTACAGAATATACTTCCTAGGATTCAAGAAGATCGACATCAGCAGGGACATAACATTTGATGAAGACTCAGCTTACAACAAATAGAGAAAGAGACTTGCTAAAGAGCCTGTAGAAATATAAGTACCCATAATTCATGACACAGCCATGAACGAAGCAATTCCAGAAGAAGATCGAGAAATAGAAGAACCTAGAGATCCACCTCAGGAGAAGAATCCTTACAAGAGGAAACCTGCTTGTGTACGAGAATTTATCGAAGGTGAAAAAATATATGGGGCTCTAGAAGAGATACACAGAGAAAGGAAAAGAATCGGGTCCTGCTCCAGTTATGTAGCCCTATTATGTGACTTCATTAATAAAGAACCTTCCAACTATGAATAAGCGACAAAAAAGAAAGAATGGAAGGATGCTATGATCGAAGAGTATCAATAAATCATGCAGAATGATGTTTGGGATGTTGTCCCAAGACCAAAGGGGAATTCTATTGTGACTTCCAAATGGATCTATAAGATCAAGCATGCTGCAGATGGTAGCATAGAGAAATATAAAGCAAGATTTGTGGCTCGTGGTTTCTCCCAAAAAGAAGGAATAGATTATGAAGAAACTTTTTCTCCTATAGCCAGATATACTTCCACCAAATTAGTACTTTCTTTAGCTGCAGTAATGAAGTGGAAAGTACACCAAATGGATGTTAAGATAGCTTTCTTGAATGGTGTAGTAGAAGAGGAAGTATATGTGGAGCAGCCACTCGGTTTTGAGACACATGACAGAGAGACTCATGTGTGTAAGTTAAAGAAATCCCTGTACGGTTTGAAACATGCACCTAGGACATGGTGCGGCAGAATTGACAACTTCCTATCCAGTTTGGGCTTTACCAAGAGTAAAGTGGATTCTAACCTTTACTACAAGGTTGAAGAAGGGAACCCAGTGATACTCCTACTGTATGTAGATGATCTATTTTTAATAGGTGAGGATGGGTTGATTGTTGATACAAAGAGGAAGCTTGCTGCCGAGTTCAAAATGAAGGACTTGGGTATGATGCACTATTTCTAGGCATGGAAGTGTGGTAGAATGTAGATGGAATTTCCCTGGGACAAGGGAAATATGTAGTAGAGATCCTGAAGAGGTTTGGGATGATGGACTACAAAGCCATGACCACACCTATGGTATCGAACCTGAAGCTATTGAGTGATGCTTCCTCAGAAGCGGTTGATGCTACGATGTATGGTCAGATGATTGGGTCCTTGATGTACCTGATGAATATGAGACCAGATATTTGCTTTTCTATGAACACTAAGCTAGTTCCTGACAGATCTCAGACCTATTCACTTGATTGTTGTAAAGCATATTCTAAGGTACCTAAAGGGTACAATTAATTACAGGCTCAAGTATGAGGTGAATCAGAAGATTAACCTGGACGGTTATGTGAATTCAGATTGGACAGGTAGTTCCATTGATAGATGGAGCACTTCAGGGTGTTGCTTCAGTATGGTATCAGCTGTGATCTCCCGGCTTAGTAGGAAGCGATCCTGTGTGGCACTGAGTATAGCCGAAGCAGAGTATGTTGCATCTTGTTCGGCTAGTTGTTGTTGATGTATTTGTAACATCGAAATGTATTCACTTGTATATCTTATGTATTGTACCCCGATGTTTATTCCGAGAAGTATCTATAATGTAATTGATTCATGTCATGCCCCGATGTTCCAATCGGGAGATTCAATAATGTAAATAAGTCATGTAAATTCATTGAGGTTAACCCTCCATTGTAATTTGGGGCAATAGTCCCCACAATTGTGTCAAGGTTAACCCTCCTTGTTGATTAGAGGGAAAAGTCCCCACAGTTGTGAGGCACTAGGGTTATTAGACTCTCCTAGAGATGTCGGCTCTAGTAAGTAATTGTTAAGTGGGGCGGACATGTTAAAGTGGGAATTATGTGAATGAAAGAATATAAATAGAGAGTGAGTCTCTCTATTTATCATACACACACTCACTCACTGGGGCGCATGAGTGAGATAGGAGAGCTCTCTCAAGTGTGAGAGAGAGAATAAGCTGTGGAGATCATCTTTTATGTTTTCGGGTTTTACTGCTACCATTGGTGCTCATTCTATCTCTAAGGAAGTTGTGGGGTTTTCTCCTTTATGGTTTCCCCGAGAAAAATTCTTTGAGTCTCTTGTTTCTTGTTTTTATTGTTGTGCACGTTATTCTGTCAGATAAGATCCTAAAATAATGCTAGCTTGAATGATAAAATTCTAACATGGTATCAGAACTAACCTAAGAAGAAGACATTGTACAGCTGTAGAAGCTAGGGCTTCTTACTTTTTGGGTATCTCTCCACAATCCATTAGCAAAAGTATGCTAGGCTGACTCTCCATTGAAGGGTGCATCTTTTTGTCAAAGCAGAATTCGATTCCGGACATTTTCAATTTTTGGTGCGGGGAATTAGGGCTTCTTACAGAAGAGGAATTTTTTAGTGAGCCTGGAATAGGATTTATTTCCTCATAAAAATAGAATTTTAGAGCCCTGGGTTGATATTTTTGGTTGGGTGAAACTCTGGGAAAGTCAAACCGTAGTTTGACCCCGGGCTGGAAAAACCCTAAAATACTAAAACTGATAAGTTTTGGTACATTCACTATATCTAGGGATTGGAGAAGTATCAGGAGCTGAAACATTCACAAGATAAATTTAAAATACTAATTTACACTATTTCCAAATTCCATACTCATATTCACTATATTTTAGGAGATATGATTCCACCAAGTTAGGGTTCCAGCCTTTTTCGGGATTCATCCCTAAACAAGACACCTGGGGTTAATTGCTATATCATGGGATACAAAGGTCCAAATTAAATATATGAAGATTTTATAGAAATGGAATAGAATTTAGTTTATGTGGTATAATTTTCAGACCCCAAAGATGAAACAGTGACACGTGGCAGTCCGTACAACCTCTCTATGTTGAACAGTCCTGAAACAGGTCACCTTGGGAAAACGCTCATAAGTCCCAATTGGTGAAACCAATTCTCATGAAAGTTGTGATGTTGGAACGGGGACAGGCGAGGCTATCTCAGTGTGAAATTTTAGACATATTGGAGTATTAATTTCGAATATACCATAGAAATAGTATCAGGCATGTCTGCAGAAGAAATTGGAAAACTAGGGCTTCTTGTTCCGGGAGCTTCCCTCCACTATTTTCAGAAAAGAAGTAGATTGGATAGATTTCCTTGAAGAGTTATATATTTATATCCAATCAGATCTTAAATATTCCAAGTTTTTAAAATTAGGGTTTCTCTAACAAACCCTAGATCAGCCAGCTCCAGAACCAGGACAGACACCTCAAATTGGTAAGATCTAATCTTTTGCTATTTTCATTTGAGGTTCTCATTTCAAAATGATCTATCACATCAGCTTGATGATAATCTTGGTGAATTAAAAAAATTCCAAGCATCGAAGTATATGATCTCTCTGAAGAAAATGAATTGGACACCTACATAAGTAGAGAGGTTCCAGTTCCAGAGGGAGATGAGGCTAAAAGCCTTACACCACAAGAACTTGGTCAAGGCCAAGAAGATCATTGCTAATTCAATCACGGATCACCCTATACCACAAGTTTCTTCCATAAAGACACTGAAAGAGATGTTTGATTCCTTAACCAAGGTATTTGAAGGGAAGAACATAAATCAGAATATGACTTTGAGAAAACAGTTGAAGAATGTAAAGATCCATAATGCAAAGACCATACAGTCATACTTTACAAGTGTCTCTCAAATCAAAGAACAACTTGAAGCGGTAGAAGAAGAAGTGGAGAATGCAGAAGTTGTGATAACCACCTTGAATGGCCTCCCAAGATCATGGGATTCATTCATTTGAGGAATGTGTGCCAGAAGGAAGTGCTTACTTTCAGCAGACTCTGGGAAGAGCACACACAAGAAGAAGCTCGACTCATAATAATAGAAAAGAAGATGGGAGCAATTGAAGATCAATCTCTCACCATCCAAAGAAGATCCCTCAAGTGATGAGGAATATCAACTCTTGAAGAACCTCTTATCCATCTAATAATTTGGATAAGAAACGATGCTATTATGAATGAAGAAGATGATGAAGCTGAAGGCTCAAGAAGGAGTCTACTCATGAAACAAATAAAGATAAGTATTCAATTGTCATTTCATGACATTGTTTTTGTTATATTCAGTTGATGTATTATGCATGATCGAATGTTTGCATTAATGACAGTATACTACTAATATACATGTGATGGGTAAGTAGCTCATGGTGCTATAAAACTCTCCATTGCTACTTATCTAGAATGAAACCTCTTTGCTGACATATTGGATTAGTGCACAATCTCAATGTTGTCTTGGTAGAGATGGGAGGAATCTAGAAAGTTTCCGTGAGATATGGATGACTATTGTATTGGCTATATTAGTTGCATGATCATATATTTATGGATAAGAATTTTCCATTATGAATATGCCTTATGAAATGTTTCTACCCATACAAATGCATTTGACTTGTAGGAAAGATCGTGTACAATCACCTACAAGCAAAAAAGGATGAGACCTGTTCCGAAGAACAAGTGACGACAGTTCAATAAAGAATCTAAGATGAAGAATAATATGACGATACTTTCAAAGAAGAGATCTCAGACACAGTGTAGTTATGTAACACTATTGAGCGACATCATTGATGAAGAACCTTCCAAGAAGTAGCTAAGAAGAAAGGGAAGGAGTGTACCAGTTCAAGAAGAATGATGTCTAGGATGTAGTATAGAGACCTGAAGAGAAGTTCATAGTTCCATCATGCAATAGATGGAAACATCATGGGATACAAGGCAGGATTCGTAGCACGAGGCATAGACTACGAATAGACATTTGCAGCCACTAGAAATACACATGACAGGAAGAATCATGTGTGCAAATGAAAGAAGGCCTTGTACGAGCTCAAAAGACACCCATAGGATAACACATACATGAGGAGCTTGATGAAGACCTGAACCTTTGCTACAAGGTTGAAGATGAAAGTCTATAGAGGATGACAAGCTCACATATAGGGGCAAGAAGAAATTTTGAAAAAGTTCAATATAGAGGATCTTGGTATCCAATGATCCTAGATGGATACATAGAATATTAGTAGCAAAGGAAGCTATTTGTCACTCTAGTACAAAATGTTTTAGTGCATAGAGTACGAGAGACAGAGGGAGAATGATGCTCTGCTTCAGAGGGAGTGACTGCAGAAGTGTTGATGTAATTGTAAATTCAGAATGTATTCATCCGTATTTCTTATTGTAACCCGATGTCTATTCCGGGATGTATTGTAATGTAATTGAGTCATGTCATACCCCGATGTTTATTTCAGGAAGTTTATATAATGAGAAAGTCATGTCAAGTCATTGTGCGTAACCATCCTATTGGTCAAGGGTTAAAGTCCCCATAGTTGTGGGGCCCTTGGGTTATTAGACTATCCTAGTGAAGTCGACCCTAGGTGAGTCATTGTAAGTCGGGGAAATAGTACCCACCATTGTGTTACCCTCCTATTGGTCAGAGGAGGCAAAGTCCCCACAAGCGGTGGGGCACTACGGTTATTAGACACTCCTAGAGATGTCAGCTCTAGTAAGTAATTGTTAAGTGAGGCCAACATGTTGGAGTGCACTTCAAGTGAACAAAAGAATATAAATAGAGAGTGAACCTCTCTATTTATCTCACTTGCAACACTCACACTCATTCATTGGGGTGCATGAGTGAGAGAGGAGAAGCTCTCTCAGTATGAGAGAGAGAGACTGCTGCTGTCGGGAGATCATCTTACTATTTTCAAGTTTTACTGTTTTGGTGCTGATTCTATCTCTGAGGAAGTTGCGGGGTTTTCTCCTTTATGGTTTTCGCGAGGAAAACTCTTTGTGTCTCTTGTCTCTTGTGATGTGCTTATGTTTTATTGTTGTGCTTGTTATTCTCTCAGTTAAAAGATCCTAAGATCATAATGCTAGCTTGAATGATGAAAAACTAACATGGTATCAGAGCTAACCTAAGAAGAAGACATTGTGCAACTACAGAAGCTAGGGATTCTTACTTTTTGGGTCTCTCTCCACAATCTATCAGCAAAATTATACTAGGATGACTCTCCATTAAAGGGTGCATCTTTCTGTCGAAGAGGAATTCAATTCCGAGCATTTTCAGTTTTTGATGCGGAAATTAGGGCTTTCTACAGAAGAGGAATTTTTGAGTGAGACCAGCATAGGATTTTTCTCCTCATCAAAACTGAATTTTAGAGACCTGTATCAAGAAATTTGGTTGGGTGAAACTTCAGGAAAGTCAAACCCTAGTTTGACCCCGAGCTAGAAAAACCCTAAATATTAAAACTGATAAGTTTTGGTACATTCGCTATATCCCTATATTGGCAAATGCTCAAGAGCTGAAAATTTCAGGGGCCAAATATAAACTATTTTGAAACATTGTATCCAAAATTCCACCTTATATTCGCTATATTCTAAGAGATATGATCCCTCCAAGTTAGGGTTCCAGCCTCTTCCAGAATTCATCCCTAAACAGGACACCTAGGGAGAATTGCAATATATTGGGTTACAGAGGTCCAAATGGAATTCCTGAAGATTTTCTAGAAATTGAACGGATGGTACTTTCGGCGGTCCAAATATCAGATTCAGAAGATGATCTAAACAGTCCTGTAACAGGTCACCTTTGGAAAAGGATCATAAATCCCAAATGGTGAAACCAATTCTAATGAAACTTATGGTTTTAGATCAGGGACATTCTAGGTTACCTCAGTGAGAAATGGAAGACATAGAGGTGCAGTCATTTTTGATATATCATAGAAACAGTGATAGGCATTTCTGCAGAAGAAATTGGAAAACTAGGGCTTCCTGTTCCAGGAGCTTCCCTCCACTGTTTTCAGAAAAGGAGTACATTGGACAGCTCCATTTGAAGAGATATATATGTCTATCCAATCAGATCTGAAAGATTCCAAGTTTTGAAAATTAGGATTTCTATGACAAACCCTAGATCATCCAGCTCTGGAACCAGGACGGACACCTTAAATCGGTAAGATCTAATCCTTTGCTATTTTCATTTGAGGTTCTCATTTCAAAGTGATCTATCACATTAGCTTGATGATAAGCTTGGTGAAGTTGACAACTTCCAAGAATAGAAGTATTTGATCTCTCTGAAGAAAATGGATTGGACACCTACATGAGTATAGAGGTTCCAGTTTCAGAGGGAGATGAGGTTAGAAGCTTTTCATAAGAAGAACTTGGTCAAGGCCAAGAAGATCATGGTTGATTCAGTCACGGATCAACTTGTACCACAAGTGTCTTCCCTAAAGACACCGAAGATGTTTGATTCCTTGGCCAAGCTATTTGAAGGGAAGAACGTACATCAGAAGATGACCTTAAGAAACCAGTTGAAGGAAGTGAAGATCTAGAATGCAGAGACCATACAGTCATACTTTACAAGGGTCTCTCAAATCAAAGAACAACTTGTAGTAGTAGATTAAGAAGTGGAGAATACAGAAGTGGTGATAGCCACCTTGAATGGCCTCCCAAGATCATGGGATTCATTCATGCGAGGAATGTGTGCCAGAAGGAAGTGATTACTTTCAGTAGACTCTGGGAAGAAGAAGAAGCTCAACTTATAAGAAAAGAAGAGAAGATGGGAGCAATTGAAGATCAAGATCTCTCATCATCCAAAGAAGATATCTCAAGCAATGAGGAATACGAAGAACTCAACTCTTGAAGCACCTCTTATCCTCCTTAGCATTTGGATAAGAAACGATGCTATCATGAATGAAGAAGACGATGAAGCTGAAGGCTCAAGAAGGAGTCTACCCATGAAACAAATAAAGATAAGTATTCAATTGTCATTTCATGATATTATTTTGTTATGCATTTGTTTATATTCAGTTGATGTATTATGCATGATAGGATGTTTGCATTAATGATAGTATACTACTAATATGCATGTGATGGGTAAGTAGCTCATGGTGCTATACAACTCTCCATTGCTACTTATCTAGAATGAAACCTCTTTGCTGACATATTGGATTAGTGCACAATCTCAATGTTGTCCTGGTAGAGATGGAAGGCATCTAGAAAGTTTCAGTGAGATATGGATGAATGTTGTATTGGCTAAAGTAGTTGCATGATCATATATTTATGCATAAGAATTTTCCAGTATGAATATTCCTTATGAAATGTTTCTAACCATACAAATGCATTTGACTTGTAGGAAAGATTGCATACATAATTTCCTACAAGCAAAGAAGAATGAAGACTTGTTCCGAAGAACAAGTGACTACAGCTCAAAGACAAAGAATAATATGATGAGTGCAGTGACATCATTGATGCAGAACCTTCCAGCCACCAAGAAGAAAGGGAAGACCAGTTCAAGAAGAATGATGTCAGGGTGCAGTATCGAGACCTGAAGAGAAGTTCGTAGCTCCATCATGCAGTAGATGGAAACATCATGGGATACAAAGCAAGATTCGTAGCACGAGGCTTCTCACGAAAAGAAGGCATAGACTACGAAGAGACATTTGCAGCCACTGGAACTGAAGTCACATGACATA
Organism: Pseudotsuga menziesii; assembly: GCA_001517045.1. Classification (NCBI taxonomy): domain Eukaryota; kingdom Viridiplantae; phylum Streptophyta; class Pinopsida; order Pinales; family Pinaceae; genus Pseudotsuga; species Pseudotsuga menziesii. Next base: position 61,299 of record LPNX011154436.1, on the reverse strand, counting down.
CATAATCATGTGTACAAATGAAAGGAGGCCTCATACAAGTTCAGAAGACACCCATGGGATAACACATACATGATGAGATTGATCAATATCTTAACCTTTGCTACAAGGTTGATAAAGGATGACAAGCTCACAGATGGATGTGAGAAGAACTTTTGAAAAAGTTCAAAATAGAGGATCTTGGTATCCAATGATCCTAGATGGATACTACTTGTCACTCCAGTACAGAATGTTTCAATGCATAGAGTACAGAAGACAGAGGGAGTATGATGCTCCGCTTCAGAGGGAGTGACTGTAGAAGATCCTGAGGTTCAACATGGTACGACAGGATGGGTAGATTACTGATGACTCTAGGCTTTACTAAGAGTAAAGTGGATTCCAACCTTTGCTTCAAGGTTGAAGGTGAAAGACCAGTGATGCTCCTGTTGTGTGTCGATGCACTATTTTCTAGGTATGGAGGTGTGGACAAGGGAAGTATGCAGTAGAGATCCGGAATAGGTTCAGGATGACGGACTACATGACCACACCTATGGCATCAAACATGAAGCTATTGAGTGATGCTTCATCAGAGATGGTTGATGCTACAATGTATTGTCAAATGATTGGGTCCTTGATGTACCTGACGAACACAAGACCAAATATTTGCTTTGTTGTGAACACATTGAGACATGTTCACCTGATGGTTGCAAAGCATGTAGGGGTACAGTTGACTATGGGCTCAAGTACGATGTGAATCAAAGGATTAACCTAGAGGGTTATGTTGATTCAGATTGGGCAGGCAGTGCCATCGATAGGAAGAGCACTTCAGGGTGTTGCTTCAGTATGGGATCAGGTGTGATCTCTTGGTTTAGTAGGAAGCAATCCTGTGTGGCATTGAGTATAGCTGAAGAATAGTATGTCGTAGCTTGTTCAGCTAGTTGTGAGGCAGTATGGCTGAGGAAGCTACTGTCTGATTTATTTGATCCCCAGATGGGTGCTACTTGTATACATTACGACAACTAGAGTTGCGTGAAGTTGTCAGAGAATCCAGTGTTCCATGACAAGTCGAAGCACATCGAGATCAAGTATAACTATATCAGGGATATGGTGCAGAGAGGAGCAGCGAAGCTCCAATATGTCTTGATGGAGGAACATATAGCTGATGTGTTGATGAAGCCATTAGCCAGACTGAAGTTTGAGTACTTCAGGGAGAATCTTGGGGTTTTCTAGATCGAAGTTTACTCCAAGGGAAAGTGATGAGTCCCAAAGCCATTCTGACGAGCAGGTCATATGTAAGGGCGGAGCCATTCTATCATGGTGAGAGGATTTGGTTCCTTCCATGTTAGATATGAGTGCTAATTGCCATTCTGGGAATGGAGGTACCTGGTCAGTTACCAGGAATACTCATTATGGGACTGAGAAGAGCCATTCTGACAAGTAGGTTAGATGTAAGGGCTGAACCATTCTGTCATGGCTAAAGGATTAGGTTCCTCCCATGTCAGATGTGAGTGTTGGTCATTCTGTCGAGTAGGACAGATGTAAGGGCAATTTCCACTCTCCAGGAGAGTGGAGGCACCTGGTCCATTACCAGGTAGCTCAGTTTGGGACTGGGGGCCATTCTGACGAGGGTGTAGGATTCAGTTCCTACCAGGTCAGATGTGAGTGCATGCCCTTCTGACGAGGGTGTAGGATTTGGTTCCTACCAGGTCAGATGTGAGTGCATGCCCTTCTGACGAGGGTGTAGGATTTGGTTCCTACCAGGTCAGATGTAAGTGCAGAGCCTTTCCATCACTGTGAGCAGATGCGATTCCAGCCTGGATGAAAGTATGGAAATATTTCATCACTATGAGTAGGATGTGTTCCCGCGTGGATGGATGTAAGTGCAGAAATCTTCTATCACTGTGAGCAAGATGCGATTCCAGCCTGGATGAAAGTATGGAAATATTTCATCACTGTGAGTAGGATGTGTTCCCACCTAGATAGAAGTCTTCCATCATTGTGAGCAGGATGCGATTCCAGCCTGGGTGAAAGTATGGAAATCTTTCATCACTGTGAGTAGGATGTGTTCCTACCTGGATGGAAGTATGCCTTTCTGACGAGTAGGTCAGATATAAGTGCTAAATCCTTTTCACATGTGACAATGATGTCTTGTCATGTTAGTGAATGTGAGTTCTAGGCCTTTCTGATGTGATTGTAGGTTTCTACATGATCAGATGTGAGTGCTGGGCGTGCCTTTCTGACGAGTAGGTCAGATGTAAGTGCTGGGAAAAGACCTACCTGATGGTTAGGCCTACAACCAGCATGAAAGAAGGCTGGCTCTGTAGAACTTCCTATGACGAGATAACACACACATGATGATGACCATATGAGATCCAGATCGAGCTATGATCTAGATCCAATTATGATGACTACGAGAGATCCAGATCGAGTGATGATCCAAATCCAGCAGTGATGATCTAGATCGAGTGATGATCCAGATCCAGTCTAGTGATGATGATCCAGATCTAGCAGCGATGTTCCAAATCGAGTGATGATCGAGATCCAGTGATGATAGCTATTGATGATCGAGATCAAGTGATGATCGAGATCGAGTGATGATAGCCAATGATGATCCAGATCGAGTGATGATCCAGATCAAAAGATGATCTAGATCCAGATGAAAGATGACTAAAGATGAATATGACTTGAAGACGAAGATGATGAGAAGTTGACAATGATTCAGATGATACAGAGAAGAAGACTTGTGCTAATAAATTGTGTCAAGAGAATACCTTCCTAGTTAAGAGGGAGTGTTGATGTAATTGTAACTTCGGAATGTATTCATCCGTATTTCTTATTGTAACCCGATGTTTATTCCAGGATGTATTGTAATGTAATTGAGTCATGTCATACCCCGATGTTTATTTCGGGAAGTTTCTATAATGATAAATTCATGTCAAGTCATTGTGGGTAACCCTCCTATTGGTCAAGGGTTAAAGTCCCCATAGTTGTGGGGCCCTTGGGTTATTAGACTATCCTAGTGAAGTTGACCCTAGGTGAGTCATTGTAAGACAGGGCAATAGTACCCACCATTGTGTTACCCTCTTATTGGTCGGAGGAGGAAAAGTCCCCACAAGTGGTGGGGCACTAGGGTTATTAGACACTCCTTGAGATGTCGGCTCTAGTAAGTAATTGTTAAGTGAGGCTGACATGTTGGAGTGCACTTCAAGTAAATGAAAGAATATAAATAGAGAGTGAGCCTCTCTATTGATCTCACTTGCAACACTCACACTCACTCATTGGGGCGCATGAGTGAGAGAGGAGAAGCTCTCTCAGTATGAGAGAGAGAGACTGCTGCTGTCGGGAGATCATCTTACTGTTTTCCAGTTTTACTGTTTTGGTGCTGATTCTATCTCTGAGGAAGTTGTGGGTTTTTCTCCTTTATGGTTTCCCCGAGGAAAACTCTTTGTGTCTCTTGTCTCTTGTGATGTGCTTATGTTTTATTGCTGTGCTTGTTATTCTCTTAGTTAAAATATCCTAAGATCATAATGCTAGCTTGAATGATGAAAAACTAACAAGAATATCCTGAGGTTCGACATGGTACGACAGGATGGACAGATTACTCATGACTCTAGGCTTTACTAAGAATAAAGAGGATTCCAACCTTTGCTTCAAGGTTGAAGGAGGAAGACCAATGATGCTCCTGTTATATGTCGATGACTTGTTCCTAATAGAAAAGAGGAACTCATTAAATTTACAAGAAGAAGAATTGCTGCCGAGTTCAAGATAAAGGACTTGGGGATGATGCACTATGTTCTAGGCATGGAGGTGTGGACAAGGGAAGTATGCGGTAGAGATCTTGAAGAGGTTCAGGATGATGGACTAAAAGGCCATGACCACACCTATGGCATCGAACCTAAAGCTATTGAGTAATGCTTCATTAGAGACGGTTGATGCTACGATGTATCGTCTGATGATTTACCTGACAAATATGAGACCAGATATTTGCTTTGCTGTGAACAAATTGAGACATGTTCACCTGATGGTTGCAAAGCATACAGTGAGGTACCTGAAGGATACAGTTGATTATGGGCTCAAGTATGAGGTGAATCAAAAGATTAACCTGGATGGTTATGTGGATTCATATTGGGCAGGAAGTTCCATTGATAGGAAGAGCACTTAGAGGTGCTACTTCAGTATCGGATCAAGTGTGATCTCTTAGTTTGGTAGGATGGAGTCCTGCATGGCGCTAAGTACAACTGAGGCAAAATATGTTGCCACTTGCTATTTGGGAGGTAGTATGTTTCTTTTGAAAACTACTATTTGACTTGGTTGATCTGACTTGCACTTTTCTATGATGCAGAGAGGAGCAATGATCCAAATCGAGATCTCTCAAAAGAGGGAGTTTTAGCATAGCCAGTGAGACAGTTTGTTTGAGCATAAATCCTGGTGAAGCTCGTAGGTTGCTCAGACGTAATCAGTCCTATAGGTTGTCCTCAGATGTAATCAGTCCTGGAAAATCTCTCAAGTTATCCTTGGATGTAATCAGCCTTGATGTGATTCTATGCTAGAAATGGCCAAAGTGAAGTTTGAGTACTTCAGGGAGAAGCTTGGTATTCTCTAGATCGAGGTTCCCTCCAAGGGGAAGTGGTGAGTCTGTGAGCCATTCTGACATGGTGATAGGATTGGTTCCTTCCATAGTCAGATGTAAGGGTTGATCCATTCTGTCATAGTGATAGGATTGTTTCCTTCCATGTCATATGTGAGTGCTTATCCATTCTGATGTGATTGTAGGATTGGTTCCTACATGATCAGATATAAGTGTTGAATGCCATTCTTGGAATGGAGGCACTTGGTCAGTTACCAGGAATACTCAGCTTGGTGCTAAGATGCCATTCTCTGGGAGAATGGAGGCACTTGGTCAGTTACCAGGAATCCTCAGTCTAGGACTGAGAGCCCTTTCGATGCGGTGTGTTCTCACATGGTCGGATGTAAGTACAGAGCCCTTCCAATGTGGTGTGTTCTCACATGGTCGGATGTAAGCGTAGAGCCCTTCCGATGCAGTGTGTTCTCACATGGTCGGATGTAAGTGTAGAGCCATTCCGATGCGGTGTGTTCTCACATGGTTGAATATAAGTGCTGAGCCATTCTGGCGCGATGTGTTTACACATGGTCAGATGTGAGTGCTGGGCCTTTCTGACAAGATGAGGCCAAATGTGAGTGTTGGGCGTGCCTTTCTGACAAGATGAGGTCAAATGTAAGTGTTGGGCAGGCCATTCTGACTTAGGGTCAGATATAAGCACTAAAGAATACCTACATGAAGGTTAGGCCTACAACCAGCATGAAAAAGGGTTGGCTCTGTACAACTTCCTGTGACGAGAAGAACGAAGAGATAGCACCATTTGATTGAGGTAGCAGAAGCAGTAATGATGATGATGATTCAATGATGATCTAGCTTTGATTATGATCTAGATCAAGTGATGATCCAGCAGTGATTATCCATATCAAGTGATGATCCAGACTTGATGAAGATGGCTTGACAATGAAGATGACTTGACAATGAAGATGGCTTGAAGATGAAGATGAATTGATGATGATCCAGATGATACATAGAAAAATGATTGTGTTGATAAATTGTGTCGAGAGAATACCTTCCTAGTTAAGAGGGAGTGTTGATGTATTTGTAACTTCGGAATGTATTCACTTGTATATCTTATGTGTTGTACCCCGATGTTTATTCCAGGAAGTATCTATAATGTAATTGAGTCATGTCATGCCTCGATGTTCCAATTGGGAGATTCAATAATGTAAACAAGTCATGTAAAGTCATTGAGGTTAACCCTCCATTGTAAGTCAAGGAAATAGACCCCACAATTGTGTCAAGGTTAACCCTCATTGTTGATCGGAGGGAAAAGTCCCCATAGTTGTGGGGCACTAGGGTTATTAGACTCTCCTAGAGATGTCGGCTCTAGTAAGTAATTGTTAAGTGGGGCCGACATGTTAAAGTGTACATTAAGTGAACGAAAGAATATAAATAGATAGTGAGCCTCTCTATTTATCATACACACACTCACTCACTGGGGCGCATGAGTGAGATAGGAGAATCTCTCTCAAGTGTGAGAGAGAGAACAAGCTGTGGAGATCATCTTTTATGTCTTCGGGTTTTACTACTGCCATTGGTGCTCATTCTATATCTGAGGAAGTTGCAGGGTTTTCTCCTTTATGGTTTCCCCGAGGAAAATTATTTGTGTCTCTTGCTTCTTGTGTTTATTGTTGTGCATGTTATTCTCTCAGATAAGATCCTAAAATAATGCTAGCTTGAATGATAAAATTCTAACAATTGTGAGGCAGTGTGGCTGAGAAAGTTACTGTCTGATTTATTTGATCTCCAGATGGATGCTACTTGTATATATTGCGACAACCAGAGATGTGTGAAGCTGTCGGAGAACCCAGTGTTCCATGACAAGTCAAAGCATATCAAGATCAAGTATCACTATATTAGTGATATGGTGCAGAGAGGAGCAGTGAAGCTCCAGTATGTTGTGATGGACGAGCAGATAGTTGATGTACTAACCAAACCATTAGCCAGAGTAAATTTTGAGTACTTCAAGGAGAAACTTGGTGTTCTCTAGATTGAGGTTCCCTCCAAAGGGAATTGATGTGTCCATTGAGATTTATTACATGGTGGAAGGCTGAGCTTCACATGGTCAGATGTAAGTGCAGAGATGCTCTGATGTGATTGTAGGTTGTGTTACCACATGATCAATGCAGAGATATTCTAATGTGATTGTGGGATGTGTTCCCACATGATCAGTGCAAATCCATTCTAATGTGATTGAGGGATATGTTCCCACATGATAAAATATAAGTGTAGAGATAATTTGATGTGATTGTGGGTTGTGTTACCACATGATCAGTGTAGATATATTTTGATGTGATTGTGGGATATGTTCTCACATGATCAATACAGATCCATTCTGATGTGATTGAGGGATGTGTTCCCATATGATCGAATGTAAGTGCGGCGCCTTTTTGACATGGTGAGGTCGGATATAAGTGTAGAGCCTTTCTGACATGATGAGGTTAGATGTAAGTGCGGCTCCTTTCTGACATGATGAAATCAGATGTAAGTGCAGAGCCTTTCTGACATGATGAGGTAGGATGTAAGTGTAGATCCTTTCTGACATGATGAGGTCGTATGTAAGTGCAGCGCCTTTCTGACATGATGAGGTCGGATGTAAGTGCAGAGCCTTTCTGACATGATGAGGTTGGATGTAAGTGCAGCGCCTTTCTAACATCATGAGGTCGGATGTAAGTGCAGAGCCTTTCTGACAAGATGAGGTCGTATGTGAGTGTTGGGCCTTTCTGACATGGGTTTTGGATGTGTTCCTCCCATGGTCAGATGTGAGTGTTGGGCATGCCTTTCTAACATGGTTCTTGGATGTGTTCCTCCCATGGTCAGATGTAAGTGTTGGGAAGGCCTTTCTAACATGGTTCATTCCATGGTCAGATATAAGTGCTAAAGACGATGAATACCTACATGAAGGCTAGGCCTACAACCAACATGAAAAAGGGTTGTCTCTGTAGAACTTCTTGTGATGAGTAGAATTGAGATAGCGCCAATGATGATGACCTAATGATGATCCAGATCAAGTGATGATCCAATGACTATCCAGATCAAGTGATGATCCAGTGATGATCCAAATCAAGTGATGATCCAGTGACAATCCAGATCAAGTGATGATCTATTGATGATCCAGTGTTGCTCCAGATCAAGTGATGATCTAGAATTAATGATGATGTAGACTTTATGATGATCCAGTGATGATCTAGACTTGATGAAGATGACTTGACGATGAAGATGACTTGAAGATGAAGATAACTTGATGATGATCCAGATGATACTGAGAAGAAGACTTGTGCTAATAAATTGTGTCAAGAGAATACATTCATAGTTAAGATGGAGTGTTGATGTATTTGTAACTTCGGAATGTATTCACTTGTATATCTTATGTATTGTACCCTGATGTTTATTATTGAAAGTATCTGTAATGTAATTGAGTCATGTCATGTCCTGATGTTTCGATCGGGAGATTTAAAAATGTAAACAAGTCATGTAAAGTCATAGAGTATAACCCTCCTTATTGATCAAGGGTTAAAGTCCCCGTAGGTGTGGGGCCCTAGGGTCATTAGACTCTCCTAGAGAAGTCGGCCCTAGTGAGTTCTTGTCAAGTTGGGAATTAGTATAAATAGAGAGGGAGCCTCTCTATTTAACACACATTCATACACATTCACTCACACTCTGTTGTAGTGCATAACTAAGAGAGAGAGAAGAAGATGGGACAAGAGAGAGAGAGACTACTGCTACCAGGAGATCATCTTACTGTCTTTGGGTTTTACTTTTGGTGTTGATCCTATCTCTAAGGAAGTTGCGGGGTTTTCTCATTTATGGTTTCCCCGAGGAAAATCTTTGTGTTCATTGTCTCTTGTGATTGATTGTTGTGCTTGTTATTCTCTTAGATAAGATCCTAAGATCATATAGCTTAAATGTTAAAAATTCTATCATGTATTGTCATATGATTGGCTCATTGATGTACCTAATGAATATGATGTCAAGCACATCCTTTGCGTTGAACACCCTGAGCCAGTTCCTAACAGATCTGAGACATGTTCACCTGATAGATGCAAAGCATGTACTGAGGTACCTAAAAGGTATAGTGGATTATGGGCTCAAGTATGATGTGAATTAGAAGATTAACCTACATGTTTATGTTGATTCGAAATGATCAAGTAGTGCCACTGATAGGAAGAGAACTTTGGGTTGTTGCTTCATTTTGGGATCTCACATGATATCCTGTTTTAGCGAGAAGCAATCATGTGTGGTTCTAAGTACAGCCGAGGCATAGTATGTTTCTTCTTTCTCGGCTAGTTGCGAGGTAGTGTGGATGCGAAAGCTACTATCTGACTTGTTTGATCTCCAATTGGATGTGACTTGTATCTTCTGCAATAATCTAAGTTGCATGAAGCTGTTGGAAAACCCTGTGTTCCATGACAATTTAAAGAACATCGAGATCAAGTTCGACTATATCAGGGATATGGTGCAGAGAGGAGCATTGAAGCTCTAGTACATGGCAACATACTAGAAGATAGCTGATGTGTTGACCAAGCCTCTAGCCAGAGTGAAGTTTGAGTACTTCAGAGAAAGAATTTGTGTGATCCAGATCGAAACCCCCTAAAAGAGGGAGTGATGTGTTCTAGCATAGCTGGAGAGATAGGTTGTCTGAGCGTAACATCCTGGTGAATATCATAGGTTGCTCAGACGTAATAAGTCTTGTAGGTTGTCCTTGGATGTAATAAGTCCTGGTGAAGCTCACAGGTTATCATTGAATGTACTACAATTTTGATATGTTTCTATGCTAGAAATAGTGGAATAATATCTCACATTGGAAATGAGACAGGTTGTATGAGCGAAAAAATCCTGGTGAAGCAGGATGCTCGGACCTAATCAGTCCTATAGGTTTTCCTCGAATGTAATCATTCCTGGAGAATCTCATGGGTTATCCTTGGACGTAATCAGTCCTGAGACATGTTATTCGAGTGTAAATATGAGCCCTAGTGTGGTATTTAGGTTACTCAAATGTAATAAGCCATGTGGGTTGTCTGAGTGTAAAAAGAGACCTGTCGTGGTAAGAAGCCTACTAGAATGTAATACGCCCCAAATGTTGTCTGAATGAAAAATATCATGGGCATAAGTTGTTCAGATGTAATAAGTCCTTGAGGTTGACCTAGAACTCAAAATTCCTAAGGCACCAAGTTGTTTGGTCATAATCAGTCCTTACATATATATCTATATATGTGTTTATTCCCATGTTGGGATGATTAGGTAATGAAGCAATTGAGGTGCACCTCGGCGGTTCTCCTTTACTGGTAGAACAGAGGTTGACCATGGATGCTCTATGTGCTTTGTTTTGTTTTGTGCAGGACAAAAGAGATGATCTAGATACGATGAGATAAAGGTAGGATACATAGGTTATTTCTGTGGAAATGTAAAGAAGGTCCTAAATAGTTTCTATGATATGGCTTGCTCGAGATGTGATGAAAACCTGGATGAGGACTAGGCCTACACCCAACTTGAAAGAGGGATCGATTTGTAGAAACTTTTGATGACAGATAGTACCATTTGTTGATCAATAATAAGATGATGATGGCATCAGCTATGATGATGAGTCTATGACTCCATGATGAAGACTTGATCAGACATGTTGATGAATGTGGAAGAGGGAGAATACCTTCCTAGTTAAGAGGGAGTGTTGATGCATGTGTAACTTTAGAAGATAATCTGATGTATATTATTAGTGTATGTTGTTGTACCCCCATTGGATATGTGTTTGGATCTTTGCAAGATGTATTTATTGTGTCTAGACCATGAGGTAAAACCTCCATTGTAAGTTGAGGAAATAGTCCCCAGTGTAATATCATGTAATGTTTATTTGGAATCTCTAGGAGAAATCGAACTAGTTAGTGAAACAAGTCGGCCCCAGTCATGTAAAAGGTCAATCACTTGAAGAGTATAAATAGGGAGGCACTCTCCCTCATTTATACACACCTCACACTCTCAAGTTCTCATGAGAGAGAGAGAGAAGGAGAGATATATAGTTGATGAATACTTCTTATTACTAGGTTTGATAATCTTATGACACAGTCTTTGTGATTGTACTATTTTGAGGAAGTTTGTGGGGTTTTCTCCTTTATGGTTTCCCCAGTGAAAATATTTGTGTCTTGTGTATCTGTTATATCTTATGCATCTTGGTGTACTTGTTATTCATTCAGATAAATATCCTAATTCAGCTAATAATAGCTAAGAAAAACTAACAGAATTGGACAAAAAGTCCTCTTGTAAATCCCTGACTTGAGATGTTATGATGTAAATAAATGTATCTTTAGTTGATCATAGTTATTTACTTAGTTCTTATTTACTATGATGTTGGATATTAAGTAAAAAAATATTCTCAAATTATTCCTCCCTTGGCTTCTTTTCCTACATATTTTTTGTAAGCTCGGTTTCACATTATATTACTAAGAAAAAAAACATTACATAGTCTAGATTGACTAGCCTACCACAAGGGAAACTAGACCAGCCAAAGAACCAAATTTTGTCCATAGTTTTCCAAAGAGAATAAAAATCCCAAGTGTTTCAATAAAAAATCCAAAAATTGAAACAACTATCTAGATATGTATAAGGCTAAAGAACCTATTATCATTTTTCCTAAAAGAGTTGGGAGATTCCTGAACAATACTGAAATGTCCTAATAATAGAAACAAAAACAAGAAGCCAACATAAGTTTGGAATTAGGAATCATTTGAGATAAAAATATGGGCACCTCAGGCTGTACTGGTCTAATGTTGTCTTTTCTGACAACATCCCGCTCCTTGGAAGCCTCTCTTGTGATGGCTTTAGAAAGAACATTAGTCTTGGATCCTAGATCGACTTGAGATCTGGAAATTAATTTCAGAGTGGCATAGACCCTCTTGAGATAGTTATCAGTGTCTGCATTGTGATGAAAAAAAACCATGCTTGTCTATTGCATTATACGTAATGGATTTTCTTAATAAGATCTTCATCCACTAATAGAGGGTGATAGTCTTCATAAATTTTGTATCCATTGCTCGTGAAGTTCCTGCATCCTTATTCAGCTACCCAAAATAAACTTGAGCTTCTTCCAACCCATTTTTGTCCCTTACATGCTCCACCCAGATCTCCATTTCTTCAATAGTGCATTCTCTCAGGTTAAAAAATCATGGCTTTGCAAAATGGTCAATGACTTTGAAATTAGTCTCAAACAATAAATTTAGAGATAACATACTCACTAAGTTATCTTTAGATATTAGTAATATTATTTATTTAACCTTTAGTAGACCCATCTTGATAAGTACCCATTACTTCTTGGTTCCACAATAGTTTGTTTTTTCCTTTTTCAATATCCCTTCATAAGAATGACTATAATTATAATTGTTGGTATATCTAGTTTGTGGGATTTTTGATACAATTTTGGATTATAGCGGTACTTGTAGACCTTGAACATAAACCTCATCTAGGTAATCCCAACAAATTAACTAATTTCTATCACAAAAAAAATAATTACTATATATTATCCTTGGAAGGAAACGTTAAAAAGACTAATAATCAATACGAATACGAATATTTTTTAGGGTTTTACATTTTTTCGAAAAACAATTTTTTTAATTAACCATTTTTACT
>LPNX011154436.1:434-49047 GCA_001517045.1 Pseudotsuga menziesii | reverse complement strand
TTTTCAACTTTGGGCAAACGAAAGTGATATTTTCATTTAGAATTTCACTTTCAAGTAAAAACAAAACTTTTAGAGAATTATGTTAGCTTTCTATTCATAAATTTTTCAATTTTTTTTATTGAGATTTTATATGTCGTTTCGGAAAATGTTTGACAGTGTGTCCTTATAAAATGAAAGGACTAAAAAATAGACATGTTTGGTTGCGCCCCTAAAATCATTGTTAAACTTGTGTTTTGCAAAAACAAAATATGTTACGACAATCTACACACAATATACTATTGCGATGACTATAAGTTTGTAACCAACGGATCTATATACTAATTATAATATTTTTTTGAATTCGATCAACAAGGAAACCTTGTCGATTTTCAACATGTGTTTGGTTGCGCCACTTTTCTCTCAATTGACTATAAAATTTAAAAATCTACGAATACCTTTTTGAAGTAGACACTCCAATTAACCACACCATATTTGTTTCAATTTTTTAGGTGGTGTATTTTTAAAGTTATATATTTTTCATTTCACCGCATGTTGAAAGAGATGAAATGAAACTCGACACATGTTAAGAAACAAAAAATAATAAAAATATCAGATCTCACCTATACACAACAAAATATATACCTACGGAAAGTAGATTCAATGAAGAAACTAATGGTATCAAGTCCGACAGTCGATTTTTATTGTAAGGTATCCATTTTACCTTCTGAAAATGGAGAAACCTGAAAATTGTGCAGGTTTTAGGTCTTAGAGGTTATTCGACCGAACAATGTTTTTTCTGTTATAGAACCATTATTTATAACGCAAACACACAAAAAAAATTGTCAGCCTAAAAAATATTTCGTCAGCCGAATGTTTTTTTAGCTCATGTTCTTCTAGTTATCTGTCATCAATGGTTGGTTATCTATTCATCAACTATAAGTTATCCATGCATCGCTATGAGCTATTTTTTATATTCTTTCCTTTTTTTATAATAGATTATTTCAAATTTTGAACGATTTTCATAGAATCAATCTTGACAATAAACAATAATAATACATTACAATTTATCATATTACTAGCACACCCACGAACAAAACAGGTGCTCTTCAAGAAGATACACTAGGCTTAATATATCCTTTGTCTAGTAACTCCTGTAATTGTATTCTTCATTTCGTTAATTATGGGATACTCATATGATATGGAGCTCATGATAATGGTGTTGAAAACGACATTAGATCTATGGTAAAATCTAAATATCGTTTAGGTGGTAATACTGATATCTTATCACAAAATACAACTTCAAATTCCTTTAAAATAGGAAATTGTTCCAATTCCATTTTTTATTTTTCGAGCTCAAATTCTTTAATTTTGATGCCATAAAGTTGACACCCTTTCCTAATACATTTTTTATGTTGTAGTGCTGAAATTTGTCATGTAGATAAAGGTCTATAAATTTCCTTCATTATATGATACTTATCCTCCTCATACACACTACTAAAAATTTTATGCAAATAGTCGATAACAGCTTTATGAGATTCTAGCCAATCCATACCTATCAAAATGTCATAGAATCCTAGGAGAAGTATATTTAAATTAACTGAGGTATCCAAGTCATTAAAACCTAATAACAAATCTTTAACTATCTCTGTAACTTTTCTTTTTACTTTTGTTGTTAGCTATACCAACCATGCATTTTTTTGTTTTTCCTTACTAAGTTTACACTTTTCAACTACTTTTGGTGCAATGTAACTTAAACTAGATCCTAAATCGATAAGTATAGAAACATGTATGTTTAAAACTTTACCTTCTACTTCCAACATGGTGGATTGATGGTCCGCATGCCAATATTCCAAAGAAACATTAACTATAGGGATATTCCTGGCTATGCCATTCACAGTAGAAGCTTCATGCAACATGCTTACGGGTTACTATTCCATCCTCCACTGGAAGTTTAGATACTCTTTACCCCATTAATATTGGTTGAACCTCGCCTGTTGTAGTTTTTATCAGTATGATTTCTTGTTCCTTTTCCAAAAGGTGAGAGTTTAAATCCTTTCCTACGTTGATTGATCTTTTCATTTTTTTATTTTTCCAACTTCTACTCAATTTGGATATTTGTTTAAACAAATGGTAGCACAACTAGGCCTTTCTAAAACTGGGGGTAAACAACTGATAAAAATGTATACCTTAGCTTTTTCAACTCTTAGGTATGGTACATAGCATTGTAAATTTACAAACTCGGTTACAAATTCTTCCACGGTTAACAATCCTGGTCTCAAATCATTGAATTAATGGGCTTTCTCATCATAATATCGTTCTGACATATACATTTTTTCAATAGTTTTAAAAAAAAAAACAACTCAACTCTTTACTACGTATGTTACTGACACTTTTATCCTCCTTCCACCATAGAGCAGATTTAACAACCAAAATTCTATTGCTTCTTCAAATTGTCATCAAACATGGGGGGGCTTAACTTTTTGAATTCTCCCTGCAACTCTACAAGTCTTTCTTTTTGTTTTTATGTATTCATTTCATCACCTTTCTTTAAATCCTAGGGGGTTATAGGAATGTTATTTGTAGTTTCCTTACTACTGCAACTTTGTAGTGCTCCTCTTTTTTTCTTGTAACGAACATAAAATAAATATAATAATTAAATTGCTAATGTTACCTTAGTAATAAAAAATATTAAAATTCAGATTCAAGTTGTTAATTTTACCTTAGTAATAAAAAATATTTCTATCAAAAATTTATAACATTCCCAACATTCTCAACTTTTCAACACTGAAAATATTTTACATCTACAATCATACATAAACTTAATAATACATACTTTCATATATTTTGCACCTATAAAAAATTCCTAACATTGCTAATCTTTCCTTACATTCATATATTTGCACCTATCAAAACTTCTCAACATTCTAAACATTTCCTAACATTTATTCATATATTTGCACCTATTAAAACTTCCTAACATTCATTCATATATTTTCACCTGTCAACATTCACTCCTAACATTTTCTTATTCCCACATTCACTCCTAACATTGCACCTATCAAAACATTCTCTCCTAACATTCCCCCATTCCCACATTCACTCCTAACATTAACATTCCCCATATATCCATTCTTAACATTAACATTCCCCATATATTCATTCTTACATTCATTCATACATTCATATATTTGCACCTATAAAAACTTCCTAACATTCCTAACCTTTCTTAACATTCATTCATATATTTGCACCTAACATTTCCTAACATTCATTCCAAACAATCATATATTTGCATCTATCAAAACTTTCTAACATTCCTAACATTAACTTCCTAACATTCCTAACATTAACATTTTCATATTCATTCCCCATATATTCATTCTTAACATTAAATTGCACCTATCAAAGCATTCATTCCTAACATTCCCCTATTTTCACATTCACTCCTAACATTGCACCTATCAAAACATTCACTCCTAATATTGCACCTATCAAAATATTCACTCCTAACATTCCTCCATTCCCACATTCACTCCTAACATTGCACCTATCAAAACATTTACTCCTCACATTCCCCCATTCCTACATTCACTCCTAACATTAACATTCCCCATATATTCATTCTTAACATTAGATTGCACCTATCAAAACTTCATAACATTTCTATCACTCTCAACTTCTCAACAACAAACATACATAAATTTAATAATTTACATACATTCATATATTTGCACCTATCAAAACTTCATAACATTCCTAACCTTTACATATATATGTATAAATTCAAAAAAATATCTAAGATCAATGGACATTTATATAATCCAAGAAAACAATCATGAACATGTGAGTTCAATGTACATGTATATAATCCAAAAAGCAATCATGTACATGTGAATTCAATGTACATGTATATAATCCAAAAATTATGTACATGTGAGTTCAATGTATATGTATATAATCCAAAAATTAAGCTCCTCGATGTCCAAATCAACTACAATATATATATCTACATAAAAAAAAAAAATAATAATAATTCTCTAAATGTAAGTCCACCACTATCATTGACTAGGGTCTTCCATTGGACTCGTAACAATTTGCAACATGTATAAAAATAGATTATGAATATCATAAATTATTTAAAGAAGTTTAAACCAAAATCAAAACATTAAACTAATATGTCAAAAAACAATTCAATTATTAACAAAATTACTTCCAATTCTCTATCATCCAACGGAGTCTTCTCTTTGCCTCTAAAAGGTGGAGTAGACCCAAGCTACAACATATATAAAAACAATTTATAAATCTTACAAATTATTTACACTATTTTAAACTAAATTCAAAAAAATAAAATATTAAACTTACAATTCCAACACTATCGTCCAATGGAGTCTTTCATTTGCCTCGAAAATATCGAAGAAACCCAAGCTTCAACATATATAAAGGCAATTTACAAATGTCAAACATTATTTAAACTATTTAAACATATATATCAGAGAACAATTCAATTATGAACAAAATTACCTCGGTGCCAATATCCACATCCATCAAAGAACCTATATCTTCACCTCCAATTTCAATATGTTCTCTTTCCTTAAAATTTAAATTTTGTTAAAAATAAATCATAGTAAAAGCAAAAAATATTAAGCTTAGCAATTAACTTAAAACCAAAACAAATAAAATAAAAAATTAGCTCACAATAGATGGAAAATCATCTAATTCGAATTTAATGAAACCTACATAAATAATTCAAATTAACAATAAGATACATAGTTAAATTTAAAAACAAAAAATATATATATATCTTTCAAACATAAATATAAATGTGTAAATTTTAAATATACTTCTCCAAAATGCTTTTTTACATTTCCAGCATTTTAACTAGTGGAAACTCTAAAATTATGTTCATTTAACAATCGAGAAACTGAAAACAATAAACATTTACGTAACGTATTTATTACTATACATCAAAAAATAATTTATCATACATAGATATAATGTAACAAAAAATTTAATTCAAAATAAATAAATAAAATTAATAAATTGAAAGTACACAAACCTCTCCTATACTTGATGTATCATTAGATATTCTATCCGAAGCTATATTACGACAAAGCTTGGCAAAGGCCTTTAGATCTTCAATGCCTATACAATATAACTCATCATTTGTTTTGTAAACAAAATCTTGTCGAGTAGTGGCTCGAGCCCTCTCTCGACTCAATCCAACATCAACTCCCACAAATGCCGAAGTCAAACCTTCAGCAACATTATGCCTTGTAGTTGTCCCAACTTGTGATGTGGGCTCCATCTCTGATTTGTAAGTCATAAGCCTAGGTGGACGAGATATCGGAGGTGGAGGTCAAAGAGTACTGGGATCTCTAAGGCGCCTTTTTTATTGCATATCCTCCCCTTTCCAACTCCATAAAACTAGGAATGAATATCAGTATAGTCTGGCTTCATTCCTAAAAAAAAATTAGCATAAAAAAACCTAGCAAAATAATTAGGAACCTCATCGTTCCATGGAAACCGACCATAGGCTGCAAGGAACCAATCATATAAAAAATGTGCAAGTTCAGGGTGCTTAAAATATTGCACTTTCAATGCTTTCCGCTTTAGGCCCTCTTTGAAGTTGAACATTGAGTTGGCCTATTCTTTAGTCACTCTCTCCTTCACAACAGCCCACTTGTCTGGACCCATCACTTGTGCCTTTCTTCTTTGCATCAAGGCAACAAAACCATCTGTTTTTGGTCCAAGATCCTCATATACCTCAATAAATTTTTGTAATGATTGCAAAACAATCTCTATACTTTGTTTGTTCTCTAGAGCGAGATCCAAACTAGAAAGATTGTTTTGCAGCTTGTCATAGTGAGCCCTACAACTTTCAAGGGTCGTTTTTTGAATACCACTTTCCCATGGAATCTCCTCCGGTAAATCTGATGGATAGTTCGTAATGGGTGTATAACCCTTAGCTAGCTGGACATATTGCGTCCTTGCTCGACCTTCGTCACCTTGTGTAGGATGACGAGCCTCTTGCGAACCTTTCTCTGCTTCCACACTTGTCTCCCTTACAGAAGGTCGAGATTCACGTTCACCCATAGATGATAAGGGGGAATCATCTCTACCACTATCGCCATGTCGATGATCAAATGAATGTGAACTATACAATAAGCTTGAATCCCGAGGTGAAGTTGATAATCTTCGATTTTCATTTCGGACACCAACTCCTGAAGAATGTGATGACCTCCTACGCTTCTATCTCAAAGTCTGCTCTCTTTCCATTGGATATGATATCTACAAGTTTACACAAATATCAATTTCTACATGTTAATTAATCGACTTCAAAGACCTAGCTACTATAAAAACTAAGATTTCAATAAAGACCTAGATATCCCTAATATTATCTAATAGTTCTTTAAATGATTAAAGCTAATGTATTATCTATTTCCATTTGATATGATATCTACAAGATTACACAAATCAACTCATATCATATTCAAATTCTACATGTTAATTTCTCATCTTCAAAGACCTAGCCACTAAAAAACTAAGTTTTTAATAAAGACCCATATGTCTTTAACATTATCTAATATATCAACTCATAACATATTCAAATTCTGCATGTTAATTCCTCAACTTCAAAGAACTAGCGACTATAAAAACCAAGTTTCTATTTCTGAGATGTCCCTCATATTATCTAATAGTTCTTAAAATGAAAATAGCTACACTATTGTTGGATGTATGAGAAATTAATGTAGCAATCTCTGTGTTTTTGATGTGTTTTAGATTTTTAAAACTACATTTTTAATAAAGACCTAGATGTCCCTAATATTATCTAATAGTTCTTAAAATGAAAAAGTTACACTATTGTTGGATGTATGAGAAATCAACATAGCAATCTCTGTGTTTTTGATGTATTTTAGATTTTTAAAATTAATGGAAACAATATCATCAAATATGAAATTAAAGCTACATTTCTTTATGTCAACTACAAAAATTTTCATTATTCCTTAAAATGATAAAAAACCCTTATGCTAAGTAAACTGATCAGAGTCAGAGTTGATGAACAAATATCTTTCTTATAATACCTATGAACTAAGATTAAAGTTTAAAAAACTTCACAATATCCTAATATAATAGTAAATATAAATTGATAACTAATAAGCATTATACAAGTTATATGTTTCTTTTATGATTTAGATTAAAAACACATAAGATCAAACAGATCAATAATCAGAAAATTTGATGTTTTATGTGTAATAATGTTTGTTTTTTTTTTTTGTTTTTTTTTTATTTATATAAAACATACTAAAATATGTTTTGCTAAGTAAAGTTATTAGGGAAAGAGTTGATGAACTCTACATGAACTACGTTTTGCTAAGCATAAAAAAATAGTCTAAGACAAGTGCAAGTACTTACCTACTCTACAGACAGACACTACTACTGGCTACTAGCTACCTAGTCGTTATAGAGTTGTTAGAGAGAGCATCACTATTAAATATATATAGAGCTTCTATTTCTTCTTCTGCACTCATGTTCAGTTTCAATCATTTGACTGCTATCAATTAGCTATTGTGATTTCATCGATTTATCACATCAAATGGCAAGGACATATACATTTCAACTTGGACTAAGGCGAGCGACTAGGGACTGAATACATAGGCCCATGGATTCCCCCCCATTAGTCCATCCTATCCCTATGGTTTTGCATGTTTTGGTCTCCATCCCCATAAGAAGATAAAGCAATTATTTCTTTAAACTTGCCTTTCTCTATCTAACCTTTTCTCTCTATGTTTCGGAAAAGCATGAAATGGCAATGGAACTTAATGCAATGCATCATGGACTAAGATAGTCATAAAGTGCCATGGGACTTATACTTCGGCTAGTAGTTGTAAGGACTAAAGCAAGTAGTAGAGCTTATGGACAAAACTATATAGTTATTACACTACAGCTAAAGTTGTGGCTTAGGAAAGATGTGAAATGAAAAGGTTTTGAAATCCTGTCCCCTACCAGCGAAAAAACATAAAGAAATAAGTGGTTTACTTAGGGAGTTGATCAGCTCTGTCCATTTGGACAGAGCTGATGAACTCTGTCCAAATGGACAGAGTTCAACAACTCTGTCCATTTCCTTAAGTTCCTTGTTTATCATGTCAAGGTCAATGCCAAGTTGTGAAAATAATTTGTCCTCTCTCTTTTCCAGATATGGAGCCACAACACTTCAATGTCTACCAGATTGCAAATAGAACTATGACTAGTTGTTCCCATATTACAAATGAAACTATGACAAAACTGTCAGTGACAAGAAAAAGTAAGACAGTCTTGTACTCTTATTAAATACCAGAGTATCAATGCTACTCTTTAACATTTATCTCATTCAACTAAGATTCATACAACACTTTACAACTCTATCAATGTCAAAAAAAACTATGAGATTAATTCAGTGATAGTTCAAGTCGATCTAACAATAATAAATCAAAATTTTCTAATTAATAAAAGAATAAGCACCAAGCTCGTTGTTGCTGATAAAGAAATAAACTGCTTGTACAATCTCATGTAATTAATTCCCAACTAAAGCAGTCTCATAAATTCTAAAAGATTATACTGTTCTTCCACGTAAAAGATAACATCCTATTTAAATCGTTTACAAAGGGACAGTGAAGTATATTAACCACGACATTGCTATTAGCTATTGCAAAACATAATTTTTCATTTTAACAGCATGAACATTTAATCGAGTTTATTTCTGATCTATGCATTTATATAACCAAAATTCAGAACAATAGATATAACAATCATTTACAATGAACAAATGATTTTTCTTTAATTACAATGAACACACATATTTACCTGACAAGGGGCAGCACAGCAAGACCACACCACGAAAAGACCACGAACACCTCCACAAACAGAACTCCACGCCGAGAGGAAACCAGACAGGTAGAGGGGTGCAAGGATGGCGGATGTACACGTCAGACGGCTGGGTGATGTGGAGGGGGATGACAAGCAACGACCAACCAATCGGGTGGCGAGACGGGTGGTGGGAGGATAAGGACGAGGACAAATCGCTGCAGGCGAAAACAGCGAAAATGAGACCGCAGTTGACCTTATATGGTGAAAATTTATTCGGCCGAACAATTATTTGGCCAAATAATTGTTCAGCCGAATAATTGTTCGACCGAATACGTATTGAAACGCTGGTAAAAATTGTCAGCCGGCAATCCGTTTCGTCAAATTAAACGGTTCACCGTTAAAAGTTATTTATCCGAATAAAGGATTCGTTATTCGGCCGAATAATGCCTTCTATGTTGTTTGGGCACCCAATTCTCACGAAAATGTTACCCAACTTCGCGTTTTCACCCAATAATTATCTATAATACAATATTTAAATATAATATTTGAATCCATAAAAATATCATATTAATAACTAATCAAATAAAAAATGAAAAATAAATTTAAAACAAAATATCATATTAATAACTAATCAAATAAAAAATGAAAAATAAATTTAAATCATATGAAACACACTTGTGATAAAAATACAATTAAATACAGACAACACCATGTTATAAATCAATGTCTTATTCAATTTACAAATATCAATATATGGACACTTTCATGAATTTGAGAATTTTTATTTTGATAAAGAATGGAATTCACATTATGGAAATCCAAATTCATAATTATAACGAGTCACTGTGTAATCTTTTAAAAAGGGTCAAATGATGTAAAGTGAAGCTGAAAAAAATTGTAAGATTGAATAACATAAATAAATATCAATTAAGTGTTAAATTTTTAATATATATATATATATATATAATCTTTTGTATTTAAAAATGATTTATTTTGAAAACTTGAAAAGAAATTTATTTGTTATATAAAATTATGTTTTTTAAGATTATTATTTTTAGATTAAAGAGATATTTCATTAAAATCCAACTATACAATGATTTTTACAAAATATCTTAAATTTTTCATTTACATTAATTTTATAAAAAATATAAATAAAATTATTTATATTATATTTATATAATATTTATATAGTTATAAAGTGATCTAATAGAATTTATGAATTAATAATTGAATTTAATTACATGAGGGTGAGGGTGGTGTAATCCTTACGTGAGGTGTCACTAGTAGTAGCACAACGAAAGGTGAATTGAGTAAATATGACTATGATAGTCTTGGTGATACAATGTAAGGTGCTTGGATTAGGTTCGATCAAGATATGTTGTTTAGGAATAATCTTAGTGATACAAGTGGTTGGCAATCATGCCCAACTAGCAAGGTCATGGTGGTTTCATAGGACAATTAGGCTTCTTGTGTGCTACGAGGTGCTCAAGAAAAAAAACCATCCCTTTGACAAATGGTATTAGATACATATTCAAGTGTGGAAACTGTGAAAGTGTCTCTTCAACACCAACACTTGTTTTATTGGAGGATCTAATGGGTTCGTGTTCACCAAGAAATCAACAATTAAATTGGGAGAGAATGCAACAACCCTACTTGAGATGCAACTAGCAGTGGCATGTTGGAAGGCATTCCAAACAAACATGACTAAGGTTGAATGACAAGTCTGTATGATTTGGTAGCCTTAGTGACTGACTTGCGAGTGGCAGACATGAGACAATTAGGATATTGTACTAATGTGTAGTCCACGAAGACCAAGGATCTATAACCAAGTAGGGTAGACAACCAATGAGGTATTGCATAGTAGGATTTGGTAGGGACATCATGATTTGAAATTGTGATGAATTGTGGTTATCCATGTCAATGCATGTAATAGTGTTGATAAGTGCAATGAAGGTATGTGAATGCTTAGAAAAACAATGACATGGTTTTCATGGACTTTTATTTGTTGGCCTAGATTGATGAGATCATGGTCTCACATTGGGAAACCAATTGTTTAAGTATTATTAGCTCGGGAGAGGCAATGAAGAAACATAGCCTATGGTTGGGTGGTGATTGTGTAGTATTGCTTACCCTGAAATGAGCTTTGGCATTCCACATGGTTTAAGGTCTCTAACTTAAGTTTGGTTAATGCATGTCAGGTAGTGTGGGTGGTACAAATGGTTAATTGTTATGCCGACTAGCAAGGTCGCACTAATGTTGCATAGTGAATAGGTTTCTTAAATGGATGTGATGCTCAAAATAAATGAAAATTATAACCCTATCATAATGAGAGTGAAGCATCCAAATATACACATTGAGAGTGAAGCATCCAAATATACAAAATTAAAAATTGTGTATAGGTAGTGTAAAGTTATGCATAATTAAAAATAAAAATAAAGTGAAAACATGCAAAATTTACACACTTTCACCCTCATCCACTCCCACCTTCATACCTTCATGAAAATGTGACTATGGAGTGAAAGTATAAGACCTACACCACTCCCGCCTTCATGAAAATGTGGCTATGGACCAAAGTATAAAACCTAATCATAAAATTTATAGTTATATATTTTTATATTTTTAAAAAACATGTAGTGACCAAACATTTTTGTTATTTTAAGTACCTTTGGAACGAGAATCAAAATTATATAAAACATTCTTACCAACCGCATTTACTTTTTTTTACACAAAGTAACTAGGTTTTGTTACAAAGTTTTGAGTTGACTATGGGAGTATGGTTTCAACTCATTTATAAAATTGTGAGGAATTCTATTTTGTACAAAAAATAATAACTTCCTTTTTAAAATTGGTCATTGGGATTGGAAATTGGAATGAGAATTGGTTATTACAAGAAAGATATACTACAATTGTTGTTTAATTATATTTTAATTAATTAATTTATTTTCATTTTATATATAAAATAATTAATTAATTAAAAAAAATTGTGATATAATCAATAAGAAAAATGATCAAATTTTTTTCCTTAATGTCAAGTTTTGATTTAAGCATGAATTTATATAAAAGTAAGGGTTTTAGTTGGGAATCCAATAATAAATGAGCATACATTGAAAGGGATATATGTGAGTGATTACTATGTGATTCATTCCGATATTTATTAAAGGATCTCATTTTATAAATGAAAGTGTAGACTTAAATATAATGGTGGCAAAGGAGTCAAATTAGCCTCTTAATATGTTATGGCTTGATTGTTTTATGGGAAAGGAGAAATATAGACATGGATTAGAATTTTTAAACATTAATATGTTCAGTGTTATTAATCTTTAATCTTTTGGCTTAAGAGAGTGGGGGAGTGGAGCAGTGGTGGTGTGGTTGTGAGAGGCAACTTGTCACAGGTCCTTCGCAGTTAAGGTTCCATCCTTAGTCACACTTCTTTTCGTAGTGAGGTTTCTTGTAGTTGGTTATCTGACAGAGCAGGTTCAATTTCTTTCCAGGCATGGAGATGAATCCCTTGTGTGGCGGCCCATAGTCCACTGTGGCAGTGGCGACGAATATTGTTGGGGGCAACAAACCTTATATGTTGGCACTGTGTGGTGGCGATTGATATCCACTTCCTTGTGCTTTGCTCCCCAATGGAGTGGAGGCATTTTGCAAGTGGTGGTTCACACCATACCAACGGTTGAGATAGATTTGTGGTGGCTAGCGGCCCTTTCCCATGGAGGTGAGGGTGGGTGGTGCAGTAAGCGACCTACCCCTGCATTTTTTGGTGGTCCCCTTGGGCTTTATTCAATCAAGATTTTTGGGAAAAGGAGGCTCCCATGAAGACAGTGGTGGCGAACCTAACCTCTAGCAAGTCGGTGGCCCAATACATGCTAGTTTTCGTGCAATGAATCTCATTAATATTGGGGATTGTTGTTTGTAAAGGAAATTGTATCAGTTCATCTCATATGGCAATTTCTCTTGACATCTTTATTGTTTTTTTTGTATTTCATTAGTAGGTTTTTTATTAGTTTTTATTTGAGCTTATTGCAGATCTATTGAAGCTTTGTAAAAGGGAGATAAAAGAGTTTCGATCCTAATTTTAGCTCTTTGAATTGTGTTTATTTTGTGCCCTAACACTTGTCTGACTAAGAGTTTTATTAAACAATATGTTTTTTGGTGGAAAAAAATCTAATAACTTTCAATCAATTATTTAATGTAACTAAATTTAAATTTTTGAAGAAAAAGGCAAGTTAAAGAAAATAACACACTCACGTGCATAATTCTCAAATAAAGGAATCAATAATAAGTGATCCTTTATAAAATATGTAAAGTGGTATGTGTGACCAAAATTTATTATTAATTATTCAAAATAAGGTATTAAATTAGTCAATACGCAAACCAAAATTCACAATAATAAGTCAAATAGAACAATGCAATAATGTGAATGATTGTCGTATCATAGGAACAATAATAGATGTTTTTGAGTAAATATGTAAGTTGGTATTTTATTTAAAGAGAGAAAAAGAGGGATAAAAAATAGTTTAAAATAGAGTATTTAATTTTAAATTTACAGTATAGAATATAAAAAACTTAAATTAATAAGTCAAGTATAGAATATATAATTTACTTTGAATAAATTAATCATCATAAAAATAATTAATTATAATGATAATAAAATATTAATTTTATTTTAAAACATTATATTAGATTAAAAAAAGCAAGATATACAAATTTTATAAAAAAATTAAAATTTATATATATTGTTTTTAATTTAATTTTATAATATTTTAATAGTACATTGCATTTTTTATATCTTATTTAAGACTTGAGACAAATATTAATAAAATGAAAAAAAATATAATTATATAATAAAATGTATATATTTAAGTAGATAATATCATAGTATGATAAATTGGCCATATTAATTTTTGTTGTATGAAAAATTAAAAGTAATTTAAAATTTACTATACATTCAATATAGTACAAATACGATAATTATTTTTGAAGTAAAGACTGAACTTAATTTTTTTTTTCAATGAAAAAAAATCGTAAATATATTTATTTACATTCAGCATATGACTTAAAATAAAATCATTATCTCAAAAAAATACCAACATGAAGCTGATAATTACAATCTGGTAAGAGCTCTATAATAATTGTTTAAAGATATAAAACAAAAATAGAAACATAAATGATCTTCATCACCATGATAAACAATATCACTGTTTTCATCAGAAATCAAAAACTTGTCTGCAACTAGCACACTAATTGCCAAAATTTTGATATGATAGACTAATCATATGATCTTCATCATCTGGAAAAAAACTGCCCAAGACAATACCACTGTTTCCAGCAAAACCAAAACATGTCTGCATATAGCACGGCAGATGCCACAACTTCAATATGATCCTAATCAAAGGTGTCTTTCAGAAATAACCCAAAAAACAAATATGGCTTAAAAAAGCCAAAAAGCACTACAAAAGTACAAACTGTTCTAAAAAGTATACCCCAATAAAGACAAAGAGAACTGAACCTGCTAAAACCATACTATCAGCACCCCCAAAGGACCAAAGAAGAAACTGCCTTTTTAAAAAACCTGAAAGGTTTCCACAACTTCATCATACCGATGTTCCATAATTGACCAGTATCCTTCCAATATCCTTCCTTCCAAAGACTGAAATTAAATATTACTTCAGTGTTGGTTTTCATATTCGCCTGCATTTTTTCTACTATTTTCTCATGTGGTATACACATGGGTTATCTGCCATCATCCCAAATCCAAAGTATTCTTCAATAACTAGCTTCATAAATTGTTATCATACTACATTTTATATTATTTTATCAACCATAGACAAAGTGGTTCCAATAGTCAAAATGACAAATTATTCAGTCTCCTTTGTATATTATGTTATTAATAGCATGCAAATTTGGTTTGAAGAATTACAATATGTTCACTTATGTTGGGTAGAACAACATGAAAACCAGGTAGTTTAATCTTTTTTTTAATATTTTAATATAATAATATATTGAGGTTTATACATTTTAAAAGAAATGGTAATTATTTATGTTTATAGTATATTTAGTTGGTTTATGATTTTTAAGTTTTTAAAATTTGTTATATAAAGAGAAAGAGAT
This sequence comes from Pseudotsuga menziesii, assembly GCA_001517045.1. NCBI lineage: Eukaryota > Viridiplantae > Streptophyta > Pinopsida > Pinales > Pinaceae > Pseudotsuga > Pseudotsuga menziesii. The sequence goes on along the minus strand of LPNX011154436.1, from coordinate 34,110 downwards.
TACTTCTGTATTTTATCTGTACTAGATTTTTTTGTTGCATGTTTTTTCAAATTGTATTCATATATTCATTTTTTTTCCAACCATGAGAAACTTTCCATGCCGCCCAACAGATTGAATTGCGTGGATACCAAACTCATAAACCGAGGCCAGTGTTCATATCCGGTATGTTACAACAAGAGTATGACAACCACCGTAGTCTTACAGGAATTTTCTGGGGTGCAGTATGCCTTCTTGTTACCTCCCCCGAAGGAATCGAAAGTGGACTTCTATCAGGGAAACCATCAAACCTCAACGATGTCCCTAGTCATCACATCCCTCACCATGAGGTTTGAACATGAGACTTGATGAGAAGCAAACCCACAAAGGTCAACTAATTTACACCTATATATATTCGTACTTAAATGATGTTACTATGAAAAATATACTAATTTCTAAATTCCTCTTCTTTGAGTTAAAGTAGATATCTTACTTTATATACTTAAACTTCATTTAATGATCGAGAATAAATTCACCATCTTAAAAAAATATTCAATCTAAAAAACATAGAACAAATAAGTGATTAGAGTAATAAATTTCTTGATACCCTTTGCACAAATAGGGGCTTTGAATATATTTCTTGATACTCTTTGTACAAAGAGAGTCTTTGCCTCCATACCGAAGACAAGTTATTCTCTTGAGTGATGTGATAGTACCACTTTTTAACAACTACTTGTGCAAACATTATGTCATCCATATCGAAATGCAAGCCTATGTCAAATCGTGTGGGCCTCCTGTCATACTTTCCTTTCTCTCTGTGTTCATGCATTCAAGCAAGGATACTTTTTCCAAATTCCTCAAGCTTTAGCATACTTGACCTAGTAAGCAAGAATCTTCACTTTGGGTGATATGTATAAATTTGGGTGGTATAACCCATCATGGGTCCCAATCAACAACTTTTGTATGTAACAAGAAAGGAAAAAAAACTTCATAGCCATGGGATGAAGGGAGAGGAAAAACAATATAGGTAAGGGTATGAAATGGTAGTGAACAAGTGGAATGAAAAACAATATTGGTAAGGGTATGGAATGGTAGTGATAGGGAAGTAGATATGGAATGAAGGTACTAGTAAGTGCATGACATGGACCCAAGGGAGGAGGAGAAAAGGAATTTAGAGGTAGAATGAAGGTATCAGTAAGTGTATGACATGGATCCAAAGGAGGAGGAAAAAACAACATAGTTAAGGGTATGGAATGGTAGGGAAAGGGAATATGGAAGTGAAACAAAAGTATCACTTCAGTGCATGACATGGACCCATATAACAGGTGTATCTCAATATTCCTTTGTATGGAAATCCAATTTAGAGTAGGTTTCTTTTTTAGTTTTAACTTTAAAGTTAAGATTTATTTATGGGAGGTAGAGTAGCATGATTCTGTCATATTCGTTTTGGGTGTGTATATGAAATTACATATATGGTAAACTTTAAATATATACTATTTTAACTTTTTAAAAAGTAAATGTTGCTATGTATACTTAAAATATCCAAGTGTTAAACTTTATTTATTAGAATTTAATTATTAAAATAAGATTGAAACCTAAACTAGAATATCTAAAGCTTATTGTTTAGTTCAAAATTTCAAAATTTAACTATTTAATAATTGTTTATTAATATTTAATGGTGAACAGAACAACAGTATATAGGTATAGAGTTATATGTTAAGTCACATGGTTTGAGTTTGAGTTTGAGTTTGAGTTTGTCAACTATTTGATTTGATTTCAATTCGAAATGTTTTATGAGGTTTAGATGAGATTTGACTTTGGATTTGTGTCTCTGTGTGTATGAGCTTTAAAATCAAATATACTAAAAATAATAATAAAAGTGGAGAAATATACTAATTTCTGCTGAGATCACTTGAGCATGGGCATGGTGGATGAAGGTTGAAGGTTGAAGTAGAGGCATCATGCTAGTGCTTGTAAGTTGTAACAGTGCATTGAATCTTGAAGACTGAAATCACTAGAGGCATTGGGCAACAATAGGTTATCAGGTTCAACTTCCAGTCTGCCACTAAATTGCAAGTGTCGGTTAGAGTCCAAACACAGTAAATTAAACCTACAGGTCGAACCCTAGCCGATTTTAAAATTGAATTCCTCTATAAGTAATTCCACACTTGAACACCTAGTTGAACCTTAGATGAATCTAAACATTGTTTTCCCTTTCAAATTTGTTGAATCTCAAGGTTCGAATTCGATGAATCTTTTGACTTAAGTAATATGATGTGTTATGTTTTAAATTTGAGATATGTTTCAAGTTTAATACAATGTTAAATAGTTTATGTATATTTTTAAATTTTCTAAAATTTGGAAAATGTATGATTGAGTATCTATAGTCAATTCCCTATAGCTCACTCCATTAAGGTGTTAGTTTCATTTGCAAGGTGACCCGAGTTCAATACCCTTAGGGGTGACCTAGTTGGGAAGAGACATAAAAAAATCTATCTGTATTAAGGGTTGGTGTGGCCCAGGCCAGGTGCTATCCCTATGTGATTTTAATGGCTTAGATGCCCCTAGGTTGTGGTTTCTTAGTTAATAGTTGAAATGCACTAACCCATAGTGACAGGCATTTCTAACCAAAAGAAAATCTATAAATATCCACTTGTATTTTTCACATAAAGTTTTCTTAATATAAGCTTTATAAATTTTATACATTTCGAATGAACACTCCATAACAAGATTTTATTCATTACATATTTTTTCTATAACTAATCATATTCATAACACTATTTTTATATTCTTACCATAACACTATTTTTATATTCTTACCTTGCTATTTTGATTTGGGGACGCTAATATTTATATTGTTTTCTTCACTTTGGTAGCATCTTTTTAGCAAAAGTCAACACTCATCAATCTTAAATGTAGCACAAGGAAAGGCATGTAAATCATTTATTTTTAAAGTTTTTTAGGTAATTAAAAGTAAAAAGAAAAGAGATTAATATTTTTAACCCAAAATTATTATAAATTAATAAATTAACATTAGAAAATCAATTACCACACACATATTCGAACGTGCATAACCCATAGCTTCAAATCTGATTTTCATTTCAATTCATATTACCCATAATAAATTAAGGAATAGCCCCAGTCCACCAACCTTCAATGTCCTTTGGGACCTATGTTACCCTTCATAGAAGGGCACAACCATTTTTGCCATGCAATTTTTTTAGACTTTTCTCGAGGCCCTTTAATAATAAAATTGACCAATATTTTGTAACTTTGCAATTGAAGGGCTGCTCCAATTTTTTCCTTTCAACTTTTTAAATGGTTGAGAATTAACATTTAGGCAACAACAAAATCAGAAGCCCAACTGAGTCTACCACACATTCCATCAACATTATTTATCAAAATTTAAATCACAATCAAATTATTTTTTAAATGTTTATTAATTTGTTTTGGTACTGCAATAATCCTTGCCATGTAGGGACTTTATTGAATTGAAATGTGACTTTGCGATGGTTTGTATTGATTTTATAAAATTTATTAAAAATGTACTTCTTTGGTTTGGAATCCCAGTACCTATACAATGAAACTAGTATTAACTTTGCATATGTGGGATAGTATTGATAACATGATTGATATGATCTAATACTTAACTTCTAATTTTCTAACATCAACTAAATTTTGGAAGAAGACTTAAATTCTCATTTCCTAGGATCATATGATAGTTGCATTTTTATTTCTACTCTTCCTTCAATAATAACATCCCCTTTATTGGGTTTCCATATGGAAATTTTCTTCATCATCATAGGCCACGGGCCAGATATTGTGCAATCCTTCAAAATTTTGCTCCACGACCTTGTATTCATTCAGGGTTTGAATCCTCCAAAACTATGTTTTGCAAAGTGGCCATGTTTGGTTTATTGTATGCAATAATTATCACCTGCTGGATGGGATGTGTGCTATAATATAAAGTGGTTGTGCTACTAGACATGGATTCACGATTTCATCAACTATGGCCAGGAAGCCAGGTGAATGAACACAATTATCAAGGCTCTTGTTGGAGCAAGTTCCTTTATCACTTTTTGATCAATATTTACTTTTCCATTGAGAAGTGAGATATGGGGATTCATGATGATAAGCGAGATGGTTGGTCACTTCCTCTTTTGTTGGGTTTGTGAATGGTTAATGTGGAGACTCGACCCGATTTCATCCATCTATCTCAAATGAATCCACTAGTAATTGCCTAGAGATGAATGTACTGCTCAAAAGCCCCCAAAATAATAGGAGTAAAGATTACCTCATGATTGGATATCATTAATAATGTTTGCAAGAATCATGACCGATTGAGCTTGTCATTTGACCCGGGAATTAGGATTCAAGGGGAAGAGGTACCTTAAATTGTTCCTATTGAAATCAGAAATTCAAATGGGACTAACTCTTAATCCTTGTCCAAGTTTCTTACACTGTCAAGTTTGACCCTTGCTCAGGTTGTTTCCACCGTCACTATCAACCATTGCTCAGGATACTTTCATTATTTATTGCCATTTTAATTCATAGGGTATATCATACCCTTTTCAAACCCCAAGGGCTCATCCTGAGCAAAGGAAGGACACATCCATCCCCACACAACCTATCCCACCACCCAACTGCATAAGTGCACTTCACTAGTAGAGACATAAAAAGACACCTCCCCTAATGATTATTTTCTCCAAGGGAGTATGTCTCCCCTCTCGTTCATAGAGTTGAGTGGCTAAAAGCATATATGAAGGGATCTCTTCCCTCAGTGGAGCTCAAGACTTGTTTTTTTTTGTAAGCTGCACAGATCTATTAAAATATAGAGGAAAAATATACAAAAGTCATCTTGGCCAAAGGAGGTCTCAGGAGTCGAATCCACCCCGCAAGCCTCTCAAAAATTGAGGGCCGTCTATGAAAACCAACGACGAGAATGTTCATGACTAAAAGAACTTGCCGAGGACCGAGACCGAGACATAGTTACAAGATTCAAATTTAAAGCTAACATAGACATAGACATAGACATAAACATAGTTTGCAGACACAGACATAGACATAGATCATAGATCATAGACATAGATATAGAGTTCAAATTTAAAAACAACCATGGATATGCTTGACACTTTTTGCACAAAAAAACCCGAGACAAAGGGTCTTTTCTGTTGCAAGGAGGCTCAAACATTAGGCCAGTGGAATTTCTTCAATGATGGGGCAGGCCCATCGTTCTTCCTGCAAAGGGATAGACGAGTTGGTGGTGGATTCCGAAGCCTGTTGAGATGGTTGTTGCTGTTGTTCAGGCTTCTGGCTGGTCATTTCCTTCAGGCACTTGAAGAGTGGCTCCACCGTCGAAGGGATGGGGAAAGGCGGAGCTTGTGGAGCCGTAGTCGTGAAACCTGTCGCACTCCCACTGCCACCTCCCCCATGACTAACAAGAGCCATACCCCCGGTCGCACTACCACTGTCGCCTCCTCCCCGATCACAACCACCTCCACTCAGACTACAATGCCCTAAGATGCATGCAGTACCCTTCTAGGTGAACGAGTCATCCATGGGCGTGAGCTAAGCATCAATCTCATCAATTCTGGTTTTTATGGCAAGGACAGAGTCATGGGCATCGGACCAGTTGCTGAGCATGTCCTCGACTAAATTGCATAACATGTTTTTCATGAGCCAGTAATGGTTTATCTGGCTTCCTTCTTGACCAGTCGCTAACTTCTGGTTTAGGACTCTCCTCTCCCAGGTTTCGACGAGGATGTGGACCCGAGAACAGATGTGGGGTTCATAGTCGGTTGAGACTTGTAAGCTACAACCACGTTGGGCTTTGCCTCTGCCCGAGCTTTCCCAGTTTCATCATTCCTCTCTGACGCGACATGATAACCAGGATGAACCTCACCTTCCTGAAATTAACGGGTTGAGGATTGCTTATAAAAGCCAACTAAATAAAGGTCGGACTTCTAGACAGACTGAGAGCTTCCAAATGCACAGAGAGCCCAAAAATGCTCAGAGTCGAGCTGAACCTAACCAAAATGTCGAAATAGTTTGCCATGGCGCTCATATCCTCCTTTTGACCTGCCATGGTGCTTGCGCGCATTGAATTTCTCTGTAGAGCTATGAAAGCTGGGAGGAATGCCGGTCGTTGCCAACCCACGTCGCAGGTGCCAAAGTGACATGCAAAGCTTCTCCCATGCGTGATGGACGTCGAAGGTTCTGGGGCCTCATGATGTCGGGGTTGATAGACGGGCTAGATTCATGATGCTCACCACGCGGTAGGTGCAAAGGCCGAGGAGTGGCGTGTCGTTGGTCGCCAGATTTGTCACCTGGATCCGAGAGAGCTCAAGACTTGTTGGGTTATTCCTACAATTGAATTATTTTCCAGGTATGTGCAACATGAGAATAGTTTTTTGTTGTGTTATTTTATAAGTATTTATTTGCTTCTTTTTGGAAGCGAATGAAGTTTGTTATTAAAAAGATTTAAGATGATAGTTTATATATTTATGTGATTTTTTTTTTATATTCACTCCTTCTTTTATAGTTATTAATCTTATTGAATATTGAATAGATTATATTTCATTTTCATCCAATATCAATTTTTTTTGTTATAAGTTTGTTACATATTCAATCTTCATTGTTATAAAGAGTTTATGATTAATTTCTTCATGTTATTAGGTATTTTTTATGTTTCTAAAATTTTCTATTCTTGGATTATTTGATTTAAACATTGCTTATAAAACTATAAAATGAAATGATGCAGATTTTATCACCATATTAAAAATGATTTTGATTACATTGTTTATAATATAATATTAAATTTTGAAATATAAAGTAAATTTTAATATAATATTAATTTTTCAAAACTATTTTAACATGTAAGCATTAAAGTTTAATATATCATATCCCTTCAAAGTGAAATAGGTCTCTATACTTCAAATTTGAAGTTTGCCACCTAACCTTTTAGCTAATGTAGATTTACTAAAGAGAACACATGAGTGAGCCTAATGGTTAAGAACATGTGTTATCTCCTTGGAGGTCATAGGTTCTCAAAACCGGTGAGGTAGGTTGCTCATTGGCCTGTTGTGACAATACTCCTATCGAAAGGGATAAAAGCTCACAAGACTTCTTGGACTCTTCTTCATCACAAATTATTAGTATTTCTAACTTGCAAATATATACTTAAAAAGTTGCTATTTCACATTGTAAAAAAGAAGTAAATCCAGGAAAACCCAATAAATATTTTCCGTTAGCGATCCGATCTGTGAAGGGATTCACAGACCGTTAGACGACATTCTTACACGGCGGCCGGAAGTGACTTCCGTGGAATATTCGTTGGCAATCTCGTCCGGCGCCCCCACCTGGATTCCAATAAGAAAAGGGCCGTGCGGGTCCCCCTGACGGCGAGGGAATATTCGTTCGGCGCGCGTAGGCGTCTTCATGCCGGCAGAAATGCCGGGAGAATCTTTCTTTCTTGCCACGTTACCCGTACTTTGCTTCCATTTCACGCTATCGGACGTGACAAGGAGGAGGATAAGGGCAATAATTTAATACAATCTTTTCGTATCTTATCCCACCATTAAATGTCACATTTATTTTTTCAATTTATTCATTTTAAAGAAGGGCATGGATGATGGAACTCACACTCTCCTACTTGGAATGGAATTGGACGGTCAAACTGCTTGTCACTTGTCAAGGCGATTCAACTACAAATATGGTTATAAAGTTCATTAAAATATTTTTGATACTTAACAAATTTGATATAATTGGCAAAATGTTGAAATTGATTTTTTCTCATTTTTCACTAGAGCTTTAGAGAAATTTGGGGAAAACAATTTCCTTTGGATGAGATTGCAAAACTAAAGCATTTAAGTTGCATAATTTGGTTTTTGGAGAGGTTTTGAGGTAATTGAAATAGAGATAATTTTATCTATTGGTTCGTGATTTTAATATAATTTAAATCATTAAATTATAATTAGATAACTAATTTTTTTTAAATATTAATTAGTCATCATGTTTTTTTAGAATATTTGAGGGATTTCTGAATTAGGGAGTTGTTTGTTTTCTTTGAAAAGGATTGTAAAATGTATGTTAGTCAAGATTGAAGTTTTCCTTGGTATATGACTGAAAGATCATGTATACAACTTTTTATGGTATGCAATGTTTCGAGTCTATAGTAATGTATTGATTTTTTGTCAAAGGGTTACATCCTCATGATCTTCAAAGTGAAAAAATGGTAAACCCAAGTGACAAAGCTTCTAAGAAAAATTTGACCATCAGGTAGACTTAAAGAAGCATTTAGAGAAAATCCAATTCGTAGTTTCAACAAATGCTCATGTCCCATACATTGAGTGTCGTGTTGAAGGCATCGACATAGTTATAACTTAGGATGCTATGGTCCTTCCTCTAGTCACCTCATACAATAGCTCATTTGGATAGGGAAAGCATGGACACGGGTCATATAATTTAGATTTAGAAAATAAATCTTTGCATCCAACGAGTACCCACACCACATACTTTTGATGGACCCCATCCCATGGAAAATGAGAAATACCCGAAAAAACGTGTTACTTTGATGCAACATAGTTAGTGACATTCATAGCTCCAACAATCTCTAATAACATTGTAGGTTGCTCAAAGATCATGAAAAAGAAAGGGAAAATTTGGAGATGAGGTTATGATCCTTAGTTGGGGGATTTAGGATATGGAGATTGTCCTCCAATTCTTGTAAAACAACTAAATTAGGGATTGAATTTTGATAGACAAATCAATGGATAAACAATTTGATAGATAGAGATATGACTAAATTGAAATTTTGAAAAAGGATTATACTATAGGTTGTTAGTGACTTATGTTGATAATATAATTTTGTCCATCATTTGGGTATATTTTAAGGTTATGTGATAATGCTTTGGGTATATTTTAAGGTTATGTGATAATGCTTTTCTAGGCATGCATAATCACATATATGGTAGCGAATTTTGGATTCTCACAAAACATGAAACTTAAAACATTTCCATTATTTGATTGTATTTATCTAGTATAATTATGTTGGTTTGTTTTACAACATCAAGTGATCTTGAGATTTTGTGCCTTGCTTATAAAGCGTGACCCAAAATAATATAGTACAAAAATCTTGTATAGATTTCATTTTAGTGTGACGTTGTTGTTTCTAATATTCTCAACAAATAACCCATAAAACCTTTAGACACAAAAAACGATATGCATCGAACTTCTATCATTTAATCAAAACATACTATCTAGTAGTTAAGTTTTAGATGCATCAATGTCCTTCAAAGGAAAAGTATGAAACAATAATACATAAGATGCCTTTTTAGAGCATGTGTAAATATTTTTAATTAATTCATGAAGAATTATTAAGTCCAACTTTGTCTTAGGATTTTACAAATACTCACTTTAACATAAAAGAAAGATATTTAAATCATGTAAAAACTTTATAATATAATCTCCTTCATATAGAGGATATAGAGGATTTCCATATCATTTGACTTCTTATATATATCAAAATATCCGAAAGTATAAAAATGATTTTTCCACAACCCCTATACTTCTTTATAACCAATTTCTTTGTTAAGCAAAAAGCTATAAAAATATCCGAAAGTATAAAAATGATTTTGCCACAACCCCTATACTTCTTTATAACCAATTTCTTTGTTAAGTAAAAAGCTATCAATGACTATATTGTCCACCATCATCATTATCAAAATATCATGATTACATACTATTTCAATAACCTTACTTCCAAACATCATAAATAAGAAACTAATGTGATAATAACTTTATTTCAAAAGAAAATACTTCAATGAATTGATAACTTCTAGTCAAGATGCATTAAGGTCTTTATCATAATGTCCCAACATACCAATATATATATATATATATATATATATATATCCCATTTTGGTTAGCTTTTAAGATTATTGTTTTTTTTTTCATCTGTTATCATATATATTGAGATGGTGGACAACCAACTTAATATGTCTATTGTTTATTGTATATGTTTAACATAATTATACTTGTCTATTTGCCTATTTTACAATATTGAGTTATTTTAAGTTTTTACAACTTGCTTATAAAGTATGACTAAAAGTAATTTAATACCAAAAATCTTTGTTATATTTCATTTTAATGTAACAATGTCATTTTTAATATCTTCAATACATGACCCATGGGACCCTTAGAGAGATATAAATATTTCCTCTAACCTCAAAATCTCTATATGTCATTTGGTCATAACATATTATCTACTAGTCATGTTTTATGGACACTTTGAAATGACAATATAGTACAATAATGCATAAGATGTTTCTTATTTAAGTAAATATAAATACTTTTAATTGGTCGGTATAACAAATTTTACATTTTTGCTATGCAAATTTTTATTTAAGCATTAAAATGGAAATTTAAACCTTATATCTATTTTAGAAAATAATTCCCTCTTAATATAAATAAGATACAAATAATCTAATTTATTATAAATCATTTAATTTATCATGTAAAAATCCCAAATTTTGAAAACTATTCTAACACGATCCTTATCTCTTTTTATATCCAATTTTGTATGCTACTATATTGTTTATAATCATAAGAGTACCACCACATAAAGATAATAGTTTAACATACTTCCTTTCAAACATCAAAACACAACCCTTGTCCCTTTTATTAACCAAATTTGTATGTTACTATATATTGCCTATAAATATAAAAGTACTAGTACCACGACAGAAAGATAATAGTTTAACAAACTTACTTCCAAACATCAAAAACAAAAATCATATGTGATATTCAACTTATTACATAAACCCCCTCAAATGAATCAGTAACCTCTAGGTTAAGATAACATTAAGACCGTATCAAAGGTGTCCCAACCTACCATGCTTGTCTTTTTTCCTATAAAAGAATATCATTATAGTATACATTGTTGACACACATTCTCACCAAAATTAATAGATTTAAACTTTTATCCTATTATATATAAATATAAATAAGTCATTTTCACATTAACCGTTAATAAATATTATAATTCAAATAAATTACTAAAACAAAATATTGAAATCCTTATTAACATATATTAAAACAAATAAAAATTAAACCATACTAAACATTAACATAATAATTTATAGTTAAATTTTAAAAAGATATATTAAATATTAACCTAAGAATTGATAATTAAATTTAAAAAAATAGAAGTATTAAATTAATATTCCAAAATTATATTGTCCGCAACATTTAAACTTTAATAATTAGCATGATAATTAAAAATAGATATTCTGCTTTATTATTAATTTTAATATTCCATTTCACCACAGTGAACTGGAACAGTTACGGTGGTTAATGTGGGAGGCAAAAAGACGAATATTCTTCATGCAGGAGGAGTTTGATGATCACTGAGTAGAGATAGAGACCCTGAGAGTTTCATATGAGTATGGTGATTGATTGGCTGCTGAGAATTCGCCTCAGATCTTCATAGTATTCTCACATATTTATCAGTTTTCTGTCCAGGACACTTTTGAGGAGGGCCTTCCTCATTACAGTGTTTTCCACAACACAGAAATACATTAGGGATTAAATTGGTGATCAATATATAAGAATCATGTACCAGATGGAGTACCCCAGCAATCCAGGGATAGTACTGAATCATGGGAGGGCGCCATCTCAGCCTGAAAGGCAGCACCAGCAGCCTGCATTGACAGGTTCTTCCCATTATCCATGTGACCCTGGCGTTGTTGTTTCTGCAGACCCTAAGCCTCGCCTCAGATGGACTCCAGAGCTGCATGAACGTTTTGTGGATGCTGTTACTCAACTGGGAGGCCCTGATAGTAAGTACTTATACTGAAACTCATGTTGGGTAATAAAGGCTAAGTACTATAATGGCATTATCATAGTTTTGTTTGATGAAATGACTGGATTTTAGGCTTGAAAAACTGGCTCTCTGTACTATCAATTGATGCAGTATAACTGGCTATCTGTACTATCAGTTGATGCTGTATCTCTTGCCATTCAGGATTTTAGATGCCTACATGGATAAGCTCTCTCTTTATATTAATCAGCACAGATCCATTTTAAACCCGGATCTGTTAAAGGTGCAAATATCATTCTCCATGTGCCAATCCCAAAGGCTGTGTAGAATGTGCCTCTCAGTCGAATTATTTTGTCTTTTGAGTATATATTCAATCATAGACATTTCATCTTATTTGTTTGATTATATAATTTGCTGCAGAAGCCACGCCGAAATCTGTTCTGAGAGAGATGGGTGTGAAGGGCCTTACACTGTACCATTTGAAAAGCCATCTTCAGGTTTGTTGATGTCCAACGAATCCTAAATCTCTATACAATAATTCTAGCAGACATGAATTTCTATAAATCCAGATCACCCTTTGCAACTTTTGCTCTTGCAATTGGCAGCAGAAAAATCACTCCATATCCAGATCACCAATTTGCTTGGGTGCCCCCAAAACCCATAATTGCACCCTATTTCAACAACCTGAATCCGTCTCATGTGCTTACTGATTGTTGCAGAAATACAGGCTTGGGAAGCAACCCCACAGAGAAGTCAGCGTAGACAGAAGCAATGATGGTTAGTAGATTTCTAAATTGGCATTTGAAAATCTTTGGAAAAAATTCTGCTAATGCTTCACTGTGGCAAGTTGTACAACTTCACCCATCCCCTTCAAATTGCACAACTTCACCCCATCCCTACCCTCAAATTGCACAACTTCACCCCATCCCTACCCTCAAATCGCACTACTTCACTTCCCACCCTACCTTTCACCTTCCAATAGAAGAATGGATAACCTTCCAGTAACCCTCAAATTGCACAACTTCACTTCCCACCCCTACTTTTCACCTTCCAACAATATTAAGAACGGACAACCTTCCAAAAAATTAAGAATTGACAACCTCTTGAAGTGCCTCTACTAAAATAAATTGTATTACCCTGCATTTCTACAAGCTCCTTGGGACATTTGTAATGACTTGTCTGGGGCTATCTGTGTGGAGCTATGCATTTATACAAGATCCTTGGGAACTTTGTAAGGACTTGTCTGGGGCTATCTGTCTGGAACTATCTGTCTCACTTCAGTGGTCTGTCTTACTTCAGAGGTTAGTGGGCAGTAACCTCACTTCCTCTCCCTTGGTTCTCCTTGGTCCTTGGTTGAGCCTCTAAAGACCCTCGTGGGTAGGGGGCCATCAAGAATGCTTCCACCCCACAAGGGAAAAAAGCCCAATTCTACAAGCCTTTCCCTGAAGTGGCATGATGATCTCTGCCTCCATGATTGACCAAAACAACTTTCACCTCCCTTGCTTTCCCTTAAGACAATTCTGCTCATAATTACAATTTCTTTCAGGAGGAAGTTCTGATGGTGGACACTGCCTAAGTAGGATGGCCCGGGATGGCAGCATCACACCAAATCATAAGGAGTAAGTATAATAAGCACATTTGCTGAAGAAAAATTGGCTAGAAACCCAAATAAGCCTTCTGGTTTTCAACTGATTTTGGGATTATCATTATGTTTCCAGAGCAATGCAGATTGCTGATGCTTTGAGAGCTCAGATAGAAGTCCAGAGAAGACTCCATGACCAGCTAGAGGTATGATACACTTTTCTATGACCTGTTGGATACACCTATCTTATACATCTTGGAATTTTGGAATTGCACAATTTTAAGATCAAGATAAAAGTATATGTAATTTGATTCAAAATTTTGAATAACAAGTTATGGTTTTTTTCCCAGGTAAAACAAAAAAAAATCGTAAGATCAAGATCTCTAGTTCTATACTTTGCTTCAATCGGATGACTAAATGGAGTCTGTCTCTTTTAAATGTCAATGTAGGTTCAAAGGCGCCTGCAACTGAGAATAGAAGCACAGGGTAAGTATTTGCAGGCCATATTAGAGAAAGCACAGCAGACATTAGCGTCAGAAGTATCAACATCTGCAGGCCTAGAAGCCACAAGAGCCAAGCTTGCAGATTTGGCCTCCAAGCTTCCTACAAACAGCGTGAAGCCGAATTACTCTGCAATGAAAGTGGCTCCATTGATGGATATGCATAGACAAGATCATGCGGATCTCGAGCTCAAGCCCCACCTTAGAGATCGTTGCTCTCAAAACCAGTTTGCAGGCCACGGTATGGAGCAGAGTGGGAATGAATCCGAGAGCCCAAATGAGAAGAAAAGGTGTAGAACACTCTTCCATGAGAGCAACGCAGGGCATCATTCCCCCTCCAGGCTGCGAGAACTGGGCCTCAATGCCTCTGCTTGTAAAACAGAAGACGAAGAAGAAGACGAGGAGGAGGAGGAGGATGATCTCATAAAGCCCACTACTGTCGAAAGGCCTGCTGCAACTAGAACTTTAGTGGATGAGAGAATGGCCATGCTTGTACAGTCTAATGGCCTCTCGTTAATCCAGGCTGACCATGAACCAGGACTGTACCATCCTCCTTCCATGTTGGGCAATTGTCGGAAGGTGGCAGAAGGATTGGATTTGAACAGGAAAGGCGAGGGATCGGTTCCCCAGCAGGGAAGAGAGCTGGATCTCAATGCATATGCATTTGGATGGGGCAGATGAAGCATCTCAATCTGAAATGCACTTGTTTGTCATCCTATTTTTGTAGATTTTGTTCATATCCCAGAACTAATCTATCTATAGATATTGACATCTGGTTTGGTATGGGTATCTGGGCCTGATATCAACCATGCCCATAGATTGAGATATGTGATCAGATAATGCTTTGGAAGCTGCTCAGCTACATGTATATTTTAATACATCCTGTACTTTTACCATTATACTATATATCTGTGCTTTACATGTTTCATGTTTTATTTTATTTGTACTCCAAAAATTTTACATCAAAGGACTGCATGTCAAACAAGCTTCAATTTTTCTTTTTATTCCAAAACTTTATAACAAGAACTGCATCTCAAACAATCTTCAAATTATTATATTTTTAAAATTGTACTCTAAAATTTTAGAATAAAGACCTCATCTCAAACAAACTTCAATTTTTTAATGTGTACTCCAGAATTTAAAGGACTACATCTCAAACAAACTTTAAACTTTTTAGTGATAACTTGAAGTTAAGCATTTAACTACAAAAATATGAAAAATAAAAAAAATTCCAAACTATCTTTTATTCCATAGCTTTTTCTTAACCATGTGACTAGTTTATAAAGATTATTATCTTTATACAAATTGGTGGAGATTTCTTTACCCTAACCTTAAACTTGTGTTGTACCTAGTTTCTTTAAATACACATAATATTTATTATAATAAAAATATAACTAAAATATTGGTTTTTTTGAATTTTAACCAATGTTGTCTCTAGTATCTTTAAATACACATAATATTTATTATAATTAAAATATAACTAAAATATTGATTTTTTTGAATTTTAATTTTACATGATCAAGTTTGCAATTTAAGTTTCTTTACTATTTTTCCAATTTCAAAACTATTTTTTTATAAAAATTGATGGAAATCCCCTCAGCCTAATCTTAAACCTGTACTATACCTAGTTTCTTTACATACAAATAATATTTATTATAATAAAAATATAACTTAAAACATTGATTCATTTTGAATGCATATAATAGTGTCTTTAAATGACACTATTATTCAAACTTTGTTAGCAATATAAAGTATAATTTGTTGTTGGCATACCTCATGAAATATAGCTTCATGTGATATTTGATTTGGTTTTAATGAAAATATTGATTAATTGATTTGGTTTTAGTGAAAGTATTGATTAAAAAATATAAGTATGATATTGATTGATTGATATTTTTTAGTAATTATTTAAAATATAGTTTTGTTGTATTTGATTTGATTTTGATGAAAAATTATCAATCTTATAAAGTATAAGATATTTATTTATTTTCAATTAAAAATTAATTAATTAATTCAAATTATATAAATTTTTAATAAAAATATAAAGGGAATCTTTTTTCATTTTCGCTATTTAGTTTATAAGAAGAAATATATTGACTATTTTTTAAGAAGTACTACAAGATTTAATTTAAATACTATTATAATATACATGCATGAAATTATATCAAATTATATTTAAATTCTATAAAAATATATTTAAATTCTACTTATGGAGAAGAATGTCTAAAATACCTAAGAGAGGATATAGAGAGTTTGACCAAAAAGAAGGGGCATTAATTTTGATTTTAACCTTTTTATACACTAGGGTATTAGGCAAAATCCTCTATAAGCCATTGTGAACTATAGTTTGAAAAGACCAAAGTAACATGCTAGAATTGATATGGGGCTATTGATCATCTTCTAAGTTGGAGTGGAGTATGATGAAATTGGGATGATAATTTTGTTGGATGGAATTGGTAGTTTTCTCCTTTGGCTCGTCTTGATTGAACTTGTCCTTGTCCTCTACGACCACCGCACATCATACTTGGCCTCCATAAAATCTAGTTTTTTTATGATCTTAGGGGGGTTGGATCCTTCTTTCAATCAGTGCTAGCATCTCAAAATTTTACAACAAAAAATTGATCTCAAACAATTTTTTTTTAATTTGTACTCCAAAATTTAGAGCAAAGAATCACAACTCAAACAAACTTTAAACTTTTAATTTTACATCATCATGTTTGCAATTTAAGTTTCCTTATTATTTCTACAATTTCAAAACTAATTATTTATAAAGATTATTATCTTTATACAAATTATTATTTTTCCAATTTCAAAACTATTTTTAAACTTTTAATTTTACATCATCATGTTTGCAATTTAAGTTTCCTTATTATTTCTACAATTTCAAAACTAATTATTTATAAAGATTATTATCTTTATACAAATTATTATTTTTCCAATTTCAAAACTATTTTTTTTTTATAAAAAATATTATTTTTATACAAATTGGTGGAAATCCCCTTACCCTAACCTTAAACCAGCATATTTTTTGATGTGTAATTTTTATTTTATTTTTGGTAATGTAACATCTTCCCCCACATACCCGATCTCCCCTCCCCACATACCCGGGTGTAGAGCACCTTGCTCCTCTCAATTCAATGACTCTATTATTCAAACTTTGTTAGCAACATAAAGTATATTTTGTCATTCAAACTTTGTTAGCAACATAAAGTATATTTTGTTGTTGTTATACCTGATGAAATATAGCTTTTTGATTTGGTTTTAGTGAAAATATCCGTTAAAAAACATAAGTAATATATTGATTGATTGAAACTTTGTTTAATAAATATTTAAAATATAGTTTTGTTGCATTTGATTTGACTTTGATGGAAGAGTATCAATCTTAAAAAGTATAAGATATTTATATTTTTAATTAAAAGTTAATTAATTAATTCATATTATATAATTTTTTAATAAAAGTATGAAGGGACTCTTTTGCATGTTGGCTACTTAGTTTATAAGAAGAAACATATTGACTATTTTATAAGAAGAAATACAACATTTCATTTAAATATTATTATAATATACATGCATAAAATTATATCAAAATAGATTTAAATTCTTCTCAAGGAGAAGAATGTCTAAAATATCCAAGAGAGGGTATAGAGAAATTGACCAAAAAAGGGGGGCATTACTTTTGAATTTAACCCTTTTATACACTAGGGTATTAGGAAAAATCCTCTGTAGAAGCCATTGTGGCCTACAATTTGAAAAGACCAAAGTAACATGCTAGTATTGATATGTGGGCTATTAATCATCTTTTGAGTTGGAGTCGAGTATGATGAAATTGGGATGAGAGTTTTGTTGGATGGACTTGGTAGTTTGCTCCTTTGGCTTGTCATTGTCCTCCACGACCACCACTTTTAGGCTCTAGTGAATCTAGGTGAGGACATCATACTTGGCCTCTATAAAATCTAGTTTTTTCACGATGTTATTGTGCATATGAGTGTCCCTTTCCTCCATGGAATGAGCAGTTAAAGTGAAAATTAAATTTCTGACATCTTGGAGACCTTAGTATCCTCGATTCTAGAGAATCCAATGTCATGGATCCATTGGATGGATTCCATGTCAACCTTCTTAGTAAGAGTCTTCTATCACCTAGTTGTCACCTTGTTTTCCATTTCAAGCATTTTAGCTTTAAGAAAATCAAAATGTTTTTTTTTAAATACATGTTGGAAGCTACCATAGCATTGGCTATGGTAGCTACCATAGCATGATCTTTTAAATGTTTTTTTTAAAATTTGGACATACAACATGGTACAACAAAATTCATGTTGCACCCTTGTTAATTTCTTTCCTCCTTGCTTAATCAAAATGGAATTACTAGTTCTAGGTTTGTTGTGCCTAGTTATCATAAGATTGATCCTGTCTTGTTCCTAAAGAAGAATCTTCGCATTCTTGTCTTCTACCTAAAAACCCTTCATTGTTTCTACCTCCTCCACTAAATTCACAAATTGTGAAATGAAATTGATCCTGAAACTTGAGTTAGATGTGACAATTTGCTTGGCAAGCAGGTATTTGGTGTAGCTCCTGGCATGGATCAAGCTTAATACCCCAAGTTGTTGCTAGATAGAGTTTATATCCACTATTGTCTATGTAATACAAAGAACAAGCTATTAAGAGGCACCAAACCATGATGTAGAGCCACTATCATTTAACCTTCAAAGCAAGGACCAACTTTCTATCCTTCCCACAACTTCTATCAACACTAGACATGAGGTTACTATGATTCCCTAGCTCATCATATGAGTTCCTTGAACTTCCATTATGGAACACTCATGCGACTTGTGTCATGGAGCAGTACAACGCTATAGTGAACTCAACAACATTTGTCATCACTTGCAACAGACTTGAGAAGATGTATCTATAGTCCTCATGCATTTGGGATAACCCATAGATGACACTGTGTGTTAGCCTCCATGCCATTTGTTTCCCTATATACCGGCCTCCAGAGTCCATATCACTCCATGCCAGTAATAATATTTCAATATAGATATTATATTAAATTTAAATAAAAAATACACTTGAAAATTAAATCTAAGATTTATTGTGATTTTTTAAAATATTTATTTGGAATTAAAAAGCATGAATTTTAAAGATGTATAATTAAATTGAGAGTATTAATTTTATTAATTAGAATGATGTTTTGTTTTGTTTTAAAGAATGTAATAAATTAGGATTAAGATTGGTAATATTTTGATTAACTAGAATAGTTATATTGTTTAAATAAAAAATGTGATAAAATTAAATCATGTTAATTTAGAGAGAAACATAGTATGCATTGGAGAGCATGTAGCGAATTCACGCAAGATATGAATTTTTATTATTATGAATCACACACACACATCCATAGCTCTATTATATACAGTTATTTAGATCTAATTGATTCCTAATTTAGGTGGAGAGGTAGCTCACAACAATAATGGAGGCAATATCTCAAACACCCTCCCTTAATGCTTACATTATTAAAAACAATATTGAAATCAAACACAAACTTAATCAGGTTGAGGTCCATCAAGTTGTCTTAGTAGATACCGAGTTAAATTCTTGAGTTCCACTCTTGATTCAAGGATATCTAGAAGTCAATAACTGGATTGCACTAAGTCGCATAACCTCATTACCAGACCACTCTCATCTTTAACAACTAATGAGGGATCCTTCCCTAGATCCACAACTCCCAAACTAACTAGACAATTCACCATACTGATATTTTACCTGATCCTTAATTGTTCTAAATTTTTTTAAGGGATTTCATTTCTTAATTGAACTCATTGTCATCATCAGAATTTAGTGGATCTTCAAAGATGGCTACATAATTTGCTAATTCTTTAAGTTTCCCATTTAAAAGATCATTGGCATGGATTTTGTAGTACCATGTTGTATGTCCAAATTTTTGGCAGTAGAAGCATCCAACTGATCTCTTGTTTTTTCCAAACCTTCCATTAGATAATAGTGCAACTTTAGCTCAAGAACTATCTTCTATGTATCCCGTGTTCAGTTTATTTTCCTCTGCTAAAAGTGTTTCTATCATTTTATCTAACATTTCAGAGGACATTTGGCTTAAAGTGAGACATCATTGTTATAAATTGAATAAAAACTATTTAATAAAATTGCTTTTGCATCTTCATTTTCTATCTTAACGCCAATTATTGATATCTACCTTATAAGAGACTTCATATCGTTGATATGACTATACATTGACGTCTCATCGTGTATTCTAAGTTTGAATAATTATATTTTTAAAGAAAACTTTGCATATACAACCTTTTCACCAAATAACTAACTCAAGTTCTCCCATATTGCTTTAGATGACTTCACTAGATCAACTAGATGTAGTTGAGAGCCAGAAAGTGTGATTTCAATAATATAATTCTAAGCTATGCCATCCCTACTCCCCCACTCAACCAATATTTTAGCATATGTAGGTGTTGTTTCTACGCCTTTTACTATACCCCATAAGTTCTTATTCATTAACTGCATTTGTATTTTTACCTTCCATAAATGGAAATTGAGGCCATTCAATTTCTAAAGTTACAAACTCCATGTTCAAAGAAAACTAAACTCCAAAGCAATTACCTCTTCGTTAAATTGAAACTAGGTTGTGATTCACTTCAGCGTTGATGATTTGACAGCGATATCTAAAAAAATTGCACAACACAGGTACCATACATGCAACAATAGAAGCTTTAATAGTAGGATCGCATGTCCTCTTGGGTCACCACAACACTAGCTTAGTTGTTGCAACCTCCACCACACTAGAATGTATATTCAAACAATGGATCAACCAACCTTTCTACAGATCTCTGATGGCTCTTGACAACATATAGAAATGGAATTGTTGCAAACTCATACAATTTAACACTCAACGATTTGTCCCTGAACCAAACTCTCACTGGACTACCTAAAAAATTCTCTAACTTTCCTTTAATACCAAAAGAGAAATATAGTATGATGTAGAGAGAATGCAATGGATTCACATAAGATATTACTTTTCATTATTATGAATCATACACTTACACGCAACCATAACTCTATTATATAGATCTATTCATATCTAACTGATTACTCATTTAGGTGGAGAGGTTGAGAGAATATATGCACCATCTCTAACAACTCACAACAATAATGGAGGCATTATCTCCAACACCCCCCTTAATGCTTGAAAACAATATTGAAATCAAACAAAAAGTAAATACATAAGAAGAAACATCATTTTTCAGAAACTTGTTCTTGATTCAAGTTAAGATCCATCAAGTTGCCTCAGTAACTCTTGAGTTGAATTCCTAAGTTCCACTCTCAAACTACTAAATCAAGGAATTCCTGAATTCAATTGCTAGACCACACTAAGTCACATATCCTCATTTGTAGATCATTCTCGTCATCAACAACTAATGAGAGATCCTTCCCTAGATCCACAACTCTTGAACTATCTAGACAATTAACCATACTGATAATTTACCTAATCTCCTTAATTGTTCTAAAAGGTTTGAGGGATTTCATTTAATATTCATTAAATCCATTGTCATCATCAGAATCGGGTAGATCTTCAGAGGTGGCTATATTTGTCGATTCTTTTAGTTTCCCATTTAAAATATCACTAGAATGGATTTGCAATACCATGTTGTATTACCAAATATATGGTAGTAAAAGCATTCAACTGATCTCTTTCTTTTTCCAAACCTTCCCTTGGAGAATAGTGTAGTTTCATCTCGAGAACCACCTTCTATATCTCCTTCGTTTATCCTTTTTTCCTTTGCTAGAAGTGGTGCTATCATTTCATTTAACGTTTGAGAGGACATTTGGCTTAAAGTAAAGACACCATTGTTATAGATTGAAGAGAGACTATTTAATAAATCTGCTTTTGCATCTTCATCATCTATCTTAACACCAATTACTGCTAGCTACGTTGTAAGAGACTTCAGGTCATTGGTATGCTTAACATTGATGTCTCATCATGCATTTTAAGTGTAAATAATTGTAATTTTAAAGAAAACTTGCATTTACAACTTTTTCACCAAATGACTTACTCAATTGCTCCCATATTTCTTTAAATGACTTCGCTACATCAACAAGATGTAGGTGAGATTTAGAAAGTGCAAGTCCAATAATAGACTTAGTTTTGTCTTAGGCTATTCCCCCACTCAACTAGTTGTTAAGCACCTGTAAGGTGTTGTTTCTATGCCTTTTACTATACCCCATAAGTTCTTATTCATTATATGCAATTGTATTTTTACCTTCCATGTATGGAAATTGAGGCCATTAAATTTTTCTAAAGTTGTGAACTCCATGTTTAATGAAAATTAAACTTCAAAGTAATTACCTCTTCGTTAAATTGAAATTAGGCTGTGATACACTTTGACCTTAATGAACAATGATATCTAAAAACTTTGCACAACATAGGTACCATATATGTACTTTAAAAATCTTGCATTATGTGTATTACAATATATACATTTTTCACTATGTGACATAATAAACGAGCTTCTACTAAAACTAGAAGATATCAATAATTAGAACTAAAAGATTTAGTAGCATATTAGGAACTTAGAAGCAATGGTCAACATATTGTTCAATGATACCACTCTGTTAGAGTTTGTAGTTGTGGATCTTCAACTATTGGGTGAGAGGAAGGTTCCAAATATCCACCGATGAAATACACATCATGAGAAATCCTTTGATCACTTCTCTTAATTTCAAGGATGGTATCTATGGTAAACCATATTAGGTTGCACTTTTGGTAACTTAATTTAACAAGAATATCAAGTGAGATTGACAAGGAAACTACTAACCCAAAAATTTACTCTATAACCTTTAATTTGCAATTCATAACACTCATCTACTTAAATTAATCAATTAAACAACTAAACTTGAGAGATAAAATAATATTAATTGATTAAAACTTTAAAAATATAATTGGAACTTGCTATAATAATTCATTTTAATTATTTAAATAAATTTTGTGGAATTAAAATTGATTTTGATGGAAGTTTATCCAATTTAATTTTTTAATTAAAATTAATAATTTATATTAATTATTTAAATAAATTTTGTCCAATTAAACTTGATTTTGATGAAAATTTATCTAAATTATTATTTTTTTTATTAAAAATTAAATATTTAATTAAAATTATTTAAATATTTTATAAATAAAAAATCTATAATAGAAAAAAAAACATATTGATTATTTTATAAATAAATCCTATCATAATATACATGTAAAGTAATTATATCAAAATATACTTGAAATTGTAGTGTGGACAAGAATGCCTAAGATTTTCATGTGAGAGTATGTTAAAAGAGTGGTTGACCCCCAAAAGAGGGGCTTTATTTTTTTTTATTTTAACCCTAGAAGCAAGAGAATTACCTATAGTCCTCATGCATGCACGCTAACCCATAGATGGCACCGTGTGTTAGCCTCCATGCCATTTGTTTCCATCTACACCAACCTCCCTATCACCCCCACGAGAGTGAATAGTAATTTATTATGAATATAATATTAGATTTAGGAAATACACCTAATCAGATTAAATTTGATTCATTGTGATTTTTTTAATATTTATTTGAAAATAAAAAAAGTTACGAATTTCATACATGTCTAATTAAAGTTATTTTAATTGATAGTAATAAATTGATTAATTAGAGTGAATTTTTTTGTTTTGTTTTAAAGAATGTAATAGAGTGAAATTAAGATTGGCATTATCTTGATAATTATATTTTAAAATTAATAAAGCTAAATTTAAATTAATTTGACTTAATATTGTAAAATATAGATTAATTTAAAGTTACTTTTTTTAATCATTGTTGAAATAAGTTAGTAACTTTGATAGAATATTTAGAAGGAAGCAATGGCACACTTTGTTGATATTTTTAAGGATTTTGTTTTTTATAATATTTCTTTCGAACTAGAGGTGGTTAGGAATTATCCTAGATTTTTCTCATTCGATGAAGGTCTTGTGATAGGAAGTGAAGTTTGTTTGAATAAATCGAAGTAATTTTGAAAAAAATTGCAAGATCATAAAGTCCTGGTCTAAATGGATGGATAGAAGTTTGACTTCTTAGGTAATGATCTTTTGGAAGTGATTGAAAATCCAAAATTAAATATTTTGTTTCAAGTTTCTTCAATTTTATCTTTATAGAATTCATTCTAAAGGGTTCAAATATTGAATCATTTAATTATTATAGACTTATTTCTTTTTTCTAACCTGGTTTATAATATTATCATCAAAGTGATATCTAATTAGGGTAATTTTTAGTGGTGAAATTTCATCAATTGGCTATTTTTTAGGTTATTTTCAAAAAATAAATTCGTTATTTGGTCATTTTTAGTTTCTAATATCGTCTATATTTACATAAATATGTTTTTTTTTATCATAATATTTGCCAAAATTTGCACATTTCAGTGGTAATTGTATGTTTCATATTTAATATTCGCCTACCTATCTATAAACATGGTTTTTTCAATCCAAAACAATCGCCTAGAATACTATACTTAAGTATAATATTAGAATCCTTAAAAACTACCCTGTCTCTAATAGTGTTAAACCAAAGTTGGTTGAGGTTATGTCAAAAGAGGAGTTTGGTTTCTTTCCAAATAGGAAAATCATTGATGCTATTAGGCTTACTCAAGAGTACTTGCACTCTATAAGACAAAGAAATTGGTAGCTCTTATTTAAAAAATGGTTTTGATCAAAGCCTATGACATAGTGGATTGGGTATGTTTGAGGTTGATCTTGTTGCAGATCAGGATTCCTTTGGAGGTTACTGATTGGATTATTGCTTGTGTATCCTAGGCTAGATTTGCAGTATTAGTGAAAGGATCTCCTTTGGATTTTTTCAAAAGTTACAAAGAGATCTGATAAGGCTTCCCTTTATCTCTTTTATTGTTTCTCCTGGTGCTGGAGGGTTTAAGTAAAATCATTGGTAAAGCTAAGAAGAAAAAGAGTTTTAAAGTTGTTAAAGTTTCTTCAATTCATTTCATCACTCATCTCTTGTTTGTGGATGATGTTATTTTGTTTGGGGATGGTTCCTTGGAGGATTGGGAAACTTTTTATGACACTATAAAGCTTTTATGTGAAGCTTTTGGTATGGAGGTAAGTGATCACAATTCCAATTTTCTTCATAATGGTATTTGAAAGGATGTGTTGGAACAGATTTTGACTCTTTTTTCCCTTTGAAAAAGAGCATATTGAGGTATGTTTTAAATACCTCGGTTATTTTCTAAAACCAAATAATTTTTAAAAAGAGGATTGGTATTGGATTTTGAGGAAAGTGGAGAAGTATATTGGTGAGACATGTCGCTTGATAAAAGTTAGGTTAAAAGAGCACAATGCAGATGTTGTGGGAAATATTGCACAAGAGTGCTTCTTTCCCACTTGATTAGGGGCTACGCTTTGTGTTGGAAGAAGTTGTCATTGATGTCAAAAGGGTGAAGAGATAATGATGAGGAGGTTGTAGTAGAGATATATTGTTTGGGAATTATAATGAAGCCTTGAATCCCCTAAAGAAGAATCTAAGGAATCCCTTGTGTTTGTAGGAATTATTCAACCGATGCAAACACCGTTTGTTCCTCTAGCATGTATGGTACAAGTCTAGAACAAAACACCACAGCAGTATATCGTTCCCATAGATAGTTAATCTATTTGAATAAACAACTCTTTTAACTCATATCTGAACGTTATGGTATTTGTTCCACTGCTCTTCATGCGATCTATGGTACCTATAAAGAAGCATAAAAAATAAGACAAAAAGGATGAGAGTAACAAGATAGATCAACAATCCATATTAGTGATCAAGGAATCTAATAATAATTGACTAATATTAACACAAATCAAATATGGGAAAGGGAAACACTTTTGTATTAATCAAATGGAAAGAGAAAGCTACAACCAAAGCCTTGATGTCAATAGCTTTGTCTCCAAGGTCTTTTACATGTTCATACAACTCTTCACTCACAAAGCTCTTTGCTCAACACAGTCACTCAACGTTTCCTCAATACCAGACTTCAATCCAACAGCATAAGGATGCTCTTTTTGGTCTCCCTCACATAGTCCACGAAGGCTTCTTTTATAGGCCAAGGGAGACTCATATGAGATGAGGTATTTTGGGAAGAGGATAGGGGATGATCCTTATGGGTGAGAAGGTCGAGTGTCAGCTCTCCTTAACCGGTAGGAAATTATTCCACAAGAGCTTTTGCTTGGAAGCTTCTCGAAACTTCCCTTTTTCCCTTTTTAAGTCTATCGGCGCTTCTTGCAGAGAGGGTAAAGGAGCCTACGCTTTCTATGAACAAGGTAAAGGCACTGGTGGCACCTGATGTCAATGAACAATAGGTGTCAGTGCTCTGTCATAGGGAAGAAAGTGCTTCAACATACTCAAGAGTGGAAAAAAGCTATCCAAAAGAATCCCTGGCCAATTGCTTTGAAGGGTGCTCGGGTATCAGTGGATATTTCATGTGCAACATAATCCCCCCCAAAGTATGAATCTAGAAGGATGTGATAGGTAAAATACTTTGTTATACATAGATATGGTATTATAGGAAAAGAGATATGAGATCACAATTGACAAAATACCGGTAACTAAATTATCTGACTCAATCATGGCTGCAGACCAATACACTACAGACCCATGAAGATGACTATGTCATGGATACCAAGAAGACACTCTAGATCCATGATCAATGATGTAGAAAGTGGAGCATGGCTAAATAAAAGACAAAGTAGATCCATGTTATCTAGACTCAATACTGGACACAACCACCAAACATACAATGTGGATCCATGTCATGACTTCAAATAATCCTCCATCGTAACCTGAGGATAGGAAGTTAACGAGATGAAGCCTAACCACCTAGGGTCTTCATTCCAATCCCCAAACGATACGATTCTAGCTATGCAAATAGATGTCTTGATGTCGATACCACTTGATTACCAGTCATTAATGTATACTATTAACAACTGCGAGGGAAATCATCATTGATGTCAATGATCCCCAAGGTATATTAGTACATTCTATCAAGTGTGAATAGGGGTTTTGAAGTCGAACACTTGATAGAATATTTCAATCAGAGGTCATTGATGAAAACCTACTGTCGAAAGCAAGGAAACCTGCCATTGAGGCATGTAGGCTTCAAGGTACTTGACTTGGTTTCTAATTCTAACTCCTAGATGATGTGCCGAGGTCGAAAGGAATAGACTCATCAAAGGAGGGCCATGATGTTTCCCCCATCATCGACATGGAACATGGAACAAGAGATGATTTTGAAGTGATGAAACAACCATGAAACTGACTCATACACAACCAAATTTATAGGAATGTAAGGTTACTAAGGAGGTGGATTACAAAAGAGACATCCTTTGAACAAATTGTGGCACGGAAAATGACTTGGAAGCATTGACTTGACGAGACAAAAACCAATTGACTCAAAGGATTCAGGTAACTCACGAAAGTGGATCGACTTGGTGACAAGATGAATACCCAACTATTTGAAAATGAAAATGCAGATAGGTGCCATGTTCAAAGGTGGACTGAGAGCTTCCATTGATACAAATGAAAATATATTCCCCATTCCCTTAATTTCCTCATCACGAAGGATGAGTGCCTCTTTTCGTTTTTATGATTTCAAAGAGGGTAACAAACACTCGTTGTAGCTCATCGAAAGATGAGTCCATTCTCATACATTTTTTGAGCATGAGAAAGGAGAGGTTCATTCCCAAAAGAGGGTCTCTCAGTGTTTAATTTAAGGTGTCCATTGAAAGTTAACTTGGCATCGTTAATGTTCAGAGAGTCTAAACAAAGACAGAGGGAGACTCCAAAATGTCCTTTTTTTGTATGATTTAGTCCCTAGGGCCCAAAAAAGTACAAAATAAAAAAAGTACAAAATAATTCCCAAGAGAACTATTCGAGTTGAGATCAACTAGAGCGTTCCTTTTTCGTAAATAGCTCTAATAGGTCCAAAAAAGAGATAATCTACCACCAACTAGGCGATCATTCAAATACTTTTACAAGTGTGAAGGTATCAAGTTCGCTTTGCGATCTTTTTATGTTTTAAGGAGACTGAAAAGAGCTTAAAGGCAACTCCGTAGGGGGTCCTCTTTTTCATAAACCAATTTTAATGAGTCTAGAAAATCATAAAAAAGTATACTCGATACCCTTTTACTAGTTTTTAACGGGCATGTCAAAGGTATGAATGACACTCGGTACTTTTTCATCTTAGCCCAAAGCGTGAAAAAGAAAAAAGAAACTTGCAAAATAGACATAATGCTTCATAAAAGTGACTTAGAATCTTAAAAAATAAGTTAGGATCAATTTCATTATAAAAATTATAGAAAGTAAATGGTAAAAACCCTAAAATTTAAAATATTTTGATTTAATATTTAAAATAAAAACCAAAATTTCTATAAAAAGAGGCGGATAGTAAACATTTTACCATAGTAAAAGAGTGAAATTGGTGAAAAGGGTTGATTTTTAACTGCACATTCCGGGAGCTGTGGACCGCCTCTACTCGAATCGCTCAGACCAAGTAGGAACTAACCCTAATTCTTTCATTTTTGCTAGTGCATTTTTTGAGTTTTTGGGCAAATCCACAAAGAGAAAAGGCGTATACAGGCTGGTGCCCTTTTCCCTTTCAGGAGGTGCATCGACACACCTCTTGAAAGGGGAAAGGGCATTGAGGCCACTCTGTCTAAACGGGGTAAAGGCGCAGATGCTCTGTTCTACTCCAGGCAGTGCACTAGTGGATGGGGCTCCCAAAAAATCAACACACAACCAATTTTAAGTTGTTTTTCTTCCTTTAAATGATTCCAACTTGCTTCTAATAGATGTTTCAATGTTTTTTGCAGGAAAAACTAGAGCAAATTGGTTATATGGAAATAGAGGCAACATGAATGGGATGACCTCCAAGAAAGCAATGATCCAGTGACTTTGAGGGCCCTCTGTGAGTGTGGGATTCTCAAATTCTTCTAGATACCAGGAATGAGCACATATGTGCATTTGCTAGAGCACATGATACGTATGTGGGATCCATACATGCAACACTTTGTGGTTGACACTCACACTCTGACAATAGATGTAGAGGATATCTATTTCTTGACTAGTCTATCCCATAGGGGAAGACTAGTAGTACTGACAGGACCACGAGGTGGTGAGCAGTCTATAGATGACCTGATCAATGACCATTTCTCGATAGGGACTCGTTCAGTAGGTGGGAAAATTCCCATGAAGCACATCATAGATAGACCATTGAGGACTGTGGTCTTCACCATTGAGAAGGTTGCAGGCACTAGGTCAACTCACCTGACCACACAGGCACACATGCTGTATGCTATAGAGTGCATGGCTCCCACTATATTCAACTAGAGTGAGGGTCTGCTAGTAAGCTTGAAAGATCAGCTGACCAAATGCAAGAGAGAAGAGATGAAGAAATTCAGCTATGAGGTGATAGTGGTGTCCTTATTTCTAGAGAGGGTACCATTGATGAGACCTCAGGTTCCACTAAGCAGATTGGATGTGAGCAGATTGGATGCCGAGGATCCTTGGATGAGTAGGTGGGTGGATGCCATGGTCCACCATGGTGGTGGAGGAGGCCCCAGAGTTACCTACGGGATGACCTTTTTCTGTTGGCTGAGGAGCCAAATTTTGATGGTTGAGGACTACGTCTACACATGGATCGACTTTAGAGAGGATATTGACCTTCCATCCCAGATGGGGAGGATTGGGATGATCGAGGTAAGAAAGAAACCATTATCCATGTTTTTTTCTATATTTTTAATTTTGTATTTGATTTTTATGATGTAATGTTGAGATGTGCAAAAATTTCTTGTACAGATATTGGGCCTTCCCATCCAGTTGAAGCCTCGCCTATCGAGAGGTGAGGAGCAGTCAGGGAGATGGTGATCCGACACATAGAGGAATATGAGGAGCTCGAGGAAATTGAGGAGAACCTACAACGCTTGACAACGCCTAATTTTAGGGATTCTATATATTTCCATCAATGATTTACCCAGGCGTACCAGCGCTAGACTGTAGGGGTTTTAGGCCTCTTTGGGAGGCTACTCCGTATATTGGCTCGGGCTTTGATGTGCTACCATGAGAACAACCATGAGGATTATCCTATAGTGGCTCCCTCATTTTTGTACTGTATTTACATTGAAATATTTGAAGATTCATTTTTTTGCCCCATATATGTATGTTGAAACTATGATAGTCCCAGACTTTGGGTGATCTGAAAACTTGATGCTTCATTCCTTTTTGTATCTCAACTTTACCTTTTATATATATATGAAAAAATTCAAATGTGATGTGTGAATGAATGCCTACTATGATTCTAATGCATGATTTTTATGTTTAAAATGAACTTAACTATGAGAAATATACCAATCTAAGACAAAATTTGCTAGGGAATCTGGCACAACATTTAAATGTCTCAGAATATATTGATAAGAAAATTTCTCAAAAGACCTTTCTAACAGCCTAACTCTTCGAAAAGCGCGAAGGAGTAGGGAATTCCGGATGGTGTAGACTTGGTTTAACTGATGTACTACCAACTCCGAGTCTAAGTAAAACCTAATTTCTCTTACATCATTAGCCAAGGATTCCATTAAAAATTCGATCAATGCATGATACTCTACGAGTTTGTTTGTTGCAGGGCCCAAACAAGTTTCCCCTTAACTCACCAAATCACTTGTAGGAGAGTACAACACCCAGGATGCCGACACAAGATTCAAGGTGTACTGATTAGCACCATCCGTGAAACTGGTATAGGTGTTCATTTGTCCATTTAAACATATGACTATGTAAGTAGCGTTGTGAAAACACGTCTTGTATCCACACTAAAACCACACTTTAAAAAAAAACACAACACTCTATAAACAATATTTACAATGAACCTATGTTAGATGACCTACGCATAGTATTTTTTGAGGTAGATCACATTGCGGGACTCTCCCAAGGGTATCTTGTCATAATCTATTAACTCATATGAACCTTTCTCTAATACATGACTGATAATGTAAGGTCCATGCCACATAGACTCTAGTTTCCCAGCCCCCAACTTGTCATGTTTCTGGTCATAGGTCAAGACCAGGTCTCCTTCGTTGAAAGAGTGGGATTCAATAGATCTATTGTATTGATATTTCATTCATGTTTGTGTGACTCATTTGCTAAGGTAGCATCACGACGAGTCTCATTAAGCTTATTTAAGTACATGAAAAGTTCTTCCTCTAAGGTGGTATTGGGTAATAGTTCTACAACGAGTTTCATAGAAGGAATCTCACACTCTATTGGAAGAGTGACCTCTAGTCCGTATACCAATTCGAATGGTGTAAGTGTTGTGGATGCTTTGATGGTAGTCCTGTAGGCCCATAACACGAAAAAAAGTTGCAAATTCCAAATAGACTTGTCTTGTCCTACCATTCGTTGAAGCATAGTTTTTAAGACTTTATAAATTTCTTCAACCTGGTCGTTGGCCTGTGGGTAGTAAGGTGTAGAGTTATCATGACGAAACCCTAATTTTGCACTTAATTTTTCCATCATCTTGTTTTGAAAATGTGACCCATGATCAGTCACAATGGCCCTAGGGATTATGAATCTGGGAATAATATGGTTAAATAGAAAAGGAGTAGTTGCTTTTCTTTCTTCGGCATACATAGCATGGAATCAACCCATTTAGTGAAGTAATCTATGAACACAATGATGTAGCATGCCCCTCGATTGAGGTCGGTATACAATGCACAAAATCTATGCCCCATTTTGCAAAAGGGCCAACTACTATTACAGGATGCAATGGAGCCGGATGGGTGCAATTTGTTTATGTGAATAATTGACAAGGTGAGCATTTTTTGACAGTTTCAATACAATATTTAAATATCAAAGGACAAAAATACCCAGTGCCCAAAATATTATAGTTAGTAGCCAACCCAGAGAGATGACTGCCACAGGCTCCAGAATGGAAATCATTTAGAACAATCTCAGCTTATTCATGAGTGAGACAACGTCATAATATGGTGTCAAAGCCATGGTAGTATAAGGTTTCATTGATAATGAGATAGTACTTGGCTTGGTGGTGAATGCGACGATGCTCATTGCGAGTTGCATCGGCCTGATATCGTTGTGTCTAGAGATAGAGAATGAGATATCCATACCAGGGTCAGACGTACTAATTAGTAACAAATATTCTTTGGGAAATAGATCAATGGGCTATGTTCCCTCAGTAATATGAGGAAGGTCACACATAAGATTAACGAAGACGAGAGATTTCTTAGAACTAGTTTTGGAAAATTCCAACTCAAACTCTTGGAGAATGACGATCCAACATGAGTATTTTCCCCCAATTACTTGACTAGTCAAGATATAATACATGGGGTTAGAATATGTGTAGACTATGGTTGTATGGAAAAAAATGTGATAACGGAACTTCTGGACCGTAATGACTGTGGCCAGAGCAAGTTTCTCCACATGTGAATATTAGGTTTTGGAGTGTAAAAGACTCTTACTTAGATACTATATCACATCTTGCTGGTTGTGTTCATCTGTCTGGACTAAGATCATATCGATGGTTGAAAGTGATGCAACCACATACAGGGAATAATCCTTTGTATAATCTGGTGGTTGCAGAACATGTGCATGCATAAGAGCATGTCTAAGATTATTAAATGCGTGTTGCGCTTAGTCATCCCAAACAAAAGGAGTATCCTTCTTCAATAATCACATGAAACCGTGTGTTTTCTCAGCATAATTGAAAATGGAACAACATAAAGAGTTTTCCTTCCCAGGATAGCTTCAATCTTCAGAGGGTTTGTGCGGATGCCATCCTTGGACACAATGAAACTAAGCAGTCGGCCATTTTCAACACATAAAACACACTTATGTGGGTTTAAGTGAATGTTAAAGTGGCAACATATGAGAAAACTAGTTCTCAGATGATCAACATGGTGATCCTGCTGCTTCAAATGAGTAGGCAGGTCGTCAAGATAAGGTTCCACAATGTGTTTAGTGTCATGGAAAACATATGATATGGCACTGTTGAAATGCAACATCAACATTCTTCAAACCAAAAGGAAGCTTTCTATAGGAGAAGGTTCCCCATAGGAAGATAAAATCCATCTTGTGTTGATATGATAGGAGTATCTCTATTTGATTATAGCCATAGATGCGATCCACAAATGAGAAGATGACACTCCTGACATAGTTGTCGATAATTTGATTGATGTATGGGTTGGGGAATTTGTCCTTAGGACAAGCTTGATTCAAATCCTGAAAATAAATGAAAACCCTAATAGTAACTTTCTTTTTATTGACTATGTTGGACACCCATTCAGTCAAGGGTACGAGGTAAATGATACCATCCTTAAGAAGCCTATCAAATTGTTCCTTAATGGATGCTGCTTTCCTTAGATGTACTTGACGTGACTTCTGTCGAACTGGCTTGGCACCAGGGTAAGTTTTAATCTCATGAACCATGATAGAGGGGTCTATCCCTGGAATTTCTTCATAGGTCCAAGATAAAATATCTCTGAATTCCTTAAATAAGGACATATAAGATTGTATCTCTGAAGGGGAAGAGTTCTGGCCTATTTGGATGTTCTTTGGGATGCCGGGTTTCACTGATATATCAACTAGAATGGTTTTGGTAATGTTACATAAATTACCCTCAGATTCGACATCACATGTGAGGATCGGGGACTGAGGATGAGTTACTATATCAGAAGAAACCACTAATGCAAATTGTTCTTCTACCATATGGAAATGTGGAAGGAAAGAGGATAGATG
>LPNX011154423.1:100821-114041 GCA_001517045.1 Pseudotsuga menziesii | reverse complement strand
TCTTAGGGCTTGGACTAGCATGATGGTTTGGTTCATTTGCGAAATGGTTGCGTGAGCTTTGTCTTTGGTCTGTCTTTTGGCATAGATATTTGGCTGTTGGAACCTTTGGAAGGTATTCCTTCCAATCAGGTTTAGCAGCATTGTATTGTTTTCAAGTTTTGTGTTTCCAACATACTTCTCATCATAGCTTTACTTTTGTTGCGGTTTGCAGGGTTTGGATAGCGTGGGATGTGGGTCACCCTGGTAGTCAACACCATACCCACTACGGGTAAGCCCTACTATTATAAGTTAAAACTTGTTCCTTCTCTTGTATGGGTGTCGTGACAAAGCATGAAGCTCTCCATTGGTTGAATGCTAGGTCTGGGTTTTTAATGGTTGCAATCTGAAAAGGGACTGTCTATTACAATTATCTAAAGCATCAGAGATGCGTTTAATACTTGGGGATTTTGTTGGGGTTTAGTGCCTTTGGGCCATGACTAATGTATTTTGGTTTGTAATATGAATACCTTGTCAGTATCGTCGTCATGGTGAATACTTACAGGCTCTGCTATTTGTCAAAACGTTTAAGCTTTGGTTAATGGTGACTGCACCTTTGCTTGCAATAGTGCAAGGCCTTCGATACACGACTGTGTAAATTCTTATTTTAGTTTAAAGTGGTTACTTGTACAGCATTTTTATACTATGTATATTTACGGTTATCGTTCTTACTTTGGTGCTAGCTTGACTCTCTATGATCTTGTAATCATTGTGTAATTTCTTTATATGAACTATTAACAATGTTAATTTGGCCTTTGGAGCCATGCCATAAATGGAAATTGTGTTCCCACCATTAGAGATGTGACTATGTAATAGATGAATGAAATATCGCTTTATGGTTTAAATCGTAGTTGTGGTTCTTAGCTATGTATTTAATCGTAAGAGGCCGTGACTGTGGGTTAAAACCTACGAATGAAATGTTGTTGCTATTTGCTTAGTGTTGGCAGGGTTTTAAAGGGTTTAAGATAGTGTTTAACATTTTGCATACAAATGGTCATGAGCCACGAAATGGTTATAGAATGTAATCAATTGGGGTTTTAACCTCTATGTAGAGATAAGTGGAAATATGTTATGACCTGTGAATGTGATTTTAACAACGTGGTCTGTGTAGTGATAAATGAAATGCTACAACATTCAATAAAAAGATAGTGAATCATAAAGGATTTGATCTGGTGACTTTTAAGGGTATTACGGTGAACACCACACGATTCGATCCTTGGTCACAATGGTTGTAAGGGATGATTAAAAATTTGACCTGTTTGGGCATTCATTCCCACAGGATTTGATCCTATGACCTGTGGTTATTTATATGATATTTTAATGAGTTACTATGCATAAAATTATGGTTAACTTATTATGTGGAAGTTTTCTTATGATATACGATTTTGATAAATGCATTTAGTGTATTAATTATATGGTTTGGTTATTATGAATGAGATTGATTGTGTTTAGTATTTTTTATTTATATAATGTAACTTCAGACCATTAGATGGTCTCAATGGCTTTACTTTGTCATTTATGATGTTATTCTGATTATGGTTCAGTTTGTAATAAACAATGGAAATGATTTGTTTCTTAGGTTTTGTTTTAATATATTCTAGTTCAATGTGTTTTATAATTGGGTTGTAAAGTTTTGTTCAGAGCCACATATACTAGTTGGTCTATTTAATTTGAATTATAGATCTGTTAGAAATATGAAATCTGCCAGTAGAAACCATATATAAATATAAATATAGGCTCTATTTAGAATAGTTCTAGGTCTTGGAAAAACAAATTTAAAGCTAGGAAATAAACTGCACCCTAGATTTAGAAATAAAACATAAACCCTTAAACATTCTAGATAGGAAATAGATGGCATACATAGAGTTGGAAATACTAACATAAACCCTTAATTATTCTAAACAAGAATAAATTGCAGAAATGAACTACGGAACAAAATCCTTAAATATTTGACTAGAAAATGTGCTAGCTAATGAAAGGGAAAAATCAAGAACCTCATACTGCAAGGTGAAGCTATTTCAATGGCTGAAAACTTGCACACTCAGTTACGCAACATTAACAAATTCAGAGACCGATTTGACCTTTGTATAGATAACCCAATCACTTGGGAACTACCACGTTCCACCCAACCATGACGCAGAACCATTCCTGGTTTTAATCCCGATCCCCCCAAGCTAGTTCCAACATGCAAGAAGCTTAGAGCTTCGAAGTTAAGGATTCCCTAAATGGGATATCATATTATGAATCAGTTCTCCTTTTTCTTCGTAGGAAAATGTTCTTCAAGAACTTTCTTGAAAATAATCAGGCAGAAATAATGAATCACCAAAAGATGGAACATCACCAAGCCTCTCTTTGGCTTGGGCCTTTATAAGAATACTTTTTAGTCAAAGGGGATTTAAATCAAGAATCATTTCATTTCTTGATTTAACCCTTTTATTTAATTTAGGCACTTTTAACATTTAACTTAGGAACTTTTAAATTGTTCATATTTTGACTTTTGTAGGTATTATAATATTTAATTATCTTTAAGTAATACTGATAATAGATGGAGTCTCTCTTTCTTTCTTATAATATTATTATTATTACTATGCTTACGTTTTATACATACCATATATATATATATATATTTATATATATATATATATATATATATATATATATTATTTGTTAACATTTGTCTTTAGGTATCATATAACATGATCCCTAAACTTATGACACTTTCTTCATTAAGGCCATGAGATAGGTGGTTAGGTATACTAGGCCAGTCAACTCTAAGCATCCTTGCATGTTGGATTCCCTCGTATAACATGGTAGTTCTTTAGTACTTGATGAGATACATAAATTTTGGATTTCATTTAAGAACTTATAAATAAGTCATATGAGATCAATATTTTACTTGAGTCATTTTTACTCGACATAATTAATTATTTTCAGTAACTCCTAGCGCTTATCCAGAGCCCATACTCATCACTAAAAACAAGGAGTTACAAACTTAGTGCAAATCTAGAGCTCTTTGCTCAACACTAATACTAGGATGTACTTGTAGGATACACCTAGGGATACAATGGCCAAGGATACGATGTTCCAGAGCTTATGCTCAACATAAAATTGGAAGGCTCCAAGGCTTATGCCCAACACTTCCAATTTATCTTTTCATTTTCTCCAGAGGTTCTTGCTCAACACAAATATTTAAATAATCATGTGTTCTAGAGCTCCTCACTCAAAACAAAACATCTCATCAGTCATGTGCTTCAGGGTCCACCCCCAACACATACAATCATACATGAAACATATGTAATTAGCTTACACCCATTATATCAGACAAATCATCATGTTCATATGCAGTGGTGTTCGAGACCCAACATACCAAAATAACACATCAAAGTAACATCATAATAAATGGGGCTTATGCCCATAAGTGTTAGGTCAGAATGTGGGATATTACATCCCTCCCCTCTTAGAACAACACCATCCATGGTGTTATAGGGACTTGGAATGAAATCATGAAACAAGGCAGGGTAAGCCTTTCTCACGGTGGCTTCATTCTCCCAAGTAGCCTCATCGACCTCGAAGTGCTTCCATTGCACTTTCAATTGGACTATGGTGCACTTCCTGAGATGCACCCCTCTCTTGTCCAGTAAATGAAGAGGTTCAGGGGCAAACTCCCCTTCATATTCCACCTGTAATAAGGACCAATCAATCACATGTTTAGTATCATAAACATATTTCTTTAATAAATATGCATGGAAAACATTATGTACTCTTATGTAAGAGGGTAACGTTAATTCATATGCTACTGGCCCTCTCTTGGACAATATCTCAAAGGGTCCACAAAATCTAGTTTTCAACTTACCACACCTGCCCAAGCTCATTGATATTTGTTTTCATTTTACTTTCAAGTAGACATGGTATCCTATTTGATAATATTTATCTTTTCTTTTCTTATCCGCGTAGCTTTTTTGGTGGTCTTGTGATTCTTTAACGTTCACCTAGATTATTGTAACCAACTATTCCAAGTCCTTTAATAATCCAGGCCCTAACATGAGCCAATCTACCAAGATATCCCAAGTAACCGGTGTTCTACAATTTCATCCATACAGTACCTCAAAGGGACTCATCTTGGGGGAAGTCTAGTATCCATTGTTATATGCAAACTCTATGAGATGCAGGTAATGTTCCCACTTGGTGGGGTTGTTCATGACATACATCCTAAGCATGTCCTCCACAATATGGTTTACCCTTTCTGCATGTCCGTCTGTCTATGGGTGATAAGCAATATGAAATTTCAATTGCATCTCTAATCCGAAGAATAAATATCTCCAAAAGTTCTCAGTAAACTTAGTATCTTGATCCGAGATTATTTCCTTGGGTATCCCATGCAATCTAAATATCTCCTTGAAGAAGATATCAGAAATGTGTACTTTCTTGTAGGTCAACTTCAATGTAATGAAGTGTGTTTCTTTTGACCATTTGTCAACTACTACAAATATAGAATCATTTTGTTTCTTGCTCTTAGGTAGACCTATGATAAAATCCATACAAATGACCTTCCACTTCCATTCCGGAATGGGTAACAACTGCATCAATCCTGAAGGATGTTGGTACTCAACTTTAATTAGCTGGAATTCCTAACATTTTGCGATAACCAATGCTATGTAAGCCTTTAACTTAGGCCAAAAAAGTGTCTCTTAATGACGGATATCATCTTTTGATATCGCAGATGCCTTGAGTAGGATGTTCGATGAAACTCCATGAGGATGCTGGACCAAGTGTCCCCTCCTTCCAAAACGTACAATCTCTCCTTGGACAATAGTAGTCCCATTTCGTCTACCTTGTACTCTTTTTGTTGTTGAAACAACCTGTCCTCTTGGACTTTCTTCAAGATTTCTAGATAGAAAGGGTCAACTCTGTTGGCCATTTTAATCCTCTTGTTTAAATCCAAATCGATTTGACCTAAAGTCACCTCATATATCATATGAGTTTGTCGACTCAAAGCATCATCAATATTGTTCTCTTTTCCCTTTATATGATTTAGCTCGAAATGGTACTCGTTAAGGAAATCCAACCATCTATCTTGCCTGACATTCAGATCTGGTTGTTCAAAGAAATATGCCAAACTCATATTGTCTATATTCAGAAGGAATTTCCTTCCCATGAGGTAGTGCGTCCACATATTCATGGCATGGATGATAGCCGCTAACTCAGGATCATGTGTGGGGTAGTGCTGCTCATGTTCTTTTAACTTTCACGATTCATAACAAATCACGTAATCGTTTTGCAAGAGATTTCTTTTGAGTCTTTCCTTGCTTGCATCTATGCAAACAACGAAATCCCCATTGGGATCCGCAATTCGTAGTATCGATGCGGTCGTCAAAAGTTGTTTAAGATTTTGAAAACTTTCCTTGCACTTGGTTGTCCATAAGAACCTATTTTCCTTCTTTTGCAAAGCATTCATGGGACAAGCTATCCTTGAGAAGTTCTCAATGAAATTTTGGTAATAACTGGCTAATCCCAAAAGGGATCTAATTTCGGTGACACTAGTAGGGGTAGGGCAATATTATATGGCTTTAATATTTTCCAG
Organism: Pseudotsuga menziesii; assembly: GCA_001517045.1. NCBI lineage: Eukaryota > Viridiplantae > Streptophyta > Pinopsida > Pinales > Pinaceae > Pseudotsuga > Pseudotsuga menziesii. Next base: position 108,424 of record LPNX011154423.1, on the reverse strand, counting down.
GTCCACAACTATCCCCGTCTTGGAGATGATGTGACCCATGCATTGTATGTGTGGTTTGTAAAAGTCACATTTACTAAACTTGGCATAGATTTGGTGTTCTTGTAATACCTGTAGAACTATGCAGAGGTGTTCCTCATGCTCCTATTAACTCTTAGAATAAACTAAGATGTTGTCTATAAAGACCAAAACAAATTTATCTAGATATTTACTGAATATATTGTTCATCATACACATAAATTTTGCAGGTGCATTGGTCAACTCGAACGAAATTACTACAAACTTGTAGTGGTCGTACCCTACACAAAAGGTGGTTTTGTGGATATCCTCATTGCAAATCCGTACCTAATGGTACTGAGATCGCAGGTCGATCTTTGAAAATATATTGGATCCTCCTACTTGATCAAACAAGCCATCAATCCTAGGAAGTGGGTATCGGTTTTTGATAATCATCTTATTAAGCTGACAGTAATCGATGCACATCCGCATTATACCATCCTTATTCTTTACGAAAAGTATCGGTGCTCCCCAAGGAGACATACTTGGTTGGATATATCCTTTTTCAATCAACTCCTACAACTGTAGTTTGAGTTCCACCAAATTTGGTGCACTAATGCGTGTTAGATTTTTATCATTTATTCAATATAATCTTAGGATCTTATCTAAGAGAATAACATGCACATCAATAATCACAAGAGACAAGAGAGACAAAGAGTTTACCTTGGGGAAACCTTAAAGGAGAAAACCTCGCAAATTATTTAGAGATAGAATGAGCACCAGTAGCGAAAGTAAAACCCAAAAACACAAAGATGATCTCTGACAATAGTTTTCTCTCTCAGTTGTGCCATCTCCTCCTCTCTCACTCATGCGCTATAGTTGAGTGTGTGTGTGTATCAAATAGAGAGTCTCGTTCTCTATTTATACTTGTTTTCCACTTGAATGTTACTCTTACATGGCTGACTTCTCTAGGAGAGTATAATAACCCTAATACCACTTAATTATGGGGACTATTTCCCCAACTTACAATCGGAGGGTTAACATCAAATCAATTGTGGGGATAATTTCCTCAACTTACAATGGATTGTTAACCTCAATGAATTTACATGGATTCTATAGTCACTCCCTCTTAAGTGGAGCATCATTCTCCCACTGCCTTTTCTACTCTATGTATTGAAACATTCTGTACTAGAGTGACAAGTATCTTCCTATGCTACTAATATTCTATGTATCCATCTAGGGTCATTAGATACCAAGATCCTCTATCTTGGACCTTTTCAAAAGTTCTTCTCACACCCATTTGTGAGCTTGTCATCCTTTATAGGATTTCATATTTGACCTTGTAGGAAAGGTTAATATATTCATCACTCTAGGTGATCTTCAAGCTCCTTATGTAACTGTATGTTCTATCCCACGGGTGCCTTCTAAGCTCATACAAGGCCTTCTTTAATTTGCACACATGAGTCTGCATGTCATGTGTCTTAACTTCTAGTGGCTGCAAATGTCTCTTTGTAGTTTATGCCTTCTTTCTGTGAGAATCCTCATGCTACGAATATTTCCTTGTATCCCACAATGTTTCCATCTACTGCATGTTGGATCTTGTATATCCACTTGGAAGACACTACGGACTTCCCTTCAGGTCTCGATACTGCATTCTAGACAACATTCTTTTTGAACTAGTACTCTCCTTTCCTTTCTTCTTGGCTACTTCTTCATAGTTGGAAGGTTCTGCATCAATGATGTTGCTCAATAGTGACACATAACTAAAGTGTGTTTGAGGCCTCTTGAAGTCTCATCATACTATTCTTCATTTTGGATTATTTCTTGAACTGTGATCACTTGTTCTTCAAAACAAGTCTCATCCTTCTTTTCTTGTAGGTGATTGTACGCGATCTTTCCTACAATTCAAATGCATTAGTTATATGGTTAGAAACATTTCATAAAGCAAATTCATAATGGAAAATTCTTATGCATAAAGACATAATCATGCAACTATTTTAGCCAATACAACATTCATCCATATCTCACAGAGACTTTCTAGATTCCTTCCATCTCTACCATGACATCATTGATATTGTGCACTAATCCAATATGTCAGCAAAGGGGTTTCATTCTAGATAAGTAGCAATCGAGAGTTGTATAGAACCATGGTCTACTTACGCATCTCATACATATTAGTAGTATACTGTCACTAATGCAAACATTCTATCATGCATAACACATCAACTGAATATAAAAAAATGCATAACCAAACCATATCATAAAAATGACAATTGAATACTTATATTTATTTTTTTCGTTGGTAGACTCCTTATTGAGACTTCATATTAATCATCTTCTTCATTCATAACAACATCATTTCTTATCCAAATGCTAAGATGGATAAGAGGTTCTTCAAGAATTGAATTCTTCATATTCTTCATCACTTGAGGGATCTTGTTTGAATTGTGAGCGCTTGTTCTTTAGTTGATCCCATCTTCTCTTCTCTTATTATGAGTCGAGCTTCTTCTTTTGTGCACAATTCCCAGAGTCTTTTGAAGGTAATCACTTCCTTCTGGCACACATTCCTTGAATGAATGAATCCCGTGATCATGGGATGCCATTCAAGGTGATTATAACAATATCTTCTTCTTCTTTGATTTCTTTGTCATAGCATCGAACACTTCCTTTTGATGTCTTCAAGGATGACACATGAGGGATGAGATTATATTTAATAGAATTTGCAATGATTCTCTTGGTTCTAGCCTTAGCCTCATCTCCCTCTAGCTCTTAGAACTTTGTTACTGGAATATTGATCCAAGTTAATTTATTCAAGGATCACATAGGTCCTATACTTCCATACTCGAGATTTGTTATCTTCACTAAGATTGTCATCAACCTAGTGTGATAGGTCATTTTTAAATGAGAACCTCAAAGGTAAATATCAAAATATTAGATCTTACCGATTTGAGGTGTTCATCCTCGTTCCATATCTGGGTGATCTACAGTTTGTCAAACTTCCCTAATTTTAAAAACTTGGAATCTTTTAGATCTGATTGGATAGAAAGATGCACCTCCTTAAGGAGATCTGAGAAGCATACTCATTTTCCCAAAACTATGATCAGAACTGCAAAATATATGATTCCCTAGTTTTCTTCAATTTCTTCTCCAAAATTTTCTTGGTATTGTTTCTGTAGCATATCCAAAAGTGCTACTCCTATGTGTTTGAAACTTTGCACTGAGGTGTCCTTGTCTGTCCTCTTTCTAACACCGCATGTTTGAGTGGAATTGGTTTTGTTAATTAGGAATTATAAGAGTTTTCCCAAGGTGACGTATTTCAGGATTGTTCAACATAGAGAACATGTACAAACTGCCACAGGTCACTATTTCATCATCAGGGTATAAAATATTTACCACAGAAGTTAAATTTTGTGCACTATATACAACATCTTGAAAATTTTTATTTGACCTTTGTAGCCCGAGATATAGCAATTCTCCCTATGTGTCCTGTTTAGGGATGAATTGTGGGAGAGGATAGAACCCTTATTTGGAGGAATTATATCTCCCATAATATAGCAAATATGAGGCTAAAATTTTTACACAGTGTTGAGAATGAATATTTATTCGTCCTGTAAAATTTCGGCTTCCAATATCGAGATATAGTGAATGTACCAAGATTAGTAAATTCATACTTCTAGGGTTTTCTGGTCTGGGGTCAAATTACGGTTTGACTTTCCAAGAGTTTTACCCAACCAAAAATTTTGATCTCAGTCTCTAAATCTTGATTTTGAGGAGGAGATAAATCTTATGCTAGGCTCACTCAATAATTCCTCTTTTGTGAAAATCCCTAATTTGCCGCTCAAGTGGTAGGTCAAAAACTAAAAATTCCCATAATCAAATTCTGCTTCAACAAAAAGAAGCACCCTTCAATGTAGAGTTATCCTAGCCTCCTTTTGCTGATCATATATGGAGAGAGACCCAAAAAATAAGAAGCCCTAGATTCTACAGCTACACGATGTCTTCTTCTGAGGTTAGCTCTGATACCGTGTTATATTTTTATCATTTATTCAATATGATCTTAGGATCTTATTTGAGAAAATAACATGCACAACAATAATCACAAGAGACAAGAGAGACAAAGAGTTTTCCACAGGGAAACTATATAGGAGAAAACCCCACAACTTCCTTAGAGATAGAATGAGCACCAGTAGAAAAACTAAAACCCAAAAACAAAAAGATGATCTCTGACAACAGTTGTCTCTCTCACTTGTGCCAACTCCTCCTCTCTCACTCATGTGCTATAGTTGAGTGAGTGTGTGTATCAAGGACAGAGTCTCGCTCTCTATTTGTACTTGTTTTCCACTTTACTTTTACTCTTACATGGCTGAATTCTCTAGGAGAGTATAATAAACCTAATACCACTTAATTATGGGGACTATTTCCCTGAATTATAATCGAAGGGTTAACCTCAATGACTTTACATGACTTTATTATATTAATGATTCTCCCGATAGGAACATCGGAGTAAAATGAAATAAAATATAAGATATACAAGTGAATACATTCTAAAGTTACAAATACACCAACAATGAGGTAAGGGGATACTGATCCTGGTTTCAGTTCTATGGAAAATTCTAAGTCTCATTTCGGAGGTAATCCTAGGATTTTGTCAGGAAATACATCATTGAATTCTACAAGAACTGGAAATTCCTCTATGTGTTGTTCCCTATCAGCCTCTATCTCTTGGATGTTTACTGCAAACATCTTGTAGTCTCTCCTAATGCACTTCTTTGCTTGTAAAGTAGCGATATGCCTTATAGAAACTTTCTTCGGTATGCCTTGAATATTCACTTGATTCCCTTGGCTATATGTACACAAAAATTACTTGTGTAAGCAATCGAGCATGACATGGTGTTGTTCCAAACATTCCATGCTGATAAGTATAACATACGATCTTAAGCATAGGATGTTCAGGTTTACTTTAGTATGAAAACCATTGAGGTTTACCTCACAATCTTTAACTATTTCTGAAAATTTTTGTTTCATACCTGTGGCTAATTGCACCAGCCAAGGTTTATCATGTTTAACTTTTCCTAGTTTACACACATCAACAATCTTAGGAAATACGTAGCTCCAACAAGCACCGGGGTCAATAAATATTGAAATAGAAATGTTGAAGATCTTAGTTTCTATCTCAACCATGGTATCCTGATGGTCTGCATGTTGGCCATCGAGGGCTACATAAATCCGCAGTGTACCAGCTATGTCCTCTATAGTTGGTTCTTCTTGTAAGTTGTGCAAGACCCCATTGGTATTGTTCTTACATGCTCGGGCATAATGAGGCCCTTGGCATTTCCAACATTTAATTTACAGTAGGGAAACAATGTCTCCCCCATTTGCTGCTTGTTTTTTAGCATTTGGAGCCGGTACATATGGCTTTATACCCATTTTGTTGAAGTTCTTATTGGCTGAAAAATTGTTGTTCTGTTTTCTGTACGGTGGTGGGTTAAATCCTGGTTTGTGTTTTTTAGAGAAGTACTTAGACCTTTCTCTATTTCTTTTTATGTTCCCTTGCCTCAACTTCCCATGCTCATAGAAAATCCTAGATTTGTGCAATGTGATGTCGAATGTTTTAGACATGCCAAATTCAATCCTTTCCTGAAAGTTGTGAGAAAGACATCCTAAAAATTATTGTATTTTTACCTTCTCATCCTTGATGTATGGCACATAACATAACATATCCAAAGAATTGTTAATAAAATCATCCATAGTCATGGATCCCATACGTAACTCATGAAAATAATTCACCTTTTTGCCGAAGAATCTCTCTGACATATATTTTTCTTGAAAAATATTGCGGAAATTACTCCAACGTATTTATCTTACCTCCTATTTCTAAGTATGCTTCAAGTTTCTCCACCTTCTAGCTATTTTTCCATTGAAGTTATAGATGGCTAGATGAGCTTTCATTTCACTAGAGTAGTTATGAACTCAGAAATATTTTCTCATACCCAACAACCAATCCGTAGCTTTCTCCCCTATGTTCATCTCTCCCTCATAGGTTGGGGATTTTATTTCTCTAAACTCTCCCTAGAGATTGTCAACATTTCTTTGTTTCTTTCTGCATGGAGAAAGAGAGTCATCACTGGAAAGACTGTGATAATATACTTCTAGAGGTCCAGGGGTATGTTCTTCTTTTCCTCCGTCTCTTGGGTTGCTGGCCCATCTATGATAAAATTCTTTCTTGAACTTGTTTGTGGAATGAGTGGGTTTTCCCTGTGGGATTCCTCCCATCATGTTTCGCAACAATGCTTCATTAATTTCTCATTGTTCCTTTCTTTCATTCATATTATCATCTCTGAAATTCTAAAAGTCTGCTTGAAGACTTTGTATGGTTTTCATTATATCAGAATTTAGTTCCACCACCATTTCTTCTTTCTAGGTGGGTGTATTCAACTTGCTTTGCCGGCTGTTATTTTCTTCAGTGTTCATGATCTAAAATGTTCCTTTGAAATCCTGCAATTGCAATTTTTTAATAACAAGAAAAATTTATGTTAGTTAACAAAATTTAAAATCATAATTTATTTTCCTTGTAATGAATGTCTGGTACGCCCATTTGGTCTCTTAGTTTTGAAACTGGGCTCTGATACCACTTGTAATGTCCCCAAAATTTGAAAAAAAATAATAGGCTAGTCAAATACTACCTGAACTGGACATTATCTAAACTTATGCAGAATGTGTCATACTTTGTTTATTGTGTTGTATTGTTGTAAGTTTTTCTTACTTCCTGCTTTCAGTTGTCCTGATGTGGTTATTAGTGTAATGCTATGTTGTCCTGATGTTGCTTGATATCTAAATTCTATGGTTATGCATTTATATGTATGTATGTTATTTAGATTGCTTACTCATTGGTTATAAAGTTTGATTATATTTTTATGAATAATTATGACTTAACTTGTATTGTAAATGGGTGGAGTGGCATGACTTGTTTCCCTTGTAAACACCCGAAAGGTAACTATTTCTACTTGTCACTACGAGGCTTACTTAGTTATTTTGGAACTAATGCACTTCTTTCCTTGTCGCGTGCAGGTGCACTTAATGACGAAAAATTGAATATGATGGTCACATAAAGACATACTGTCTATACTGTTTGGATGGAAAAGAAACTTATAGACCTATCCTAGTGAATATTATTACGGGTGTTTTATGCAAGGTTGGTGTTACTAGACTATGTTGTACTGGTTACTATTATGGTTTATGGACTTATGACATTGATTTAATTACTGTTGTATTTTAATACTTTCATGGTAAACATTGTATATGGATTATCGTTTTATAACATGGTCCTTGGTTTATTAAAGTCCTTGTGTATAAGTTTGTAAACATAAAAATAGCCCTCCATGGCATATTTCATATGCCATGGATTATGGCTTATACCCTAAGTATATGATACACCTATCAGGGATTATATATTACATGGTGATTAAACATAGCTCTGCATTGGGAGTTGACATGAACAATATACTTTGGGTTTTTATTTGTAGTAATGGAGGCTAGGGTGGCAAATTTAATGTGCTTTGAAATGTGTGGGTCTCAAGGTTAGGGCTTGGACTAGCACGACGGTTTGGTT
>LPNX011154423.1:42358-97421 GCA_001517045.1 Pseudotsuga menziesii | reverse complement strand
ATAGGAAAAGAAATCATCAAACAGTTATGGTGGAAATCAAAGGTATGTTAAAAGATAAATCAATCTCTATATTAATTAGTCTAGGTGCAAGTTTAAGTGATGTCCCAACAAGAATTGTAGTGTTGTGTAAAATACAACAAAATAAATTTGAAAAGTGTTGGTTCGTTAAACTTGTTATGAGCACGAAGCCAAAAGTAACTAGTTTTGTGAAATATTGTGAATTTAATATGAATGGTTCTAATACGCAACCTTATTTAAATATTCTACATTTAGGGTCTTATTATATGTTGACATGAATGGATTGGTTAGAGAAGCATAGATTAATCTTAAATTTTTATGATAAAACATTTTCATACATAGATGAAGAAAGTAACATTATTATACTAGAAGGGATTCCAAGGAAAATCACTATAAGAGAAATTTCAGCTTTACAAAAGAAAAGATATCTTTGTTAAGGTTGTAAGGTATTTTCATTTCATATAATATATGAAAAAGAGAAAAATAATCAAGTCAAATTAGATGACATACCAATTTTAAAATATTTTAAGGATGTATTTCCAGAAGAAATTCTCATATTACCTCCGAAAAGAGACACATATTTTACTATCGATTTAGTACCAGGGGCAGTACCAACATCAAAGGTCCATTTCGTATAAATATCTTGGAACTTAATGAATTAGAATCACAAATACAAGAGTTGATTGACAAAATGTATATTCGACCAAGTGTTTTCCCATGGGGAGAACCAATATTGTTTGTAAAGAAAAATTATGGTACTTTACAACTATGTATAGATTATAGAAAACTAAAAAACATGACAATTAAAAACATATATACTCTACCTCGTATTGACTATTTATTTGATAATTTTCGAGGAGAAACTCTATTTTCTAAAATAGACTTGAGTTTCGGATATGATCAAGAACATATTAAAGGTGAAGATATTTTCAAAACAACTTTTAGAATTAGATATGGTCATTATGAATTTGTCGTAATTCCCTTTGAGTTGACAAATGCTCTCATAGCCTTTATGTGTTTAATGAATAACATATGAAGTAAGAACTTATATAAATTTGTAGTCATCTTTATTGACAACATATTAATATATTCTAAGAATAACTAAGAACACGAGGAACACTTAATAATAGTTTTACAAGTGCTAAGAGAACAACAATTATTTTCTAAGTTTAGCAAATGTGACTTATTTAAGGATAAAATTCAATATTTAGGACATGTGGTTTCTAAAGAAGATATATCAGTGTTGGTTTCTAAACTTAGATATATTATTGTATCACGACAAAATTAAAGCCATAATAGAATGTGATGCTGCTAAAAATGTAACTAAATATAAGATTTGTTACGGAGATTACTTGTTATTATCACAAATTCGTTCAAGAATTTTCTAAAATTGCATATCCTATAACCTCATCGCAAAAGAAAGGTAATAATTTTGATTGCAATGAAAAATGTGAAGAAAGTTTTAATAAATTAAAACACTTATTAATGATAGCTCCTATCCTAAAAATTGTTAATCCATACAAGGATTTTGTCGTATGTACGGATGCATGTAAAGAGGTTTTATGAGGGGTATTAATTCAAGAAAATTATGTTATAGCTTATGACTCTAGAAAGCTTAAAGAACACGAAAATAATTATGCAACTAATAATCTAGAATTATCTTCTATCTTTCATTCCCTTAAGATGTGACAACACTATATTATAGGAAGAATATTTTTGCTAATATCTGATAATATTGGTCTAAAATATTTATTCGACCTACAAAACCTTAACGCTAGAAAGGCTAGGTAATTATCATTTTTAAGTGAATATGATTTTGAGATAAAACATATTAAAGGAAAATAAAATAAAGTAGAAGACACTTTAAGTCGTCATGCAAATGTGTTATTTGTAATTGCTAGTAGCAAATATGAGCCATATTTGGAAGGCAAAATTGGAAATGCAACAAAGTTTGATAAAAATTAACATAACATAAAAAAAAGACAACATAAAATGAATCATATCGTATAAAAATGGAATTCATTTTGAATAAAAGAGGATTGTTATCACATGAAAGGAGATTGTATATACCTAACTCAGAAGAAACTAAACTAATCATTATGAATGAATTACATAAAATACCATATTCAGGACATCCTAGATATCAAAAAATGATTACCATGATAAGAAAATATTTATTTTGTCCCAATATGAAAAATGAAGGTGTAGAATACTTAGCTAAATGTATTGAATGTTAGCAAGTAAAAGTTGAACATCATCTTCAAGCCATATTGTTACAACCATTACCTATTCCAAATTGGAAATGGGAAATTATTAGTATGGATTTTATAACAGGTCTACATAAAAATAATAAACAAAATAATTCAATTATGGTTGTAGTGGATAATCTTATTAAAGAAACCCATTTTATTCCATTAACTCTACTTATAAATCCATTAATATTGATGCTATTTTGTGAAGGAAATCTTTAGACTGCATGGTGCACCTAAGGTGGTAATTTCTAATAGGGATGCAAAGTTTAGAGAAAATTTCTAGAAATATTAAATCAAGGGATTAGATACACAATTAAATTTCAGTACCGCATATGATTCTCACGCTAATGGTCAAATTTAAAGGGTGAATCCGATCTTAGAAGATATGCTTAGAATGTACGAAATGGATAAACCACGTAAATGGGAAGAATATTTACATCTTACATAGTTTTCATATAACATTCATTTTAAAACTTCAGCTAAATTGAGTCCATTTGAAATATTTTATGGACGCAAATGTAATACTCCAATTTATTCGAGTAGTCTAGTTGATAGATTAATGCTAGGTCCCGAAGTATTGAAATATATGGAACTAACAATAAAACAAGTACAAAATAACTTGAAGGTAGCTCAAGATAGGAAAAAATTTATTTCGATTTGAAAAGAACGTATTTTCAGGTAGTAGATCATGTTTATGTGAAAGTGAAACCGAGAAAAATTTCCCTAAGATTGGGAAAATATGCAAAATTGGCACCCAGGTATTGTGCACCTTTTGAAATATTAGTAAGGGTTGTACTGGTAGCTTATCAACTAGCATTACGACCTACCATAAAAGTACATAATGTTTTCCATGTTTTTATTTTAAAGAAATACATTCATGATGCTACTCATGTGGTTGAATGGAATTTTATTCACCTGGACCCCGAAGGAGAATTTCAAGTGGAACCGAAAAACATTTTCGATCAAAGATAAATTTTACTTTGGAACTGTACCATTGGATAGGTCAAATTGCAATGGAAGAACCTTATTATGGAAGAGGATACTTGGAAATTTGAAAGTAACATGCGAAAAGCATATCGAATTTTGTTTCAAAATGACTTAGAAGAAGTTTAAAAGTAACATTGAGGGTTGTGTTAATTTTAAATGGTAGGTGTATGTAATACACCTAAGAACACAGATATTTATTGTTTTAAATACCTTAAGTTATTATTTTTTATATTTTGACCAAGTGAGGTCAAAATAAATGTAAAATAATTATTAATTATTAAATAATTAAAAACTGAGAGAATCAAAACTCAAGTAGGTGTTATAGATTGTTTTCTAACCCACATGGAGGAATGACAAGTGTCAAAAGAAAATCCCAAGTGGAAAAATTGTTGAATGAAATCTCAAGCGATGCAGGAGGAATCCTTCCTAAAATCAAGTAGGGACTCATTGTGGAGTTTAATGTAGCACGTGGCTCTTAACTGGCCACGTCCTAGGAAAAATAATATAAGTATTAAACCCATCGAAAGAACATGAGGATGGTGATGGAGGGGAATGTAAACTAGCTTATGCAAATAGACAATTGTGACCATTCTTTGTCCTTGTGGTTCAACAAACATCCTCAGGGGTTTCATAGTAAGTAACTTGGCTGTTATGAAAGGTTGTTGGGAGGAGAAACAACCTTTATTTTTTATTTTCCATCATTTGGTACCATGTTCCATTCTACTTAATCCTATTGTGGAATTGTTCAATATATTCTTGTTATCTTTTGTTAAAGTTATATTAATTCTTATTTAGTTTTATATTCGTAAGTATACATTTATGCATCAAGTAATTATCAATATTTATTGACTTATCATTTACTTTATACATATAATTAGCTTCTTTTAAAATCGAACCTGATAATATACTAAATAAATATTTAGTACAAAATGTACTAACACGAACATAATCAATACCTAGTTTGTCTATATATGTGTGTAATACAAATATTGCATAGAACAAACATTAGAGGTGAGAGACTTATTGGTACACATAAACAAAATGAATATAATTTCTAAGTGATAAACTATGAAAATGTTGATAAGGACAAATTTAAACACTTCTAAAACCCTAACTATTAAATATGCTATCAAATTGTAAATGCTTTTAAGTTATAAAATGAGCTGTGAGGGAAAACATTTTTTCTACAAAACATTACACTGTAGCGAAGTGCAACAAGAATACAAATCTCTTATATATTTGAAAGTTTAATCGAGTTCGTAAACATATAAACAACTTTCATACTTGAATAAAATAACCTTCAAGGTAGGCGCATCCCACACTTAACTTCAGATTTTATCTATAGGATGTAACATCTCGATAAGCTCTCTATCCAACGTGTCAATCCCATCATTGTAGATACACAACATCACACCAACCGACTGAATAAGGTTGCGCGTACCTCTTGAATGCACTGAGATTCCATATCGTGCATTATTGTAGGCAGGTTCACGCCAACAATAGAATCCCCATGAACAATAAAGAAAATAGGGTTAGAAATGAGCGTACTGAGTCAAGCTTAGAACAATGTTAAAGAATTAGATTTAGGATTTAACACTCACCAACATGAGAGCATCAATTTCTCTTAAGGAATATTAGCCTCATTAAATTCTTAAAAACAAAGACTTGTTAGCTAATAATAACAAGCCTAGAATCAAAACTTAATTCCAAACTCAATATTTTGTTAAACTACTAGTTATAACAACTAAAATGCAGGTATGGTAACCACCTAAATCGATGAAAACCATGCACAACAATTTTTAACCCAAGTTAATATCTTAAAGTGAGAATTTTTTACTTAAACCCTAAACCTTTAAAAGGTTTAAAGTACTTACATTTTAAACTCGAATCTATTCCATGAGGAAGATGGAAGGCTTGAAATAGAGCGATCGTAAATGCAACTATAATGAGATCACTGTATCATTCTTTTTTCAAAATGAAGTGCAAACAGAACCGAAACTTATCAAGACCAAGTTTTTTATAACTTACATTTTTCTCTTCACCTATAGCATTCAAGAAATAGCTTAAGCCTTATACACATAGAACCTTACCCTTTAAAAAGGATAAATAATATTGGTGGATACTAGACGGCTTACCATGCATGTAAATGCTTGAGTGTGCCAAAGTTTCTTCTCATTATTGACAACGTCGCAAAGCCTATGCAAAAAATGCATTGGTATTAGATTTGAGTCCTGTTAAACCTTATTCCAAAACTGAAAAGAATGGTGGTATTTATCTGTAGCAAAAATATCCTCCTCTTCACATAAAAAAACTCCAACCCAATCAATAACAAACCACACAAGTGAAGCCAGCAATCCTTCCAAGAAAAGGATACACAAGAATCCTAAGAATTTTGCAGAGCTGAAGAAAGGGAGACGCGCCTCAACTCTACTAGTTTCTGCACCCTTTGAACTTTCAATTAAAAACCCTTTTGCTAAATGAGAAATGCGGAGCTCAACGAGAAACATTGGTTATGTGGTCAAAGAGGAAAGACTTGTGTGCACACCAAGGAGAAACAAAATATCCATACCAAGGTAATACCTCGACAGGGTTCCTGCGAAATGCACAATGAAACAAAATGAACAAACAACTCCCACAGTAACGAAGCTCAAGTTTATGACAGAGTTATTGTTTCACACTTTCCAATTTGTATTCAATCCCTAGAATATCTCATTCAATGATGAAGAGCAAGTGTATAGTACAATGGAGGGTTGATATTGATTTTCCAAAATCAATGTCCGAGGAGTATTTAATACACCGCAAGAAAAGCAATTAACCACCCTAGTTGTGTTGTCAACTTGCATGCCATGGCTTCGAGCTTAAAAGTGCGGAATTTAAATCTTCCACTTCGCATAAAACTAAAATTTTCTATATGTCAAAACCTTACCACGAGCCCTCCAAACTCATCATTTAAAACTTCTAGCGCATGGTTATAAATACACAGTTAAGACCATAGTACATACCATCGTATGGATTGCTATAAATCAGGCTTTAAAACTAAAATTTTCTATATGTCAAAATCTTCTGTGCGGTAGCTTTCCCTGCATAATGACCTCCTGATGCGCCAGAATGTGCCTCGGCCAGAATCAGTGGCCTTTCATGCTCCAAGACACACCTACATAGTAATTCGTCTGGTCCCATCTTGTACAGCTGGCCTGCTATTAGGGTGAAGTCCGCTGCTCGCACTACCAGTTGCTTTTTCTGTTGTGTTGTCATTTCAGCAGGTGGAAACCCTGTAGACAAATACTGAGCAATATCGTGGAAGTATTCATCGACTATCTGGATGGCAAATAGTTGCGCGTTAGGGAGGCCCTCATCCAAACTGGTGGGTTCTTCGCCCGACTCGAGTCTCGACAAGTGGTTAGGTCCTAGGTTCAGTCTCCCAGGCTTAACTATGATTTTGAAGTCATATTCTTCGAACAGAATCAGCCACCTGCATATTCTTCCTCCTAGCAGAGGCTTGTTAACCAAATATTTCAAAGCAGAATGGTGAGTAAACATCTTAAAATGAGATCCTAACAGATAATGTCAAAACTTCTGCAGTGCATACACCATAGCAAGGCCTTCCCTCTCTGTTGTAGTATAATTTTTCTCTACAGTGGATAATTTTCTACCGGCAAAAGAAATAGGGTGGTTGATCTGACCTGCGCGTGGTTGAGCCAATACCACCCCCAGAGCAATGGAGGATGCGTCGACATGCACATGAAACTCTTTGTTCGAGTCAGGAAATACTAGAATAGGGGCAGTGACCATCTTTTCCTTCAAAATATCTAAGTTTGCTTAGCACTCCGGTGTCCATTCGAACTTAATATCTTTCTTTAGCTGCCTTTCCATCGGAGCGGTAATATGAGCATATCCTTCGATGAATTTCCTGTAGTAACCAGTGTGACCAAGTGTCGTGCAAAGTTGTTTGATGGACTTCGGAGGTGGCAGGTTTACAATAATAGCTATCTTTACAAGATCCATCATCAATCCCTGCTTACAGACAACGTGACCAAGCAGAATTCCAAAAGGGGCACAAAAGATACACTTTTTTAGATTCAAGGTAATCTGGTGCTGTCTACACTTGTTCAACATAAGTCTCAAACTAGTGAGATGGTCTTTTACTAGCCCAAAAATAGTCCAATCATCAAAATAAAATTCTAAGAATTTATGTATATATTCCTTAAACGCAGAGATGACAACTCTAGAAAATATAGCAGGTGCATTCTTCAGCCCAAAGGGCATAACAGTATACTGAAAGGATCCCATTTCGGTAGCAAAGGTTGTCTTATGTCGGTCTTCTGGAGCAATTCAGATCTAATGGTAGCTAGAAAAGCCATCAGTAAAAGAGTATACTTCTTGACCTCCAACATTGTCGAGCACTTCATCTATAAAGGGGGTAGGAAAGGGATCATGCAGACAGGCATCATTTAGTTTCCTTAGGTCAACGCAGATTCAGATTTGTCCCTTAGTCTTCTTCTCGTGTACCACCATAGGACTAACCCACTCAGATTCCTCAACCGGATCGATTATTCCTACAGCAAGCATCTTCTCCAGCTCCACCTTAACCTTATCTTTATACTTCAGATTCAATCTATAAGGACGTTGCTTCACAAGCTTCGTATCAGGTTTCAAAGGGATCTTCATGACACCGATATCACCCAGGATACCTTTCATTTCAGAGAACTTCGTCGAAAATAGATCCTAGTACTCGTGGGGAAGTTAGGTTACCTTACTGACCATCTCATCATCCCAATAGTCGCCAATGGTAGCCAAATTAGGATGTTCTTCGGATCCAATGTTAACTGTGCGCATCTTTAGGGGCTGAGTCACTTCCGAGGCTTCGACTGCTGGTCCATGCACATCGCAGCATCCTTCTGACTAAGGGATAGCAATATTGCGCGGTTCCTCATCCTCCTCAATGGGAAGTTATAACATTCTACTGCGTGGGCTTCCTGCGCTGTCCAATCAGGTCGATGTTCTACTAGTTCTCGGTCATCAAAGACCTTGGTATGGATTATCCTGATAGCTACATCTAGAGCTGGGCAGACATCATTAGTAGAAAAAGTATGTATAAAACTATGGGCAAGACAGTCCCAACTTACAGTATCTAGGCGGAGCTCAGCTTCCTCGTACCAGTTCTTAGCTATCGGTTCCAGTGTATGGATGAATCTATGTGCGCATTCGTCCTGAGGTACATACTTCCACGCCTCATAGAACTTTGCCAAATGTTCTTGGGGACTAGATTTTCCATCAAACTTTCTTCGCACCTCCTCAGGTTGGTCCTTAAATCTCAGGCGAAGGAGCCTCTGACAGTCTTCCCAGCTAGGAATCTCCGGCTTATGGCTCTTCCACCATCTGGCTGTTGTGACTCTGAGTGCTAACTCCAGAGAGGTCATTTTCTGTGACTCAGGTATCTGGCCTGAGAATTGTATGATAAACGGGTCAAGGTCTGTCGAACCATCAAAAGTAGGTAAAGCGCTTGGCTGTGAACTGAGCCATCTAAGGGATTTAGTAGGTCTAGTACTTCTGTGCCCATGGAGCTCATATAATCGGTTCTTCCAACTTTCTAAGTCGTCCTTAGAGTCGGTCATACAGGAGCTACCAGACTCCCAACCCACAGCAGGAGGGCCCTCATAAGCTTCTTCCTGCGCGGTAATATTGTAGATGGTCTCCGAATCATTCTGATCTTCGTCCCGTAGTGGTTCTGTATACCTTTCTCCTTGTGAGGGGTCCAGGGGTAGGATGACTCTCAAGTCTTTCCCTTCGAAGGTCATGTGTCTCTTCTTTAGGTTAATGATTGCAGCATTTTCCATCGCCCATTCTATTCCGAACAAGGCGAGATAGGGATTGCTGTCATCAATGATCTCAATCACTTCAAAGTCCGCGAGAGTACGGACCCCATCAATATCTATTTGGACACTCAGGAATCTTCCTAGGGGCACAATCCTTTGCTGGTTAGCTAACCTCAACTGGATAGGGGACCAGGCAAGGGCAGGTTTTCCCATTTGTTCCCAGGTTTGTTTGGTTAACACATTTACATCGGATCCTAAATCCAAAATAACATCAGTCATATCGTATGCTTCTATATGAGCATTCAATCGCATTTCCCTGCCGGTTCTGCTGATTTTCTGAAGGGGTTTGTCTCGACCACAGCTTTGTGGAGGTCTGCAGGAGGCAATGACTTTCTGCAGCTCATTCAAAGCATCCTGGTTTCGTAAAAGCTTGAGGCAACTTTGTAAAGGAGGAGAGTGTACTCTCTTTATCCAGGGAAGCTTCTTGGGGCTGCGACGGTAGTTGATGATGTTGCGCCGGTGTGACATATGTGCTAGGGCCAGTAAAATATTTCTTGACTTCCATAAATGTCTCTTTTTCTCTTGCGATATCAAATGCTGGGATTTTCTCAGGAGCCTTACAAACCCGAGCTTCAGCAGGTCGTTTTTCCATATTTGGCTTGTTCGTTGTAACTCCACTCCGTGTAACAACATTGATGGCTGCTGCAGGTCTAGGTTCAATGGAAATCATCTGGATGTTCGGAGTAGGGGTACTATGTCGTGCCTGAATCTTGGCTATAAGTTGGGGGCACTGCTCAATCACATGATCTACTGCGCGGCAATACTGACATGTTGTAGTGGGGTTAATACAGTCCCGAGCTAGGTGCCCGGCTTGGTTACAGTTGTAACACACCAACTGGCCTCTGCCTCTTTCGGCCATACCACTGCGGCCGCCCGAAGCGCCTCTACCGGAGGTACCACCTCGGTAACCGTAGCCATCATTGCTTGGTCCTTCATTGTGTACTCGGTAAGCATCATAGGTGTGACACTCATCTTCATTATGTCCTACAGACTTACAGAAGTTACAGTGGGGGTTCTTAGGTCCTTTTCCATACCTTTGCAGGAGGTAACAGTTCTCAGGGCGATGCTGACCTGTTGTTCTGCAGAGCTCACAATATAGTACATGCGGTGGAAATGGGTTTGGCACACCAGTATTCAGGTACTGGCTTACCAGAGGGCACCGTTCCTTGTCGTGGCCTTCGACTCGACATTGCGTGCACCAAACCTCTTCGCGACCGGGTTTTGCTTTCTTCATATCACGAAGCTCCAGAACCATCGCTGCCAACTGCGCCTGGATTTGTGCAATACCAGAGTGATCATCTACAGGGGAGGTCTCAAGCTTCATTGCAATTTCTAGAGCCTCTTGCTGGTCAACAACCTTCTGTTGCATGAGTGGGGTTCGGATATGTGGTAATAATGCTACAATAAACCATTCCTTGTGCTGCGCAGGACTAATGGTGAAGCTGACTTGGTCCAATAGAAATTTGAATCTCTGGTCAAATTCCCACACTGATTCATCGCACCGCTGCTGAATCTCTTTCAGTTCGGTGATAGACTACGATTTTGATTTGGGCTTCTTAAATTCTTTGATTATAGCTGCCTTGATCTCATCTAAAGTAGGGCTCTGGGTACTGGAGAATTTCATGAACCAGGTCAAAGCCCAGTCCCTGAAAGAAGTGATGAGATGTGCGCTTCTTACAGCGGGGTCTGTAATCTTTTTAGCATTCCATACTGCCTCGCATAAAAACCAGAACTGTTCTGGATCCTCTGATCCAGTTCCTTTGAAAACAAGGAGCTTAATATCATCAGCCAGGTGGGCATGGTGGATCTGGGAGGGTTGGGAGGGGGACAGGACGTTGACGGGGGGGGATTTACTGGGGTAGACTGGCCGGCGACAGGGATATTCGGGCTAGGTGGATTGGTAGACTGCGACAGAGTTTCAGGGGTAACGCAGCTGCGCAGCGGGGTGACCGGAGGGTTTCCAAGGGAAGGGTTGTCTTCCGGGTCTGATTCTTCAAAATTTATAGGGGCCGGCGCGGTATCCTGGCCTAAGGAATAGGACTCAAAATCTCTCTTATACCCTTTTCCACTTCACGGAAAACTACTTTGCACAACGAGGGTGTTGTCACTTGAAAACATATGTTAGTAACACAAAATATAACAGTCTGATTCAAATAGCAATATTCCCTTTTCGGCCAATAGCATTTTAATTCTCAAGCTAAATAAATTCAAAATCTTACCCCATGGTCCTTGGAAAAATCGTCGCTCGGCTTCACTAAAGGAAGTGCACGTGTCGATGGCGAACTCTGTCACAAAGGCCTCAAGGGTCCGTGTGGTCAAGAAATCAACCGCTTGGGAGATCTCATTGTTCATGCTTTTTAATATATTAAGTCTTGCGGGGGTCCAAACAGAAAACCGCCCCTCGCGGAAGTTCGTTCCTTTCTCAGCTAACCTGGACAACCACTGGTGCAACTCTATGTGGATACTACCAAAGAAAATTTCATAAGCATCACAAAAAACATACCTCTGTAAAAAGTCACGTGCGCTACGATGCGGATTTGTATTCTCTTTCTCAGCAAATTTCAGATAAGTCTCATCAAGCCAATCACCGATTTCCTTCACAGAGGGCCTCCAGAACATAGCCCTCGAGGTATGACGTAAACCCCTCTTGAGTAGATACTGAGTTCAACCGGCAATGGAACCACTTTGTTGGGCAATAGGGCAGACCTGGGTTTAATCCTTTTGTGTCGCACCAACAAAAGACCCACAGTGTTGGTCCTTTCAGCAACAACCTGTGAACAGGTTGCAGTCTCACCCGAAACAGCTATGGGGTGCTGCAGAATCAGGTTTCTGCAAGCAAGGAGGGAGATTACTGTACCTTGTCCTTTAACAACTTATAATCAATAAACACAGAGCTCCGACATTTATATCTAATAACTTCGCAGATAAATAAACATACAGTGACTTGCTCAACCCACTACAGAGAATTCACAGTGAAGCTATTTATTAACAGTGATCTTGCTTATCAGATTTATACATTAATGCGTGAAAAACAAACAGAAATAGAAAACAGCACAAGAACCACAACACCAGATATAACGTGGTTCACCCCAAGTGTAGGGGCTATGTCCACAGAACTGTGTTTTATTTCTACTTTCTTCAAAACCACAGTTCTGATCTGCGCACTCAGCTGCAGATCTCTTCGGTCTTCTTAAGCCGCGCACACAGCAGCAGGCCTCTGCGCACATAGCTGTAGATTTCGCTTAACTTCTTACAAAACCCTCTGCGCACACAACTACAGAGGTCTTCCACGCACACAGCTGGGACTTAACCTTTCCTTACAAAAACAGCCTTAGCTTCGCCTTAACATTCTTTACATCAAAAATCCTAACCTCTCTTGTTTACAAAAGTACCTATTTATATATCGTACTATTACAAAACCATGGACTTAAACCATGGGCACCCCGAACCCTAAACCGAGGTCTTAGACCATGGGTTTATTACAATAGAGGGCTTTGACTCAACCCCCGTCACCCCTAAGACTATTTTGAGTCAAAACCCATGGAGTTACCCACCCTTAGGACCGTTAGGATGCGCGTCCCAACAAAGCAGGTGGCTCTTAACTGGCCAAGTCCTAGGAAAAATAATATAAGTATTAAACCCATCGAAAGAATATGAGGCTAGTGATGGAGGGGAATGTAAACTAGCTTATGCAAATAGAGTATTGTGACCATTCTTTGTCCTTATGGTTCAACAAACATGCTCAGGGGTTTCATAGTAAGTAACTTGGCTGTTATGAAAGTTGGTTGGGAGGAGAAACAACCTTTATTTTTTATTTTCCATCATTTAGTACCATGTTCCATTCTACTTAATCCTATTGTTCAATATATTCTTGTTATCTTTTGTTAAAGTTATATTAATTCTTATTTAGTTTTATATTCATAAGTATACATTTATGCATCAAGTAATTATCAATATTTATTGACTTATCATTTACTTTATATATATAATTAGCTTCTTTTAAAATCGAACCTCATAATATACTAAATAAATATTTAGTACAAAATATACTAACACGAACATAATCAATACCTAATTTGTCTATATATATATGTATGTATGTATATACGTATATAATACAAATATGGCATAGAACTAACATAAAATATGAGAGACTTATTAATACACATAAAAAAAAGTGGATATAATTTCTAACTGATAAACTATGAAAATGTCGGGACAAATTTAAACACTCCTAAAACCCTAACTATTAAATATGCTATCGAACTGTAAATGCTTTTAAGTTATAAACTGAGCTGTGAGGGAAAACATTTTTTCCACAAAGCATTACAATGTAGCGAAGTGCAACAACAATACAAATCTCTTATATATTTGAAAGTTGAATCGAGTCCCTACACATATAAACAAGTTTCATACTTGAATAAAAAAACCTTCAAGGTAGGCGCATCCCACACATAACTTCGGATTTTATCTATAGGATGTAACATCCCGATAAACCCTCTATCCAAAGTGTCAATGCCATCATTGTAGATACACAACATCACACCAACCGACTGAATAAGGTGGCGCGTACCTCTTGAATGCAGTGAGATTCCAGATCGTACATTATCGTAGGCAAGTTCACGCCAACAATAGAATCCCCACGAACATTAAAGAAAATAGGGTTAGAAATGAGCATGCTAAGTCAAGCTTAGAACAATGTTAAAGAATTAGATTTAGGATTTAACACTCACCAACATGGGAGCATCAATTTCTCTTGAGGAATATTAGCCTCATTAAAGTTTTAAAAACAAAGACTTGTTAGCTAATATTAACAAGCCTAGAATCAAAACTTGATTCCAAACTCAATATTTTGTTAAACTACTATTTATAACAACTAAAATGTAGGTAGGGTAAACACCTAAATAGTCAAAAACCATGCACAACAAGTTTTAACCCAAGTTAATATCTTAAAGTGAGAATTTTTTACTTAAACCTTTAACCTTTAAAAGGTGTTATGTACTTGCACTTTAAACTTGAATCTATTCCATGAGGAAGATGGAAGGCTTGAAACATAGCCATCGTAAACGATACTATAATGAGATCACTGTATCATTATTTCGTCAAAACGAAGTGCAAACAGAACTGAAACTTATCAAGACCAATTTTTTTATAACTTACATTTTTCTCTTCACCTGTAGCATTCAAGAAATAGCTTAGAAGCCTTATACACATAGAACCTTACCTTTTAAAAAGGATAAACAATATTGGTGGATACTAGACGGCTTACCATGCATGTAAATGCTTGAGTGTGCCAGGGTTTCTTGTCATTATTGACACCATCGCAAACCCTGTGCAAAAATTGCATTGGTATTAGATTTGAATACTGTTAAACCTTATTCCAAAACTGAAAAGAATGGTGGTATTTATCTGTAGCAAAAATATCCACCTCTTCGCATAAAAAAAACTCCAACCTGATCAATAACAAACCACAAAAGTGAAGCCACCAATCCTTCCAAAAAAAGGATATAGAGGAATCCTAAGATATTTGCAGAGTCGAAGAAAGTGAGACGCGCCTCAACTCTACTAGTTTCTGCACCCTTCAAACTTTCAATTAAAAACCCTTCTGCTAAATGAAAAATGCGGAGCTCAACGAGCAACATTGGTTATGTGGTCAAAGGGGAAAGACTTGTGTGTACACCAAGGAGAAAGAAAATATCCATACCAAGTTAATACCTCAACAGGGTTCCTGCGAAACACACAATGAAATAAAATGAACAAACAACTTCCATAGTAACGAAGCTCAAGTTTATGACAGAGTTATTGTTTCACACTGTCCAATTTGTATTCAATCCCTACAATATCTCATCCAATGACAAAGAGCAAGTGTAGAGTGCAATGGAGGGTTGATATTCATTTTCCAAAATCCATGTCCGAGGAGTAGTTAATACACCACAAGAAAAGCAATTAACCACCCTAGTTGTGTTGTCAACTCGCATGCCATGGCTTCGAGCTTAAAAGTGCGGAATTTAAATCTTCCACTTGGCATAAAACTAAAATTTTCTATATGTCAAAACCTTACCATGAGCGCTCCAAACTCATCATTTAAAACTTCTAGTGCATGGTTATAAATACATAGTTAAGACCATAGTACATACCATCGTATGGATGGTTATAAATATTAAAACTTAATAAAGTTAAATCCAAAGTATATAATATGGTGGGTTTAAACTTGGGTTTAAACTTTAAACAAAGTTTCAAAGGGTTAATCATTGCATACAACCCTTAACAGTAAACAAAAAAAATTATGCTTATAAACATTAGCATTATCAGTAAGTTTATGCATTGATCTAAGACTTAGGACTAAGGTTACACCCTTAGGTCCTAACCTTTAACTTATAGAATAAACACACTCCTTGACTTTCGAATAACTTTATGGGAACTTCAAGTGGATACAATTTAATTTACCTTAGCCAATCAACGATCCCAAGAAGTAGATTTGTACAGTGCCACCATACAATCAACATTAGATTAGAACTTGGAAATAAAATAAAGTGTGTAAAACTTAAATGAATATGTGATTATGCTCATGAGACAAAGAGTGTATATATATGTATGTATGTATGTATGTATGTGTATATATACATACATACATATATATGTATATATGTATATATATATATATATATATATATATATATATGTGTGTGTGTGTGTGTGTGTGTGTGTGTGTTTGTGTGTGTGTGTGTGTGTGTGTGTGTATGTATATGTATATGTATATTGGTATTTTTTGGGTAGTGACATAATGGTATCAGAGCACAATTATAACTCTCGGCCTGAAAAGGCCCAACACTTTAACAAAAACAAACTGGAAACTAACTTGTGTTACGATATGATTATCCTTGTATCTAGGAAGAGAAAAATAACATTTATTTTACAAGAAAAATGGAACAAGTGGAAATTTCTAGTGAAGAAGAATTCCATTTTAAATAACTAGAAAACAATGAAAAACGAAATATGAAATTTGGCGATATATGGATGAATTTAAATGAAAGTAGGAAGGATAACCAATCTAAACTCTTACAAATAGTTAAAGACTTGAAAGGAGAATTGCAAAGTGTTAAGGAATATAATGAACGCATTTTAAAAGCATGAGAAGAACTAAATAATGTCATATTAACTAAAACACATAATTGTGAAAAAGAGAAGAATAAAGTACCTAAGTTAGAAATAAAAATAATTGGAATTTATAAACATAAGGTAAGAAAATTAAAATTTTCTAATAATGATACTCAGTCTTGAAGTGGAAAATCAACTAATCAGAATAAAGGAAAAATACAAATATCCTAGTGAAAGTAGTGATTGTAACCAACAAAAAAAAAGTATAGGCTATATGAAGAAATTGTTGGTGAACTTAAAATGATTAACCCTCCTATGTTCAATGGATAAATTGAAAAAGGAGAAGAAGGAGAGACTTGGAATTCAAGAATAAAAACATATTTTCAGATCTATAATTATTCAAGCAAGTTAAAGGAAAAAATAAAAATTTATAATCTAACTGGGAAAGCTTATATATGGTGGCAAGGCATTAAACACGTAAAGAACATTAAGGAACATTAAGGTAGAAAATTTTCAAGAAATGCTTTAAAGAAAAGATTTATCGAAACAATCTTATGCGGAAAAGGCTAAAATTTTTATGATTTGAGATTACGAGCAATGACAATGGAAGAATTATGTAGTAAGTTTGCAAGTTTATTACGTTATGTACCTTATATTGTTGATGAAAAACAAAAAATCCAATGTTTTCTTGGTTGTTTGCCTCGTATGTTTAAATAAATAATTGAACATGATAATCCAAAATATTTAGAAGAGGCTATGAGAAAATCAAATTTCTTTTATGACCAAAATAATAACAAAAGAGATCATATACCAAAATAGAAAAATAAAAGACGTGAAATTTTTGAACACAAAAAGAAAGGCACAAAAATTTAAATTTGTTTGGAAATAATTATCATGGTTATCAAGTAATTTTAAAAGTAATAAATAACAAAATCCTACCGCAATGAAATAAAAATAAGTACCCATTGCTTATAATTAGAATACTGCACAAAGAGAACCATTAAAATGTTGGGAATGCGGTGAACCACACTATTTTAAAGATTATCCTATATGAAGGAAAATATTAACAGTGTGCATACAATTCAAGAATATACTATTGTGGTAAATATAGCAAGGAGAATGCCTAGAACTAGTGCAACATTGGAGAACAAACAAGTAGATCATCAAACATCTATGGTAGAAATCGAAGGTATGTTAAAATATAAACCAATATCTATATTAATTGATAGAGGAAGAAGTTTAATTTATGTCTCACCAAGAATTATAGAGTTATGTAAACTACAACAAATAAATTTGAAAATTATTGGTTATTTCAACTTGCTACGGGAACAAGGCGAAAATTATCTAATTTTGTGAAAGATTGTGAATTTAATATGAATGGTTTTAATACGCAAGTTGGTTTAAATATTCTACCTTTAGGGTCTTATGACATGTTAATAAGAATGGATTGGTTAGAGAATCATATAGTAATCTTAAATTACTATGATAAAACATTTTCATGCATAGACAAAAGAAAGCAATACTATTATAGTAAAAGGGATTCCAAGGAAAATCACTATAAGAGAACTTTCATCTTTACAAATGAAAAGATCTATTCGTAAAGGTTGCAAAGTATTTGCAGCTCATATAATAGATGATAGAGAGAAAAATAATCAAGTCAAATTGGATGACATATCAATTTTAGAAGATTGTAAGGATGTATTTCCGGAAGAAATTTCCTTATTACCTCCGAAAATAGATAGATTTTACTATCGATTTCGTACGAGGGGTGGTACCAGCATCAAAAGATCCATATCATATGAGTATGTTGTAACTTAATGAATTAAAATAACAAATACAAGAGTTGATTGATAAAAGGTACATTCAACCAAGTGTTTCCCCATGGGGAGCACACATATTGTTCGTAAAGAAAAAGGATGGTACTTTATGATTATGTATATATTATAGATAACTAAATAAAATGAAAGTTAAAGCAGATATCATCTACCTCCTATTTATGATCTATTTGATTAGTTTAGAGGAGCAACAATATTTTCTAAAATAGACTTGAGATCCAAATATCATTAAGTACAGATTAAAGACGAAGATATTTTTAAAACAGATTTTAGGACCAGATATGGTCATCATGAATTTGTCGTAATTCTCTTTGGGTTGACAAATTCTATGGCATCCTTTATGTGGTTAATGAATAGAATATGAATTAAGTACTTAGATTAATGTGTAGTCGTTTTTATTGACGACATATAATCTATTCTAAGATTAAACAAGAATATGAGGAACACTTTAGAATACTTTTACAAGTGTTAATAGATCAAGAATTATTTTCTAAGTTTAGCAAATGTGACTTATTTAAGGATAAAATTCAATATTTAGCACATGTGGTTTCTAAATAAGGTATATCATTGGATCCTCACAAAATTAATGCCATCATGGAATCGCATGTTCCTAAAAATGTAACTAATATAATATCTTTTCTGGGTATTACTACCTATTATCGTAAATTCATTGAAGCATTTTCTAAAATTGCATATCATATAACCCATTACAAAAGAAAGGTAAGAGGTTTGATTGTAATGAAAAATTTGACGAATGTTTTAATAAATTGAAACACTTTTTAACGATAGCTCCTATCCTAAGTTGACCAATACAAGGATTTTGTCGCATGTACAGATGCATATAAAGATGGTTTAGCAGGGGTAATAATTCAAGAAAATGATGTTATAGATTATGAGTCTAGAAAGCTTAAAGAATACAAAAATAATTGTGCTATTCATGATCTAGAATTAGATACTATCATTCATTCCTTGAACATGTGGTGACACTATCTTATAGGAAAAATATATTTGCTAATGTATGATAATATTAGTCTAAAATATTTATTCGACGAACAAAACCTTAATGCTACATAGGCTAGGTGTTTATCATTTTTAAGTGAATATGATTTTGAGATAAAATTATTAAAGAAAAAGAAAATAAAGTAGCAGACGCTTTAAGTCGTCATACAAATATATTATATGTAA
The DNA here is from genome assembly GCA_001517045.1 of Pseudotsuga menziesii. Classification (NCBI taxonomy): domain Eukaryota; kingdom Viridiplantae; phylum Streptophyta; class Pinopsida; order Pinales; family Pinaceae; genus Pseudotsuga; species Pseudotsuga menziesii. Next base: position 78,170 of record LPNX011154423.1, on the reverse strand, counting down.
CTGCAAGTAGAAGATATGAGACAGATTTGGAAGTCAAAATTGAAAACACAACAAAGTTTGATAAATATTATAAAAACTTAAAAGAAAAGAAAACAACAAATTAGGCAAATCGTAGTAAACATAATTCAGTTTGATTAGAAGAGGATTGTTATTACATAAAAGGATATTGTATATACCTAACTCAGAAGAAACTAAACTAATCATTATGAATGAATTACATAAAAGACAGTATTCGGGACATAGTGGATATTAGAAAATGATTACCATGATAAGAAAATATTTCTTTTGGCCTAATATGAAAAATGAAGTTGTAGAATACTTAGCTAAATGTATTGAATGTCAGCAAGTAAAAATTTAAAATCAAGATCCTGCCGTGTTGTTACATCCATTACCTATTATAGAATGGAAATGGGAGATTATTATTATGGATTTTGTAACAGGTCTACCTAAAAATGCTAAACAAAATGATTCAATTATGGTTGTAGTGGATAAGCTTAGTAAAGAAATATATTTATTCCAATTAAATCTACTTATAAAACCATTGATATTGTTGATATTTTATGAAGGAAAATTTTAGACTGAATGGTGTATCTAACGTAGTAATTTCTAATAGGGATACAAAGTTTGTGGTAAATTTCTTGAAATATTTATTCAAGGGCTTAAATACGCCATTAAATTTCAGTATTGCATATCAGCCTCAGACTAATGGTCAAACCAAAAAAGTGAATCAAATCTTAGAAGATATTATTAGAATGTACATAATGGATAAACCGGGTAAATGGGAAGAATATTTACATATTGTAAAGTTTTCATATAATAATCATTTTCAAACTTTAGCTAAATTGAGTCCATTTGAAATAATTTATGGATGAAAATGTAATACTCTAATTTCTTGGAGAAGTAAAGTTTATAGATTAATGCTAGGTCTTGAAGTATTGAAAGGTATGGAACTAGCAATGAAATAGGTACAACTTAACTTGAAGGTAGCTCAATATAGGAAAAAAATTTATGTTGATTTGAAATAACATATTTGCAAGTAGGAGATCATGGTTATGTGAAAGTGAAACCCATAAAAAAGTTCCCTAAGATTTGGAAAATATGCGAAATTGGCACCCAGATATTGTGGAACTTTTGAAATATTAGAAAACATTGGATCAGTAGCATATCGACTAGAATTATTACCTACCATAAAATTACATAATGTTTTTCATGTTTCAATTTTAAAGAAATGTGTTTACGATGTTATTCATACCGTTAACTAGAATGTTATTCAAGTGGAACTCGAAGAAGAATTTCAAGTGGAACCGAAATGCATTCTCGACCAGAGAGAACTTTTACTCTGGACTCGTACCGATAGAGAGGTCAAGGTGCAAAGTAATCACCTTATTCTGGAAGAGGCTACTTGGGAATTCGAAAGCAACATCTGAGAAGCATATCCAATTCTGTTTCAAGATGACTTAGAAGAAGTTTAAAAGTAACATCGAGTACGATGTTAATTTTAAAGGGGAGGTGTATGTAATACACCTAAGAAGATTCCAGCCTTTACTACAAGGTTGAAGAAGGTAACCCAATGATATTCCTATTGTATGTAGATGATCTATTTGTAACAGGTATGGATGGGTTGATTGCTGATACAAAGAGAAATCTTGTTGCCGAGTTTGAAATGAAGGACTTGGGTATGATGCACTATTTTCTAGGCTTGGATGTGTGGCAGAATGCGGATAAAATCTTCCTCAGACAAGGGAACTTTGTAGTAGAGATCCTAAAGAGGTTCAGGATGATGGAATGCAAGGCCATAACCACACCTATGGCATCGAACCTGAAGCTATTGAGTGATGCTTCATCAGAAGCGGTTGATGCTATGATGTATCGTCAGATGATGGGTTCCTTGATGTACTTGATGAACACGAGACCATATATTTGCTTTGTTGTGAACGCCTTTAGCCAGTTCCTGAAAAATATGAGACAAATTCACTTGATTGCTGCAAACCATATCATGAGGTACCTAAAGGGTACAATTGATTATGGGCTCAAGTATGAGGCGAATTAAAAGATTAACCTGGAAGGTTATGTTGATTCAGATTGGGTAGGCAGTGCCATCGATAGGAAGAGCACTTCAGGGTGTTGCTTCAGTATGGGATCAGGTGTGATCTCTTGGTTTAGTAGGAAGCAGTCCTTTGTGGAACTGAGTACAGCTAAAGCAGAGTATGTTCAACTTGTTTAGCTAGTTGTGAGGCAGCATGGCTAAGAAAGATAATGTCTTATTTATTTTATCTCTAGTTGGATGCTACTTATATATATTGTGACAACTAGAGTTCTGTGAAGTTTTCGGAGAACACAGTGTTCCATGAAAATTCAAAGCATATCGAGATCAAATATCACTATATCAAGGATATGGTGCAAAGAGGAGTAGTGAAGCTATAGTATGTTGCAATGGATGGATAGATAAATGATGTGTTGCTGAAGCCATTAGCCAGAGTGAATTTTGAGTACTTCAGGGAGAACTTTGGTGTTCTCCAGATCGAGGTTCCTTCCAAAGGGAAGTGATGAGTCCATGAGCTATTCTGACATGGTGAGAGGATTGGTTCCTTCCATGGTCAGATGTAAGGGCTGAGCCATTCTGTCATGGTGAGAGGATTGGTTCCTTCCATGGTCAGATGTAAGGGCTGAGCCATTCTGTCATGGTGAGAGGATTGGTTCCTTCCATGTCAGATGTGAGTGCTGAGCCATTTTGATGTCACTCTAGGATTGGTTCCTACATGATAAAATATAAGTGATGAATTCCATTCTCTAAATGGAGGCACCTGGTCAATTACCAGGAATAATCAGCCTAAGACTAAGGGCCATTCTGATGTGACAATGGGATGTGTTCTCAGATGATTAGATGTAAGTGCAGGTCCATTCTGAGGGGACTATGGGATGTGTTCTCACATGATCATATGTAAGTGCAAAGCCTTTCTAAGGAGACTATGGGATGTATTCCCACATGATCAAATATAAGTGCTACTCCCTTCTAGCATGGTTGCCGGATGTGGTCCCACATGGCTAGATATAGGTGCTGAGGCCTTCTAGCATGGTTGTGGGATGTGTTACCGCATGGCTAGATATAAGTACTGAGCCTTTTCGATAGGGTTGTGGGATGTGTTCCTGCATGATCGGATGTGAGTATTGAGCCTTTTTGACAGGGTTGTGGGATGTGTTCCTGAATGATCAGATGTGAGTGTTGAGCCTTTTTGACAGGGTTGTGGGATTTGTTCTCGCATGGTCACATGTGAGTGCTAGGCCTTTCTGACAAGGTTGTGGGATGTCTTCCCACATGGTCAGATGTGAGTGTTGGGTGTGTCTTTTTGACATGGTGTTGGATGTGTTCCTCTCATGGTCAGATGTAAGTGCTGAGCGGGCCATTCTGACTTAGGGTCAGATATAAGCGCTGAAGAAGACCTACATGGAGGCTAGGCCTACAACCAGCATGAAAAAGGGCTAGCTCTGTAGAAATTCCTATGACAAGAAGAATCATGAGATAGCACCAGTGATGATGATCCAGATTCAGTGATGATCTAGATCCAGTGATGATGATCCAGCAGTAATGATCCAAATCGAGTGATGATCTAGATCCAGTGATGTTGATCTAGCAGTGATGATCTAGATCCACTGATGTTGATCCAGTAGTGATGATCCAGATCCAGTGATGACAATCCAGATCGAGTGATGATCCAAATATAGATAAAGATGACTTGAAGATGAAGATGATGAGGACTCAATGATGATATAGATGATATAGAGAAGAAGACTTATGCTAATAAATTGTGTCAAGAGAATACCTTCCTAGTTAAGAGGGAGTGTTGATGTAATTGTAACTTCAGAATGTATTCACTTGTATATCTTATGTATTGTACCCCGATGTTTATTTTGGGAAGTGTTTGTAATGTAATTGAGTCATGTAATGCCCCAATGTTTCGATCACGAGTTTCTATAATGTGAACAAGTCATGCAAGTCATTTTGGGTAACCCTACTATTGATCAAGGGTTAAATTCCCCGTAGTTGTGGGGCCCTATGGTTATTATACTCTCCTAGAGAAGTCGGCCCTAGTGAGTTATTGTCAAGTCAAGAAATAGTATAAATAGAGAGTGACCTCTTTATTTATCACACACTCACTCACACTCAGTTGTAGTGCATAACTAAGGGAGAAGAAGTTGTTGGGGCTATAAATCAAGAGACTACTGCTGTCGGGATATCATCTTACTGTTTTGGGGTTTTACTTTTGGTGCTGATTCTATCTCTGAGGAAGTTGAGGGATTTTATCCATTTATGGTTTCCTTGAGGAAAAAGATTGTGTTCATTGTCTCTTGTGTTTGATTGTTGTGCTTGTTATTCTCTCAACTAAAGATCCTATTGTAATGCTAGCTTGAATGATAAAAATATAACACTCTAGTTATGTAACACTGTTGAGTGATGTCATTGATGCAGAACCTTCTAGCTATGAAAAAGTACCCAAGAAGGAAGGGAAGGATAATACCAGTTCAAGAATAATGATGTCTAGGATGCAGTATCAAGACCTGAAAGGAAGTTCGTAATGTCTTCCATATGGATCTGCAATATCTAGCATGCAGTATGATACAAGGAAAGATTTGTAGCATAAGGCTTCTCACAGAAAGAAGGCATAGACTACGAAGATACATTTCAATCTAGTAGGAGTTGAGACACGTGACAGGAAGACCCATGTGATAGCCATGGGATAACACATACATGAGGAGCTTGAAAATCACCTAGAGTGATGAAGATATTAACTTTTGCTACAAGGTTGAAGACCATAGAGGATAACAAGCTCATAGATGGGTGTGGGAAGAACTTTTTGAAAATAGCTCAAGATAGAGGATCTTGGTATCCAGTGACCCTAGATGGATACATAGAATATTAGTAGCAGAGGAAGCTACTTATTACTCCATTACATAATGTTTCAGTACATAAATTACGAAAGATAGAGGGAGAATGGTGCTCCACTTTAGAGGGAGTGACTATAGAAGATCATGAGGTTTGGCATGACACAACGGGTTGGACAAATTACTGATGGTTCTAGGATTTACTGAGAGTAAAGCATATTCCAAACTTTGATTGAAGGTTGAAGGTGGAAGAACAGTGATGCTCCTTTTATATGTCAATGACTTGTTCCTAAAAGAAAAGATGAAGTCATTAAAGTTGGAAGAAGGAAACTTGCTGCCGAGTTCGAGATGAAGAACTTGGTATGATGCACTACTTTCTAGGAATAGAGATGTGGCAGAATGTGGATGGAATCTCCCTAGGACAAGGGAAGTATGTAGTATAGATCCTAAATAGGTTTAGGAATGTGCACTACAAGGACATGACCACACCTATGGCATTGAACCTGAAGCTATTGAGTGTTGCTTCATCAGAGTTGGTGGATGTTACAATGTATCGTCAGATGATTGGGTAATTGATGTACCTGATGAATACGAGGTCATATATTTTCTTTGTTCTAAACACTTCAAGACATGTTCACCTAATTGCTACAAAGCATATTCTGAGGTACCTGAAGGGTACAGTTGATTATGGGATCAAGTATGATACAAATAAGAAGATTAACCTAGAGGGTTATATGGATTCATATTGGGAAAACAATTCCATTCATAGGAAGAGAACTTCAAGGTGCTACTTCAATATGAGATAAGGTGTGATCTCTTGGCTTAGCAGGAAGGAGTCTTGAGTGGCGCTAAATATAGTCAAGGAAAAATATGTTTCCACTTTCTTGGCTATTTCGGAGGCAGTATGTTTCTTTTGAAAACTACTATTTGATTTGATTGATCGGACTTGCATTTTTATATGATGTAGAGAGGAGAAGTGAAGCTCTAGTATGTGATCCATATCAAGATCTCTCGAAAGAGGGAGTTCTAGCATATCCAATGAGATAGGTTGTTTGAGCATAAAATCCTAGTGAAGGTCATAGGTTGCTCAGACGTAGATAGTCCTGTAGGTTGTCCTCGGATGTAATCGGTCCTAAAAAAATATTGTAGGTTATCCTTGTACATAATCAACCTTGATATGATTCTATGATAGAAATGGCCAGAGTGAAGTTTGAGTACTTCAAGGAGAAGCTTTGAGCTCTCCAGATTGAGGTTCCCTCCAAGGGGAAGTGATGAGTCCCTGAGCCCTTCTCACATGGTGGTAGGCGGGGCCTTCCATGGTCAGATACAAGTGTTGTGCATTTTTGACATGGTGAGAGTATTGATTCCTTCCATGGTCAGATGTAAGTGCAGAGACATTCTGATATGATTGTGGGATGTGTTCCCAGATGATTAGTGCAGAGACATTCTGATGTAATTGTGGGATGTGTTCCCACATGATCAGTGAAGAGCCATTCTGATGTGACTGCAAGATGTGTTCCCACATGATCAGATATAAATGCAGAGTGATTCTAATGTGATTGCGGGATGTGTTTCCACATGATCCGATGTAATTGCAGATCCTTTTTTACAATATGAGGTTGGATGTAAGTGCAGAGCCTTTTTGACAAGATGAGGTCAGATGTAAGTGCAGAGCCTTTCTCACAAAATGAGGTCAGATGTGATTGTTGGGATATTATGACATGGGTTTTGGATGTGTTCCTCCCATGGTCAAATGTGAGTGTTGGGCGTGCCTTTCTGACATGGTTCTTGGAAGTGTTCCTCCCATGGTCAGATGTAAGTGCTAGGTGGGCCTTTCTAACATGGTTCATTCAATGGTCCGATATAAGTGTTGAATAAAATGAAGACCAACATGGAAGCTAGGCCTACAACCAGCATGAAAAAGGGATGGATCTGTAGAGCTTCCTGTGACGAGTAGAATTGAGAGATAACACCATTTTTTCAAGATAGAAGAAGCAGTGATGATGATCCAGTGATGATCTAGCTTTGATGATTATCCATTCATGATCCAGCTTTAATGATGATCCAGAGAAGAATACTTGTGCTATGAATTGTGTCAAGAGAATACCTTCCTAGGTAAGAGGGATTGTTGATGTATTTGTAACTTCGGAATGTATTCACTTGTATATCTTATATTATACCCTGATGTTCCTATCGGGGGAGTCATTAATATAATAAAGTCATGTAAATTCAATGAGGTTAACCCTCTGTTGTAAGTCGGGGAAATAGTCCCCACAATTGAGTTGAGGTTAATCCTCCTTGTTTATGAGGGGGTTAAAGTCCCCACAGTTGTGGGGAACTAGGGTTATTAGACTCTCCTAGAGAATTCAGCCTTGGTAACTAATTGCTAAGTGAGGACAACTTGTTGGAGTGAAAATAAAGTGAATGGAAGAATATAAATAGAAGTGAGACTCACCCATTTCTTTATACACACTCACTCAACTGGAGCACATGAGTGAGAGAATAAGTGCTCACACAAGTGAGAGAGAGAAGAACTATGGAGATCATCTTTTCTGTCTTTGGGTTTTAATGCTGCAATTGGTGCTCATTATATCTCTGAGGAAGTTGTGGGGTTTTCTCCTTTATGGTTTCCCCGAGGAAAATTATTTGTGTCTCTTCTCTCTTGTGATTATTGTTGTGCATGTTATTCTCTTAGATAAGATCCTAAGATCATATTGCTTGAAATAGATAAAAATCTAACATGGGCATATTCTGTAAGCAGTGAATAAATATTATCCATTTTTATTCCTTGTTTATGTTTATTTATTATCTTCCAATCAAGTGTTCTGATAGTAGATATGGAACTAGAAAGAACACCGGCACAAAACTATACATTTTAGTATTTATAAATAAGAATATCAAGCTCTGTAAATTTCAATACATACATACATACATACATACATACATACATACATACATATATATATATATATATATATATATATATATATATATATTTGTCAACAAAGCTGCCTTGCTCATTCATGGCTGTAAATTCCTTGAGAACCACCAGAAATATTTTCGATCTGTGCATAGATTCCCCCTTGTAAATATGACCAGTTAAGATTTTTTCATTTTTTTATTTGGAACACAATAAGCAATCCAAGCTTTTGTTGTCGTTTTATCGCGTTATCTGTAATATTTGCAGAGAAAATTATTGCGCTCAAGTAAATGCAAAGACCTTATTTTATTAGAGTGGTCCTTTCACTTAACCTTTGCATGCAAAATTTAAAGATTAGTTGTGTTTAGTATTAACGGAATGGTGTATTCATTCTCTTTTCCATAAATGTTGCAGTTTCTAAAAATGAAGAATGCATCGGCCTATATTTTGTCCCTAAAATAGCTTTAATTGGATCCACTGTGAGGTTTACTCTAATTCCAACCTATTCACTCTACTGTTAGCATATTCTTATATATAGTACACACAACATGTAAACTCTTAAAGATGGAAATCAATATGGATTCAGAGATGCGAGTATGATTACATGAATCCAATATAGTCAAGTTAGAGGACTGCATTATATGGCTTAAAATCACAACATTAATACTTGTGACACTGGAATACACAAAAATATATCATAGTATAAGTGAGGAAGCCAAAAAATCCTATCATGATTACTAGAGAAACAAGGATATGAAGTGTCCCATCAATGTTGCTTGAGTGGGATGCAATGTATCCCAAAAGAATGTCGTTTCTCGAGAGGCGCACATGCTATACATAAAATTCCATGTCTTGGTTGTAAAGTTGAATGAACCGGTGCAGCAGGGTCTCAAACGCTCCTTGAATTTCCTTGCACAAAAATAAATGTACACGTTCAATAAATACAGGGCATGACAAAGAAATAATGTGAGCACGTTCAAAAAATATTGGACAGGGAAAAGAAATAACATAGATCTGTAAGAGAGAAAGTAAAACCATTTTGAGTAGGATGTTGAAAAAGAGCCATGGAATCTGTATACTCATTTAGAATTACAAAGTTTTCATTCACTTGAGTCATTTTTTTATCCCCTCGATCCCTTATCCCAAAAAAGCATTATGGTATATGGCTACTACGTTGACTACATAGCATTGTAACTTCTATAACGATTTTCGGCTGTGAAAATCGACAAGCACCCCGATGGCCCCATATCTATTACTACAAACCTTCAAAACCCCAGATTGTACAAGCACACTAAATTGGTTGACATCTTCTTGATCACCAATTCTATATTCCAATACACACCCTACAATTCTAAACCGTGAATGTAAAAGCAGAATGTAAGCATTCCATCCTGAATTGTTACAAGAATTGATATTTCATTATCTAAGTATCTCATCATTTTCAAGCAATAACAACTTCTTAAAGGGTTCTAGATCAATGGTAGAGAACCTTCCTAATTATAGACAGGAGGTTGGTGGTTCGATTCCTCTGTGACCTATCATAAATTTGTGACTAAGAAATCGACTAAATTCGCATATATGATGATTATTAGTAGCTAATATCCAGTATCTTATAGTGAGACTAATGTTTAGTCATATTTAGCTTAGTGGTTAATGTGTTCTCATCTATTAGTTTATTTAGTCATATATTTGGACATTAATTGTGACAATCAATGACTATCAATGACTAATAAGTCAACCAATTAATAACTAAGTTAAATACAACTAAGTTATGCAAGATATAAGATAGTGGAAATTAGCTACTATTAGTCACCAACTCAAAAATAGTCATTTATATCCCAATTTTAGTCTTTTTTAAGTCATTACTTCCTCATTTTGTACTAGTGTTGATAGTACTCTCTACATATAGTTGATTGGTAGCTTATTATACCTTACTCATTCGGGACCAAACCTGTCATATCTTATGACTGTTGTTGTTGGCTTCATGCAAGAGCCACATGAGATGCATTGGAAGGAAACAAAGTGCATACTGAATTATGTGCAAGGTACTTGAGAGTTTGGGATTCACTATTATGATGTTGCTAAGCTAAGCTAGATCTGGTTGATTTTACTAATTGAGACTAGGATGGTAACAATATTGATAAAAAATATTCATCTGGATTTGTGTTCATCTTGGAATCTGGACCAATTTCTTAGTCAAGCAAGAACCAAGAAAATATTACTCTCTCATCCATTGAGGCTGAGTATTAGGGGGATGTGAATGCATTTATTCAAGTAGTTTTGCTACATGGGGTTCTAATAGAGTTTTCCATTCACACTTCTCCTTTAGTAGACCTCTTCTTTGATAATCAAAGTGAAATTAAAACTTTTAGTGATCCAGTGCAGAAGCAGTGGACCAAACACATTGAAGTCCATGTGCACTACAACTGGGAAATAGTGCATAATAAGCTAGATTTCTACATTAATGCCATACAGAGTAGCATATTGTAGATAAATTCACCAAATATTTCACTAAAAAATTATTTTCCTATCTCAAGTCTCTTCTTGGTGTGAAGGTTTGATTCAGTTATTGTTCCTCGTTCCACTGTTCATTTTTTTGGGGAGGGTTCCCATGAGGTTTTCTCCATTTCCTTGGTTTATTGAGAAAATACCTTTTGCATTAGACTGTATGGGTGAACTCTGGTCTTAGTTCTCAATAATCATGTTATCCATGTTTGGTGTAATACACCTAGAATTAAGACATTATTATTATTTCTGCTAAGACATTTTATTCTATTATTCAAAATATTTTTTACATAAATTCAAAAATAAAACAAATGTAATGAATTATTTTTTTTATTGTTAATAAAATATGTTGAATGGGACAAAAGTGGAATAGTTGTTGAAGAGTGTTTGATGACTAACAAGAGGAAAATACAAGTGGATGTAGTTGCTGAGTGAGAACTCAAGGTGCGGGAGGAATCTTCCCCAAAATCAGGTTACAACTCTTAGTTGAGTGCTAAAGAGTAGGAGGATCATAAATGACCAAGTCCTAGGAAAAATCCTATATAATAGTATTCCCATTAGCTGACAGGAGGATAGATTTGGATGAGGATTGAATCTGATAATGCAAGAGATGGTGCATTAAGTGAATTTTTCTTTTGTGTGTCAATGAGTAGGCTCAAGGGTTCTGGAGCAAGTGATTTGGATTCTATAGGAGTTGGCAGGGAGGAATGACTATTCCATTTTTGTTTTCCCAGTAGTGGCGCCAGGTTCTTATTCTAATTTGTAATTATAGTAGGATGTTTATTGTTAGCCTGGATTTGCAGCTATATTCATAAGAAGAAATGTTTTATGCATTCTTATAGAACAATTATCTATCATGTGTCAATTCTATATTTTTGTTTATATATATATTTTTTATACCTGTGAAATGATAGATTTAATTATTTAAGGCTTCTTGGATGAGGCATCCATACCTGATTCGAGTATTTCTAGTTGTTCTTGTCTATTGTAGATTTGATTTCTTGTCAAACCCTCATTTCCTTAATCAATTAAATATATGTGATTTGTTCTCTATTACACTATTTTCCTATGTCATATTTTAAAGTAGATCTAGTTAAATTATGATTAAGGTAGATAAAGATAACAACCTTAAAAGACTAAACAAATTACAAACAGAACATAAAAATAATAAACGGAAGTGCATTATACTGAATGGCTTACCCTATCAGGATTAAGAGCCAAGGAGTTTTCTATAGTAACTATAATTTAATCAAGCCCTTTTACAGATCGAGACTGTTCAGATCGGGATCAAGGGGACCTATCTAAATATTTAAGATACCTTATTATGATAAACTATCAAGACAAATATACCAATCCTTCTCAATTTACGACTTATCTAACTGACAAATGAACAATCATAATTATCATACAGATATATATATATATATATATATATATACCATACGATATGACGCAAAAGTATAATCATCTTGAAATACCTTCACTTATAGTTAACAGTTCATATCAGTCACGATATTCATCTAATCAACAAATATTTGCATATATTGTAACTATCAGTTAAGAACCAAAAATACAGGAATACAATTAATTCAACACCACAGTTTTTCCAAGAAAACACTTTTCTAATCGTAGCATCAAATTTTCTCCAGTTCCAAAGAATGCTCGTAATTCCATCGAAGGATGAAAACCATCGAGTAAACCATGATTATTACAAGTTTAATTTTTAGTTAAAGAAATTTTCCACAGGAATCATATTAAGCATTATCACCCATATTTATTATTTATGAAAATCAAATGTATAGTTAGTTAACATGATCTATAGAGAAACGCATTGTCTAAACAAACATACGGGTAATTAACCCAAGAAGATATTATTGTTAATCCCATGGACTTCCATTTCAACAAAAGTAGCGAATATTTCCAAACTATAGTCAAACCATCATAGGATAACCAGCATTGTTTTAAAATAAAAGAATGTATACACAAAAATGCATTTTAGAACCAAATCAATCCACATACGCACACAACACGAATCCCTTTCAATGGCAGTAAGCCCATCATAGGTGGCAACCGTAGTTATAATTCATTAGAGGAATTTAGAGGTCTAAAATGGGCCTCCTAAGGAAAATAATAAAATAATAGTTAAAATAATAAAATAATATTTATTAATTTTAGAGGAAAAAAGAAAAAAACTACTTTTTGTGTTCGTAGTTTTGACATATCTCCTTGTGTTTTTACTCAAATTTCAATCAGAAGAGCTTGTTTGATGCAGAATTTGATTCCACATTGAACGAGTACCCACACTACATACTTTTGATGGACCCCGGTACCCCAAAAACAAGAAATACCTGAAAAAATGTGATGATGATGTCAGCATCACATTTGTTTCAGGTATTTCTTGTTTTTGGGATAGCGAGGTCCGTTAAAACTATGCATTGTGGGTACTAGTTGGATGTGTAATCAAATTCTACATCCAATGATCTCTCTCGATCGAAATTTGAGTAAAAACATAGGGAGATATGTCGAAAACACAAACAAAAAAAATAGTTTTTTTATGAGAAATATGTCAATTCAACCATTATGGTTGACTCATTTTATTGGAATTCTATTGGTTCTTGAATTCCAACTCACAAGAACTTATTGTTGGCGTGTTTTCTTATAAGGCCCATTTTAGACCCCAAATTTCCTCTAATGTAAAATCATAGCAACTAAGAACTTAACCAACCAACAAAACAAACACTGAAGTAGAGAGGTTGTAGGCTTTGCAAGCCAGAGCTTAAACCCCAAGGGTTATAAACAAAACCTTAACAACTTATCTATAGGAAGTTGGATATGTTTTTCTTATCAACCCCTTTGCTCAGTCAAAGAGCTACCTACAATAACCCACGAAAATTGTTAGCAATGTGGGTAGAATTATTTCAATTACAAAAAGAACAAGAGAAAGGATTTGGTGCTTTGTTTTACCTAGGAGTTCTAAGACATGATCATGGGATGAGCTGACCCTGTCATCTTCCTTTCCAACGGTCTTACCCTACAAATATGAATAGTTGCAGTCAAAATGAAAATTAAGAACATTATACTGTAAACAATAAATTAAAAAAATCCTGTAGTTCTTACCTTGGATGAGTTGCATATAGGGAGAGGGTTCGGCTCCTCCTTAACGTCCTTATCCCTCCTCTTCATGCACAAAAAAAACAAGTAGTATAATTTATATAATGAAATCACTTAAACCTTTTAATAAAATATTTCAACCAATAAACAATCGAATTTTCTAGTATACTTACCTATAAGAAGGTAGTGATCGAAGCTGGAATTGCTGGTGGGGTCATTGTAAGGCACAAGTAGCATTCTATAGGATTCCATTGGAGTCATGGAAACCACTGGATTACCTTGGAAATAAAAGAAGGATAATTCCATTAAAACCATAGCTAGGTTTTGTATCGAAAACTCATCATTAATGCACTAAACATAATAGAGCTCAGCCCTCTCCCACAAACCAAACAAACCGAGAATGAAGGGTTCATACCAATAATGACACGTTAACTCTTTGCAACCCTTTCCAACAAAACCATACAAGTGAATGGTTGAGATGTGTTCTCAAAGCCATCTTGGAAATCCTAGTTGTGTTGTCAACTCGTATCCAAGACAACGTTTTTAAGTCACAAGTCAACCAGGGTACAATTCATAACTCGTGGCTAGAGGTAACCATGGCTTACAATCATCGCATTGGTCAATGTTAAAAACTATGGTTGATACCCTTCTCACTTAACATATCAAACCATTACCACTTAAAACAACAAATCATTAACATATACCAAGACCCAACCTTAGTGAAAAACATAAACGTGGTGATATATATATATCAAAGTCACATAGTGTTAACATATGCGCATGAGGAACAAGGATAGAGCTTTGGTACTTCTACATGTTTAAACATAGCAATGGGACCAAGTTTATACCTTCAAGTCCTATAATTTTTTAACATCAAAGGTTCATGGGGTCAAGGTCATACACATGGTCTCCCCTATTGTTGTGGATATGCTCCTAGGGTATCTTCACAACAAAAATCTAAAATTAGTCATAGAGTTGAGCATGCTTAAATAAGTAAAATGAAATAATATGAAAACATCACCTATAGGTTGGACGACAACCTAATGATTTTTTTCTCTCAACAAACATCCACATTGCGCAACCTGTCATGTGGCAGTAAAGTGTGTATAAGCAATTGATCAAAGCTACAACAGATGTATTTTAGCATCATATAGGAACATGAATGGTGTGGTTGTAAATATATGTTATATCGATTTTTTTATGCATTTATGGATTTTTGAGGTGTGTGACATAATGGTATTAGATCATTGTTGCAGTACTGGGCCTGAACTAACTCAACACTAAAACTGTTAAACAAACCAGAAAACTATTTTTTTATGGTTTGATTCTCTTACAAAACAAGAAGAGAAAGAAAACATTAATTTTACAGGAAAAATATGGTACAAGTAGGGATGCATGCAGAAGAAGAGTCTCACCCTAGAAATACTATAAACAATTAAGAGGGTAATAAAATATTTCAGCTAATAAACAATCGAATTTTCTAGTTTACTTTCCTATAAGAAGGTAGTGATCGAAACTAGAATTGGTGGTGGGGTCATTGCAAGGAACACGTAGGATTCTATAGGATTCCATTGGAGTCGTGGAAACCACTAGTTTACCTTGGAAAAAAAAGAAGGAGAATTCCATTAAAACCATAGCTAGGTTTCGTATCGAAAACTCATCATTAATGCACTAAACATAATAGAGCTCGGCCCTCTCTCCCACAGACCAAATAAACTAAGAAGGAAGGGTTCATACCAATAGCGACACATTAACTCTTTGCAACCCTTTCCAACAAAATGATACAAGTGAATCATTGAGATGTGTTCTCGAAGCCATCTTGGAAATCCTAGTTGTGTTGTCAACTCGCAGCCAAGACAACGCTTTTAAGTTGCAAGTCAACCAGGGTACAATTCATAACTTGTGGCTAGAGGTAACCATGGCTTACAATCAATGAATTGGCCAATGTTAAAAACTATGGTTGATACCCTTGTCACTTAACATATCAAACCATTACCACTTAAAACAACAAATCATTAACATATACCAAGACCCAACCTTAGTGCAAAACATAAACATGATGATATATATATATATATATATATCAAAGTCACATAGTGTTAACATATGCGCATGAGGAACAAGGATAGAGCTTGGATACTTCTCAATGTTTAAACATAGCAATAGGACCAAGGTTATACCTTCAAGTCCTATAAGCTTTTTACATCAAAGGTTCATTGGGTCAAGATCATACACATGGTCTCCCCTATTGTTTTCAATATGCTCCTGGGGTATCTTTACAACAAAAACCTAAAATTAGTCGTAGAGTTGAGCATGCTTAAATAAGAAAAATGAAATAATACGAAAACATCACCTGTAGGTTGGACGACAACCTAATGATTTTGTTCTCTCAACAAACATCCACATTGCACAACCTTTCATGTGGCAATAAAGTGTGTATAAGCAATTGATCAAAGCTACAACAAATGTATTTTAGCAGCATATAGGAACATAAATGGTGTGGTTGTAAATATATGTTTTATCAATTTTTTATGCATTTATGGATCTTTGAGGTGTGTGAAATAATGGTATTAGGGCATGGTTGCAGTACTAGGCCTGAACCGACTCAACACTAAAACTGCTAAACAAACCAAAAAACTATTTTTTTTCGTTTTATTCTCTTACAAAACAAGAAGAGAAAGAAAACTTTATTTTTGCAGGAAAAATATGGTACAAGTAGGGATGTATGTAGAAGAAGAGTCTCACCCTAGAAATACTATAAACAATGAAGAGGGTAATATAAGGGATGGTGATATCTGGGTAAACTGGAATGAAAGTCAAGATAATAGACATGAACTGCAAAGAACTGTTAAAGAACTAAGATCAAAGTTAAAAAGAGTTAAGAAAGATAATGAACAAATCTTGGAAGCTCAAGAGGAGTTGAATAATATTTTACTAGCTAAAATACATAATGATGAAAAAGAGAGAAACAAAGAACCTAAACATAATATGTAAAATACTACACTTACATAAGTAAGGGAATAAAATTGTAATTTTCTAGTCATAGGGATGAAACTTCCAGTGAGGAATGAGTCAAACACCACACTTTAAAAAACAAGATTCAAGTGAAAGTAGTGATGATAATAAAAAGAAAAAGAAGTATGAACTGTTTGAATAAATATTTGCGGATTTTAAAAATATTAAACCACCAATGTTTAATGACGAGATTGAAAAAGGAGAAGAGGTGAAAGCCTCGTTGTCATGGATGAATAAATACTTCCAAATCTATAATTACTCTAATGAATTGAAAGCTGAAATGGCCATATATAATTTAACTAGAAAAGCAGATATATTGTGGCATGATATAAAGAAAGTAAAAGGAATAAAGGAAATATATGTAACCTATAAAACCTTTAACATGAATTTTAAACAAAAATAAATTTGAGAATAGTACTACGAAGAGAACGATAAGGAATTTTACGAGTTAAGACTAGGAGCTATGACCATGCAAGATCTTTGTAGTAAACTCTTGAGTCTGCTTCGTTACGTACCATATATAATAGATGAAAAACCAAAGATACAATGCTTTCTCAGTTGTTTTCCTATCATGTTTAAAGAGCGGATTGAGTATGACAATCCAAAGACGCTGGAAGAAGTAATGCCAGAAAAGAAAATTTATGTTATGACTAGAATGAAAATAAAAGAGAAAGTGTACGAATTTGGAAGACTAAAAGGTGAGATAACTTTCATCCAAGAAAGAAGAATAATAAATTCCATAAAAATATTGGGAACAATTACAGAGGGTTTCAAGGAAGTAACTATGAAATTTTTAAAGCACATAATTCTGCAGCTAAAGAGGGAGAACCTACCACTAGTTTTAAAAAGAACACTGCATAGAGGGAACCCTTAAAATATTGGGAATGTAGTGAGCCACATTATTTTAAAGTCTATCCAAATAAGAAATAAAAACTTTAATGTTCACTCCATTTGGGAAGTTGTTACAGTTGGAGACATGGCGAGGAGAATGCCCATAATCAATGCAAAGTTGGAGAATCGACAAATAGACCATCAAAATTCAATGGTCAAGATCGAGGGTATGATAAAAAGTCAACATATTTCCATACTAATTGATCTAGGTGCAATTTTGAGTTATGTACCACCTAGAATCATTGAATTAGGTAAATTAGTACCAAAGAAATTTGACAAGTCATGGTTGGTACAGTTAGCCATGGGTAATAAATGTAAAGTCCCTAGTTTTGTAAAAGAATGTGAAATATTAATGAATTATTTCAATACACATGTTGATCTGAATATTTTACCATTAGGTTCCTATTATATGTTTATAGGAATGGATTGGCTAGAAAAGCATACAGTAATGCTGAATTGTTTTGATAAAACCTTTACTTGCATAGATGATCTTGGAAACATGATTAAAGTAAGAGGAATTCCCAGAAAAGTTATGATCAGGGAGATCCCTGCTCTACAAATGAAAATATCAGTACGTAAGGGATGTAAAGTATTTGATGTTTATATAATAGATGGTAAAAATAATGATAATAAACTTGAAATAGAAGATATACCCATCTTAAAGGATTTTAAGGACATCTTTTTGGATGAAGTCTCCAAACTACCATTGAAGAGAGACATAGAATTTACAATCAATATGATACCCAGAGCGGTACCAACATCAAAATATCATTACCAAATGAACATAATAGAGCTTATAGAACTCAAATCACAATTACAAGAATTGATTAACAAAAATTATATTTGACCTAGTGCTTCCCCTTGGGGATCACTGATCTTATTTGTAAAGAAGACGAACAGAACCTTAATATTGTGTATAGACTATAAACAACTAAATAAAATGACTATTAAAAGTTGGTATCCTTTACCATGGATAGACGACATGTTCGGTTAGTTCCATAGGGAAACAATCTTCTCTAAAATGGACTTAAGGTCTGGATACCAGCAGATAATATCAACGATGACGACATATTTAAAACTGCTTTTAGAACCTGACATGGTCATTATGAATTTTTTGTAATTCCTTTTGGGTTTAAAAATGAACCTACAACCTTTATGTGCTTGATGAATAGTATTCCAAGTAACTATCTGAATAAATTTGTAGTCGTCTTCATCGACGACATACTGCTTTACTTGAAGAATAAATGAGAACATGAAGAACATCTAAAGATAATTTTACAAGTATTAAGAAAACAATAGATGTATGCTAAGTTCAGCAAATGGAACTTCTTTAAAGACAATATTCAATATCTAGGACACATGGTTTCTAAGGATGGAATCTATATTGACCCCAACAAAATTAAGGCTATCACTGAATCACAAGTTCCTAAAAATGTAACAGACATAATATCATTCATGGGGATTAGTGGTTATTATCGAAAGTTCATAGAATGATTTTCTAAGATAGCCTACCCCATAACTTCAGTGCAGAAGAAAGGTAAAACGTTTGAGTGGACTAAAAATTGCATGGAAAGCTTTGACAAATTAAAACATATGTTAAGTATCCCCCTATCCTAAAAATTGTTGATCCTTTTAAGGACTTCATCGTATGCACTGACACTTGTAAGGAAGGATTAGGTGGGTTATTAATACAAGAGAATTATGGTGTTCCTTATGAATCTAGAAAATTAAAGGAACATGAAAAGAATTACGCTACGCATGACTTAGAACTTGCTACATTTTTTCACGCATTAAATATGTGGAGACATTACCTCATTGAAAGAATTTGTTTGCTAATGTCAGATAACATAAGTTTAAAATATGTATTTGACCAGGAAAATATAAATCCTTGGCAGGCGAGATGGTTGTCTTTCTTAAGTGAATATTACTTCGAATAAAACACATAAAGGGAAAAGAAAATAATGTTGAGGACACTTTGAGTCATCATGCAAGTTTACTATTTGAAAGGAGTGGTTATAAATTGGATCTCTAAAATTAGATCTCAAGTGTAGAAAGTTCTGATAAAGAATACCAAATTTTAAAAGAAAAGAGTGTTAAAAATTAAAGAACTAGATAAAAAATTATTTTTGCCTAAAAAGAAGACGATTATTGCTGCATAAAAATAGGTTGTACATACCAAATACAACATAAATCAAATTAACAGTCATGAATGAGTTATATAAACTACCTTATTCACGACATCCTCGATACCAGAAGATGATCACCATGATAAGAAATGACTTATTTTGGCCTAACATGAAGAAAGAGGTAGCAACGTATTTAGCTTGCTGCATCTAATGCCAACAAGTCATAGTAGAACACTAACATCCAGTAGGGTTATTGCAACCGCTATCCATTCCAGAATGGAAGTGGGAAATAATTAGCATTTATTTTATAACATGCCTACCTAAAACTTTCATGCAGCATGGCTCAATCATGGTCGTAGCCGATAAGATAAGTTAATTAAAGCAACTCATTTTATTCTTGGAAAATATACCTACAAGGCTATTAACATTGCAAATATTTTTATGAAAGATATTTTCAGGTTACATGGCGTACTAAAGGTAATAATCTTAGATACAGATGTAAAATTTACAGGAAATGTCTGAAAAGCTTTGTTTAAAGGGTTAGGCACATAGTTGAACTTCAGTACTGCATATCATCCACAAATAGATGGGCAGATTAAAAGGGTAAACCAAGTCCTAGAATACATGCTAAGAATGTATGTAATGGACAAACCAAGTAAGTGGGAAGACTACCTACACTTAGTAGAATTTGCTTACAATAATCATTTTCAAGTATTAATAGGCATGAGTCCGTTTGAAATTTAGTATGGACGCAAATGTAATACTACAATTTCTTGGAGTAGTCTAGTTGATAGGTTAATGTTAGGACCTAAATTGTTAAAGGATATAGAGATAACCGTGAAATAGGTACAACAAAACTTGAAGGCTTCCCAAGAAAGGAAGAAAATTTATGCTAACCTAAAAAGAACTCCTAGAGAGTTTCAGGTAGGTGAGAATGCATATATAAAGGTACACCCAAAGAAAATCTCTTTGATATTGGGCAAGTATTCAATGTTCGCACCCAAGTATTGCGGTCCATTTGACATTTTGGCTAAAGTAGGGCCGATTGCATACCCGTTAGCCCTTCACCGACTATTAAAGTACATAATGTTTTTCATGTTTCCATTTTAAAGAAGTATATTCATGATGCTACTCATGTTATCGATTGGAATGTTATACAGGTGGAACTAGAAGGAGAGTTCCAGGTGGGACCAGAGCATATTCTCAATATGAGAGAAATTTTACTCCAGAACCGTACCATCGGATAAGTCAAGGTGCAATGGAAGCACCTTAGTCCGGAAGAATCCACTTGGGAATTGGAAAGTGTTATGTGGGAAGGCATATCCAATCCTATTCCAAGATGAATAAATGGAAGAATAAATCATAAATTCAATAACAAGGATAGTGTTATCCTATAAGGGGAGGTGTATGTAATACACCTAGAATTAATAATTTATTATTAATTTTGCTAAGACATTTTATTTTATTATTCTAAGTATTTTTGACATAAAGTAAAAAATAAAACAAGTGAAATGAATTGCTTTTATATTATTAATAAAAGATATTGAAGGGGACATAAGTGGAATAGTTTTTGAAGAGTGTTTTCTAACCCATAAGAGGAAAATACAAGTGGTTGTAGCTACTGAGTGAGAAATCAATGTGCAAGAGGCATTTTAACCAAAATTAGATTGCAAATCCTAGTTGAATGCTAAAGAGCAAGAGGCTCATAAATGACCAAGTCCTAGGAAAATTACTATATAATAGTATGTCCATTAGAAATGAGGAGGATAGCTTTGGACAGTGATTGAATATGATAATACAAGAGAAGGAACATTAAGTGGATTTTTATCTTGAGGTTCAATGAATAGGCTAGGGGCTTCTGAGGCAACTGATTTGGATGTTTTAGGAGTTGGTTGGGAGGAAAGGCTATTCGATTTCTATTTCCATGTAGTCGTGCTAGGTTCTTATTAGATAATTTCTAATTACAGTACGATTTTTATTTTTAACCTAAATTTGCAGCTACATTCATAAGAATAAATGTTTTATGCATTCTTATAGAGAAATGATCTATCATGTATCAGTTCTAGATCTTTGTTTATATATTTTGTTTATACCTATGAAATTATGGATTTAATTGTTTAAGGATTCTTGGATCGGGAATCAATACTTGGGTCAAGGATTGCTAGTTAGTCGTGTCTATTGTAGATTCGATTTTGTTAAAACCCTTGTTTCCTTAATCAATTAAACATCTATGATTTATTTTTTGTTAAACTATTTTCCTATGTCATATTTTAAAATAGATCTAGTTAAATTACGATTAAGGTAGATAAAGATAACAATCTTAAAAGACTAAACAAATTACAGACAAAACATAAAAATGATAAACCAAAGTGCAATATACTAAATGGCTTCCCCTATTGGGATTAAGATCCGATGAGTTTTCTATAGTAAGTGTAATTTAATCAACCCCTTTACCATATAGATACAGTTCAGATCGGGATCAAGGAAATCTAACTAAATATTTAAGAATACCTTATTATGATAAACTATCAAGACAAATATAAAAATCCTTCTCGATTTACCACTTAGCTAACTAACAAACAAAGAATCGCAAATATCATACAAATATATATACATGATATATATACCATATGATATGATTCAAAAGGAGAATTATCAAAATACCTTCACTTACAGTTAACAATTCACATTAGTGACGGTATTCATCTAATCAACAAAGATTCTGAGATATTTTAACTATCAATTAAGAACCGGAACTATAGGAAGAAAATTAATTCAACACTATAGTTTTCCAATCAAATGCCCTTTTAATCGTAGCAAAAAAATTTCCCCAGTTCAAAAGAATGGTAATAAGTCCATCAAAGGATGGAAACCATCAATTAAACCATGATTATTACAAGTTTAACTTCGAAATAAATTTCAGTTAAAGAACATTTCCATAGAAATCTTATTAAGCATTATCACCCATATTTATTATTTATCAAAATCAAATGTACAGTTAGTTAACACGATCTATATAGAAATGCATTGGCTAGACCAACATATGGATAATTAACAAAAGGAGATATTATTTTTAATGCCCCAAACTTCCATTTCAACAAAAGTAGTGAATATTTTCAAATGATAGTAAGACCATCATAGGATGGGCATCATTTTTTTTAAATAAAATTGTTTATACAGGAAAATACATGTTAATAAACTAAATCAATCTAGATACACACACAACATTAATACGTTTAAATGGTTTTAATCCCATCATTGATGGCAACCGTAGTTTTAATTAAAAGTATAGTAACTAAGAACTTAACTACAGGGTGTTCACTTAGTGAAAATATGTCATAGCGCCTTCATTCATGGGATATTAAAGAATACCCCTAATTTAAATAGATATTGATAATTACTTACACAAATCCTTATGTTGAGCCCCCCTCCCAATTCATATTTCCAATTGAAACCCCCCATTTTTACAATATATTCCTTATTTTTACTAGAAACCCATTTTAATACCCCCCTAATAGCTATAAAAGACCCATACCCTATTTCCCACCCCTTAATACCTACAATATATTGAATTTATTTTTCACAATTAAAAATCCCCCTTTATGAATGAATGTTATAAGATATTGCACAACAAGGTGAATTCCCCATGAACTTAACCAACCAGCAAAACAAACACTGGAGCAGAGAGGTTGTTAGCCTCTGTAAACTAGAGCTTAAACCCTAAAGGTTATAAACAAAAACCTAACAACTTATCTGCACAAAACTAAAGATGTTTTCTTGTCAGCACCTTCGGTTAGTCAAAAATATACCTACAACGACCCATGAAAATTGTTAGTACTGCGGGTATAATTCTTTCAATTACAAAGGAACAAGAGAAAGGGTTTTGTGCATTGTTTTACCTAGGAATTCTAAGACGCGGGATTGGGAGGAGGTGATCCTATCTTCTTCCTCGGTAGTGCTCTTACCATGTAAAAACGAATAGTTATATTCAAAATGAAAATTAAGAACATTATACTGTTGAAAAGAAATTAAGAAAACCTTGTAGTTCTTACCTTGGATGAGTTGCAGAGAGGGCTAGAGGTCAGATCCTCTTGGACACCCTTATCCCTCATATTCCTACACCAAAATCACAAAATAGTATCAGTTATACAGTGAAATCACTTAAACCTTTTAATAAAACCTTGTAGCTAATAAGCAATTGATTTTTCTAGTTTACTTACTTGTAAAATGATAGTGCTCGAAGCTGGAGTTGGTGGTGGGGTCATTGGAGGGAACAAATAGCATGCCACAGGAGGCCATTGGAGCATGGTAGCCATTGGTTTACCTTGGAAATCATCGAAGGAGAATGCCATTAAAACCACCCCATGTTTCATACCCAAAACCCTTCAGTAATGCACTAAACATAATAGAGCTCGACCCTCTCTCGCACAGACCAAACAAACTATGAATGAAGGGTTTATATCAATAATGACATGTTAACTCTTTGCAACCATGGCCATAAAAACCATACAAGTGGAGGAGTGAGATATGTTCTCGAAGATAGCTTGGAAATCATGGTTGCGCTATCAACTTGTAGCCAGCGCAACGCTTTTAAGTCGCATGTCAACCAGGGAAGGATTCATAACTCATGGCCAGAGTTAATAATGGCTTACAATGATTTCATTGGGCCAATGTTAAAAAATATGGTTATACCCTTGTCACTTCACATATCAAATGATTTTAACTTAAAACAACAAATCATTAACATATACCAAGACTTAACCTTAGTGCTAAACAAAAACATGGTGATATATATATATATATATTATACTTTTAAATCAAAGTCACATAGTGTTAACACATGCACAATGTGAGGACCAAGGCTAGAACTTGGATCCTTCTACATGTTTAAACATAGCAATGGGACCAAGGTTATACCTTGAAGTCTTATAATATTTTTACATCAAAGGTTCATGGGGTCAATACCATACACATGGTCTCCCCTATTTTTTTCATTATGCTCTTAGGGTATCTTTACAACAAACACCCAAACTTAGTCATATAGTTGAGCACGCTTAAATAAGAAAAACAAAATAATACAAAAACGGCACATGTAGGTTGAAGGAAAGCCTGACGTTTTTGTTCTCTCAAAAAACATCCACATTGCACAACATGTCATGTGGTAGTAAATTGTGTGGGTCATTGCAAGAAGATGAGAGACCTTTTAGATGCAATCCTATTTTTTGATCACTTTACATACAAACATAACATGTTTCTACTACATAGCACTTGCTATGGTTAAACCCGACCCTGACACATCATTAGGCATGTAGGATAGGCAAACATAATCCATATGCGTTATATAACTACAAAATGCATACACATTATGTAGTTATATAGCGTGTATGTGTTATGTAGTTATATAACGCGTACACATTTTGTAAAATTAAAATCAGTTTAATTACATAGTTTCGAAACTCGTGACGAATTTTACCCATCATGAACACGAATTTTAGCTTGGATGAGCGCGGATTCGGCATAGAGTATTGGAGGAGCCTGATTTCGTTGGAGGGGAGGCAAATTCATCGGTGAATTGTCATGTAATCGAGTAATTCATTCACCCATAGCTTTTTTGTCAATTCTAAACCTAAATTACGGTTTTTTTATAGTTTGAAACAACCAAATTTTGTAATATTTTGCAAATTGGAAATAACCCAATATCTAATTAAATTGACACCTCCCTAAACCAATATGAGTGAATAATTACAATGAATCCCTTTTCAAGAACTCAAAAATTCCTAAGGCAACCAAAAATCGAAAAATATAGAACTCCTCCCTTTATACAATGCATCCATCCACATGAAACACAAATTTCCAACCCTCAAAGGCCATTTCCCCATGATACTAATTGAATAAGTTTCCTCGGAAATGGCCATAACAAAATGAAATGCATGCACAAGCATGAATATAAAAAATGCATAAAAAAATTAGTAAGTTGGTTTCTCAAAATCTCATCACAATCATTTTTCCATGAACATAATCAAAATTTCATCACAAGTGTATGTAGCTATACATTGCCTCTTAGTTAAGAACCCTTAACTAAATGCCAAAACACACTAACAAAGTGCCTCTCGGGCCTACCCTTTTAAACATAAAATAGTGTATTATATATAAATCAACAATATATATATAAACAGAGAGTTAAAACTAGTAACTATGACTAGTTTTATTCCTTCCTCCAATTTTAGCAACCACCACCATTTTTCCACTAAAATATTTGCACTTCTTGGTTATAGCACGCACCTCATTTGTGTTTTGAATATACCGTCCTCAACACTTTGTTCTTGATCTGCACATATGACTTAGCCTCCGTGCCCCTGGCATTATTGCAATGGAAAACAAAAATTGAAATATATGAACCTTCTCACTGTGATATCGAATTACAAGTCAACATGTCCTGAAACCACCATACAACCCTGGTATTCATCACACTATCGAAGAGTTCATAATCATCATGCAGTTCTGACCCTATCTCTACTGAGCTACAAAAAATCTGATTAATTAATGGTCATCAACTAAACTAAATACAACTCAAATTCGGCTTCTTTGATCCTATAAAGAAGTAACATAATCAATGATTAACTAAACTAACTGGTGACTCACTTGACAAATCACTAACTAGATGCTACAATTCTGGAAATGCTCAACTAACCCTATCGATTACATTGCTAAAAGGATCTAGTATCCTTATCCTCTTTATTGAATCTCTCAACAAAATAAAGCAAATTATAAACATGTGAGACCCTAGGTCTCCCTAAGTTCCCTTGACCTAGCAAAGTCATAAATGAGTTTACTCAAATAGTCTATGCCCTGCATCACTAGGTTTATCAACCATTTTTAAAATAGTAAAAAAATTGGGTGATATATTTCTACATGTCGAGTCTCTAAGCTCATCTACAACCAGTTGTATTCCGGTCCACAAATTATTCATTTTCCCATGTCACTTTTGGTTGCTTTCCATGTTTATGGAACAATGGAAATGGTGAGAACCCATGAGCTACCTAGAGTGTGTCGCGAGAGTGTTCCCAAACATGATCAAGTCAATGATATTTAGAGGATTGGTGGTAGCCCTTTATCACTCCTTTTCTTTCCTCACATATCCTAATTGTCCCTCGCCCCTGTCATTTACATATCCAATGGACATAAAGGCGAAAACATGTCAAAATAACACTCCTAAATTCTAAGAATTTTAAACCCAAGTGTGCATCGAAAAGTCACCAATGAGAGTTAATAAGTGCCTTAACATCTAGAAAGAAGTTGAATGAAACTTACTTTTTCATTGTTAAGTGTTTAATTTTAAGTTTTAAATGTATGTAACTGAATGCCATTAAATTGCTTACTTGAGTTTGATTTAATACATTTTCAATTTTGAAGAGACGTCATTATATACCATGTATATGTTTCTAATGATTTTCTTATTGATGTTTTTATTGCAGTTGCAGCTATGGAGACAAATGTCGAGATACTGATTGAGATTTCCCACTTGAGGGGAATTAGTGCAGCTTTTAATGGTGGTGACAGGATTTGTCGCTCCCTTGCATCAACTTTGGATGCAAATGTTGAGACTATTTCATAGTCAAGCAATACACTATATGATATTACATGATATAAAGAAAGAAAAAGACAAATGGGATAGACTACACTGCAATCAAAATGTTGAAAATAACCAAAGAGCACATATTTTCTTTGTTTAGGGACCTTCGGTCGGGGGAAATCCCAAATGCAAATAGGGCTCATATCTCTATTGAGTGGTGCACATTTCAGCCATTTGTTGATAACTGGATGGATAGATGGTATATGGTTTTTGACATGCCACCACATAACAACATGGAAATCCCCTTGTATTTCCTTTGAAAGATGTATGCAGAGTTCGTGTTGGGTAAAAACGTAAAATATTTTGATATCTTGTAGTTTGAGGGGATCAGTGGGGGGATTCCAATAAACCGACCCAATGCGAGGCTTCGAGACCTTGATCTCCCTATCCTTGCACCTCGCAAGTAGTTTCCTGGGCCAAATGTCCCACCTATACATCGTGATATTCCATAGACATGTGATGCGTATTTAAGTTTTGCATGGGCAGTTGTTCGCGGTAGCACTATGGTTCAGCATATGGGTGAGGAAGGGACATCTATCCCTAGTGTGGTACATACACCAAGTCATCTAGGTGCATGACCATCGTCTAGTGTAGGACCATCCACTAGTGCAAGACCATCTACTAGTGTAGGACCATTGGCACATCCCTAGCCTAGTTTTGAGCCTCACAAGTGCACATCGTGTGGTCGTCCCTGCTAGGTTGTTTCCTCTGATGTTTCCTTCAATGGGTTTTTGATTGATGTATGTAGATGGTTAATTGTAATAAATTCTTCATTTATTTTCCTCTTTGTACACATATATATAGTTTGAGCTAATATATTAATTTTGTGAACTTGCAGTTGATTCTTTATGCCGACAGCGACACCCCGGAGTCAGATGTTCAACACTCTACAGGGGGTAATGACATTCCAACCAATTATCCCTTCGTTGGTGGAGTTTTTCATTATTCTACTTATTTGATATACCCCTCTTATATAGCACCCATTTTTCGTATCTCACACTGAGGTAAACATTTTAAAATTTCAGTTTTTTAATTCTTGTTAATTTGTTAATTTCCACATATTGTACATGTTAGTTCGCTAATTCTATATATGGTCTAATATTTACAATTATTAAACTTGTAAATGGAAAATCCTTCACTGGGAAAATCTAATATGGAGGTAGCATCCATGGTCGTATCATCGGAGGAAACATCTGAGCTCCAAGTAAACAATTAAAAATTCCATTTTTGTAAATACATGTATGTTTGTTTAATCATGCATGTCTAACTACATGCACACTTGCTGGCTGTAGCAACCAACCAAAACATCTAGACCATTTCTTGGAATTGTATCTGCTCCTAGGCCATACATGAACAAGTTTCATGTGTATGTGAGGCGGCCTACTCCTAGCAAGACTCCAGCTTCCCACAACCATGGACCTACTGATACCATGGTAATGTATATCCTTCGATAATATTTGTTGGTAAAATTGAAATCCATTGCATAATTTTTTTGTTAATGTTTGATTTCCATGTTTACTACATCAGGATCCATATTGTTTTGTGTGAATAACATGATATCATAAGTACAAGTTCTAGAACACTTGTCCAGATGTGAGCGAGCTCGAAACTATAATGTAATCAGACCGAGACTATGCATGAAAATCTACAACAAAAGTTGTGACTCACATATTGAAAATATATTTAAAAGATTCCAAAATAAAAAAGGATGAAAGATCATCTTCATCAACTATGTTGTTATCAAATTTTGAAAAAGAGAGACCTTCTTAGTGATTGGACCATTTGTAGGAAAGCTCTGACCATCAATTCTAATGCATGGTAATCCCTAAACCCTGGTTAGGATTAGGGTTTCCCTGGTAGGTTTAGGGTTTCCCCATTGATGAACATCGAGTTGAAAAATCTATGCATGCTAAACCATAGGTTATGAATTCCAAACCTTGTTCCATGCATGTTAAACAGTAAACCCTATTTAGGGTTATGGTTCTCCTATGAACTTGTGCCAGGGTGCAAAACCCACACAGAGCAGTGATTTTGAATTCCATCAACTCCTACTAGCATGTTTGCATAGAGGCCATATGGAAACACCAACCACAACTCCTTTGTCTGTGGTTTTCCAATTTTGGATCTCATTGGCATGAAATGCACTGTCCCCTACTTAGAGAGACCCTAGTTTTAGAAACCACCATATATGGAGGTCACCAAGTAATGAACAGGCGTGAGAGAGCCCCCCTATCTAAAATCCCATGTCACGAAGCCAACCAAATTAAGGATTCATTGATCGGAGGCCCAAGTATCCATCTATGGTGAGCTGCAATTCACCTCCATATTCTGTTCAGAGACACTAGATGGACTTGTTCCCG
Source organism: Pseudotsuga menziesii (assembly GCA_001517045.1). NCBI lineage: Eukaryota > Viridiplantae > Streptophyta > Pinopsida > Pinales > Pinaceae > Pseudotsuga > Pseudotsuga menziesii. The sequence continues at coordinate 48,728 of LPNX011154423.1, read as the reverse complement.
GTGAGCAAAAAACGTCGCAGAGCATTAATTTTGAATTTTGTCAACTTCTTCTAGCATGTTTTGGTAGGGGCCATATATAAACTCCAACCGTAGCCCCATCTTCCATGGTTTTCCAATTATGTCCCTCGTTGGGGTGAAATGCATTGTCCCCTACTGAGCCAAACCCTAGTTTTAGAAACCACCGTATATAGAGGTCACCAGGAGATGAATAGGAAGGAGAGAGGCTACCCTACCTAAAATACCATGTCATGAATCCAACAGAATCAATGGTTCATCAATCGGAGTCCCCAGCATCCATCTATGTCAAGTTGCATGTCACCTCTAGACTCTATTCAGGGACACTTGGTGGACTTGTGCCCAGAGTGCAAAAAATGTCACAGAGCAACCATTTTGAATTTCTTCCACTCCTTCTAGTGTGTTTGGGAAGGGTCCATATGGAGACACTAGTCATAGCCCCACTGTTTGTGGTTTTCCAAGTTTTTCCCTCATTGGTCTGAAATGCATTGTCCCCTATTGAGTGAAACCCTAGTTTTAGAAAACACCATATACGAAGGTAGGTGAGCAATGGACAAGTGGCAAAGAGCCCCCTCCGATCTAAAATCCCATGTCACGACTCCAAAGGAATTAAAGTTTCATCAATCGAAGTCTCGAGCATCCATCTATGGCGAGTTGTAGGTCACCTCCATATTTCGTTCAAGAACACTTGGTGTACTTGTGCCCAGTGCGTAAAAAATGTCATGGAGTAATTTTGAATTCCATTAACTCATGTTAGCATGTTTGGGAAAGGGCCATATGGAAACGCAACCCGTGGCCCCACCATCCATGGTTTCAAAGTTTATCTCTCATTGGCGTGAAATGCATTTTCCCCTACGAAGTGAAACCCTAGTTTTAGAAACCACCATATACAGAGGTTATCGGGTGATGGACAGGTGTGAGAGAGGCTCTCTTAGCTAAAATACCATGTCATGAATCCAACAGAATCAATGGTTCATCGATCATAGGCCCGAGCATCCATCTATGGCGAGTTCGAGGTGACCTCCATATTTGTTCAAGGACACTTGGTGGACTTGTGCCCGGTGCGCAAAAAACATCAGAGAGTAGCCATTTTGAATTCTTTCAACTCCTCCTATTTTGTTTCGGTAGGGAAAAATGGAAATGCCAACCGCATCCCCACCATCTGTGGTTTTCCAAGTTTGGCCCTCATTGGCGTGAAATGCATTGTGCCCTACAGAGCGAAATCATAGTTTTAGAAACCACTCTATACAGAGCTTAGCGGGTGATGGATAGGAGGGAGAGAGGAATCCCTAGCTAAAATCGCATGTCACAAATACAACAGAATCAAGGGATTGTCAATCAGAGGCCCAAACATCCATCTATGGCAAGTTGTAGGTCACCTTCAAATTTTGTTCAGGGACACTTTGTGGACTTGTGCCCCATGCGCAAAAAACTTCACGAAGCCACAATTTTTAATTTCATCAACTCCTACTAGCGTGTTTGGGCTGGGGAAATATGGAAACACCAACCGCAACCCCACTGTCCATGGTTTTCCAAGTTTGGCCCTCATTGGTGTGAAATGCTTGGTGTCTAATGTAAATGTAAAATTAATTTATGTGGTCCCACATGTAAGTGAAGACCCACTTGTAAAGTTAGACTCATTTTAAATAAGAGTCATGTTCTTCATTTGTAATACACTTCATGTCTTGTATTTGTCCTCTTAGAGTTTCACATGAAAGAGAACGAAACTCTTATTTTAGGGTTTCCTCATGAGCTTCTGTATTATGGTTTTATCATGAGAAGGTTCCTTCTATTGTTGGTTGGGAAGGACATGCTTGGATATCCTTATGGCTTGGAGGTCATCTTCATGGATATAAGTACTCTTGTTGTCATGTGTCATTAAGGTTTTTTCATGTGGAAAAACCCTTGAGGGTTAGGTTTTGCTCATGGTTTCATTGTACTTTCTTTCTAAACATAATTCTTCTAAGAAAGGTTGCTAGGTTTTCTTCCAATGAGGGCTTACCAGGACAAAATTTTGTGTCTCTTGTGCATTGTTATTCGTAACTAGATCCTACATGTTAGATTCTTTATGTAAATGTTTTATGGTTAAATTTATGCATTGAACTAATGGTTATAATTTATATAAATAATTTAACTATATTAAGTATCAAAAATTTAACATGGTATAAGAGGTGAGCTGTCAAGAAGGAAATTATACAAGCCTTAAAATAGAAACCCTAGGAGAGACAAAGTCTTCCAAGAACACAAAATTGTCATATTCATAAACAGCATACATGAGAAAATTAAAAGTATGTAACATACCTCATCATCCTAGATCCCACCTATTATCATAAAACCACACCTTCCGGATCATCTCTTATAATGATGGTCTCCATTACTCTCTTGTGCCCTGTATCCGATAAGAAGTAGCGTACCTTCAATGAATTTCGGCTATGCATTGTTTGTACCTGGAGGTTTGTACCAATGATTAAGTTGGTAAAGTGATACACACTTGCACCTGGTTTGTAATCCCTGTAAACATATCCACCCTTCTTTCTTGCATTGTTTTCATGTCAAGTATTCACCTGCAACAAACATAGACACGATTGGGAATTGGTTGTTTTCATCGTCAGTGATGGACATATTGAGGGTTTGCTTTCCCTCTATACAACGTGCCAACTAGTAATTTCCACCCCATTCACTATCTTTTGAGGCAACCATTGTGTATATGTGCCCTGCATAATATGATTGTAGGTATATGACCAAAATATTTTTCATGCGATACAATGCCATTAATGTGAGTTTGAAGACTACGTAAATAAACAAACAAATTTTACTGAAATGAATCATATGTATCCCTAACGTTTTCCTAACAATATTCATGCCCATAGATTTTAAAAATGATAAAAATAATCTACATTTCTCTCCATCACATTTAGAAACAAAATATTTATTTAGGATCTATTGAGTTTGATAAGCAATACTTCATTTAGATAGCGTACCTTCAATGCAATTGAGGATACTTTCATCAACTTGTATATGCTTCGGAGTTCTTTGACATGTGATTTCTAATAGAGGTAAGGGGGATGGAATTATACAATGTAGTGCATCACCAAGATGCTCTGGCATTTCAGTAGTATCTTGTTGTACTTCATTCCCTTTCTGTTAGTTGGATGGTAGAAGTACAACATCCTCATCGATGGTCTGGATAATTTTTTCTTCTTCAACAGTAGGCTCCATGTCCAACGCTTCTTTGATTTGAACACTTGTATAACAATAGGTAAACAATTTTTTTTTTCTACATGAGCTTCATCTTGAGATGGTAACTTATCACTTTGGCTTGAAGTGGGAATTGAAACATCCTGTAATGAGCACCTACCTTTTTCTTCTTGATTACTTCCATGGGGTGCTTGTTCAATAACTATTGCGAAATTGAAGGTCCCTCTAGTGAATGCTTCCTTTTTTTCTTGTGGTGGATTATTATGATTAAGCATGGTATCCTCTATAATTGGATTTGGATTAGTTTCCAATTAAAGCCTCCGGTTCATCATTCCTATTCTTTTCTTTTCTTTCTCTTCTTCAATGAATTATTCGGGTCTCTTCTTCATTGCTTATTTTCTTCCTCGGTTAGGTACATTCACCATCACCACAATGATCAATTCAATATAGTTTGTTTTTTGCTTCTCCTCAATTACAAGATACCTTTAGTGGTTTAGAACTATATATCCTTCAAGGTGCTTCAATCTTCCTTCTTAATTGTTCATATTTCCCATGAAAACAATGATGAATGAGAAAATTTACCTTGGTGCTCTTCAATAATAAGCAAATGAAAGTTAAATCATAAATTATTCCTCAAGCTGATTCTCATGTATAATTGTGTATATCCACCATCACCATGAAATGGTCTTGAAGCTTGATATTTTATCTTGTGTGCTCCTCAATTATAGGAAAAATGAATCTTTCAAAGACCTTACCTTTGGTGTGATTCAATTGGAGATTATTCAAGCTTGCTAATTATCTTCTTCAAATATGATCATATAATCCAACACCACATTGATCAACCATGGAATATGTCCTCAATGTTGCCCCTTCATAACAAAAGAATGATGGATATGGTGTATTGTGAATATTTCCAATGGCAAGCTCATGCTCTATTTAAAAAAATTGCGTGATAACCTGTTTTTCATTTAGAAAGAGTAAATTGTTGTCAGATAGGGACAATCCACTGTTTATACACTCATAAAACCCGCACGCATTATATGGAGAAAAAATGCACATACAATATGTAGAACCAAAACACACACACGATATGTTTAAGCACAATAAATAGGTTAGGTGCATGGCTAAGGAAACGAATAAAATCAAAAGAAAAACAAATTTCTGTATGATTACATAAAAAAATGTTTTGAGTGTTCCCTCATTTTCATGCATATAAATGTTTCTCTCTATATCCCATAACTCTCTCCCAATAATCCCTAGATACCCCCTATCTCTTTCTAAATATTTGTCCCTCATTCTCTCTACATCCATCCCTATATATTTATTTCTTTCCCTTACTCCATTAATGTCCCTACCAGCCCACTCTCCACCTTCTCTTTATCTTTTCCATTATCCCTCCCTATAGCACTCTTTCCCATCTTCTCCATTGACCTCTAAGCCTTTACGCTTTTATCCCTGCCCCCTACCCTCTCTCTCTCTTCCCTCATATCCCTCCCCCTTCCCTCTATCTTTTCCCTTGTATCCTCCCTCCCTATCTCTCTCTATGTCACCTTCTCTCCCTTACACCATCTTTGTCCCTACCACCCCACTTCTTCCTCCTTCCCTATCACACACACACACACACACAACCTCCCACTTTCTTTATCGCTCACACCTCCATCTAGTCTCTCTCTCCCCAACCATCAATCTCTCTCTCTATCTCTCTCTCACACACACACACACATACTCACACCATCAATCCCTCCCTCTCTCACAGTCTCTCCCATTCTCACCTTCTGTCTCTCCCTACCGTTATCTTTTCCTTAAACTATCCCTTTCTCTCTCACTCTCTCACTCTCTCTCTCTCCACCTTCTCTTTTTTTTTCCAATTATCCCTCCCTATATAACTCTTTCCCTTCATTCGTCCTTAATCACTAACCCTCTGTGCCTTTATCCCTCCCCCCTTCCATCATATAGTGATGAGGTATAACCTCCATTGTAAGTCGAGTCAATAGTACCCACATACATTATCTCTTAAGGGTATCTTCAATCATTAAGTTGGGATATGGCCATGATTAGGATAATTTTAGCATTAGATATGGAGGATAAGGTGTTAATCATGGTTCATACAAAAGCTTTAATTTTAAGTTGTAAACGAACTTTTAGGGCTCAATGTCCATGAACGACACCTTGAATCACCATAGATGACCTCTCATGTTGATAGTTTTGATTTGAATGGGGATATACCTGAACCATTAGAGGTTTCTAAGTAATATGTATGTGTCTTGGGACCTTAACATAATAAGGGAGGAAACCTAGGCCTTAGCCCCTAGAATATGCTTCTATCCATCTAGATACAAGAATGATGTGTTGAAAAACCTCATAGATCCTTCCATGGTTTCATTTACCTTGGTATGCTTGGTCTCCAAGAAAATATGCACATTCCTTTAAGAGGTTTTGAGCATTAGATACGGGTATTAAGACTTCAACACGGTCAAGGGAGGAAACCCAAGACTTGATCCCTAAATAATACTTTTGGAATATATGGATACACATGTGCCTTACTCACTATCCCTCTATTCCTTACACACCGGTCCTCCCTTCCTTTGTATTTACATCTCTCACTATCTCTATGTGTATGTGCAAGTGTCTTTCCCCCTTCTCTCTCTCTCTCTATCTCTATGTGTGGGTGTGTCACTCCCTCACTCCCCATATCTCAAAACCTCTAAACACCTTATTTATACCTCCCTCAATATCCTTCCCTACATCACTCTCTCTCTATTTCTCCTCCCTTCACCCTCTCTTGTTGTTTCTCACACCTCCCCCCTCTCTCTCCCACACAATATCTCTCTCTCTCTCTATATATATATATATGTGTGTGTGTGTGTGTGTGTGTCCCTCCCTCATTCCCCCTCTCTCATAACCTCTCTCCACCTTCACTATACCTCTCTTGTTATCCCTTCCTCCACCACTCTCTCTCTATCACTCACGCCTCCCCCCTTTCTCTCTATCTCTTTGTGTGTGCATGTGTGTGTGTGTACCCCCATTCTCTCTTTATATATCTATGTGTGCATTTCACTCCCTCACCCCCCTCTTGCATATTCTATCTCCATATTCTATATACCTCCCTCACTATCCCTCCTTCCATATCACTCTCTATATCATTCATCCCCCCTCC